>JAPSGF010000063.1:868034-961081 GCA_035772895.1 Perdix hodgsoniae | reverse complement strand
TATTATTATTATTATTATTATTATTATTATTATTATTATTATTATTAAGCTGTAACATTTGAGGACCAGACATTATCTATGTTGTTTGTTCTTGGTTGACTTTTTTCCCTTCCACGTCTCAATGATTTCATAAGCCCATCAATACTTTGGCTAGTATACCACTTGGTTACAAGGCTCTGATGAAAAATTACTCCTCTTGATTTCCCTTTTGTGCTGGCCTTGTGCACAGGGAACAATCAGGGTGTTACCTTGTGCAGATTTTGACCAGCCACGCTGCGATTCTGCTGCTCTGTTCTGGATGTTCTCTCCTTTGCACAGAGCTGCCTTCCCGCTGTGCCACATCTCACTGCTCGGACATCTGAGCTCTGTGTGCCCTTCCCCACCTTCTTAGCAGCTTGGTAGCTCCTGAATAGACACCAAGAGCCATGTCTTCAAACTGGACTTTAACCTCAATCTATAAAACACACATTTACCTCTACTGAGAGGCACTTTTATGTGCAAATTGGGTAATTAAAAATTTAATCACCCTTTCCCAAGTGAAAACAGTATTTTCTGCACAGAAACAGAAGTTTAGAGGCTTCATTCCAGAAAATTATTTGCTTGCTCAATAGAGTCTGAAATGACTTGTTTGCCTTAAAAACAACAGAATGAAAAATCCTTAACAAATACACTTTCCAACTAGGAAAGGAGCCAAGCAAGTCACTGACCCGCAGAGCTGACCTTGTTTTATCCACTGGCATACGGACCTGTCTAGCATTTGATGGACATGTTCCAGCTGAGACATCTTTTATTTCTGCAGAAATTATGAGCTGCTTTTAAGCTCTCAGAATCAGAAATGGATGAATTGAATTGCTGGGAACATCACTGGTACAACCTCCCTGTTTACTGATCTGCTCATGAAAGATGTGCATGGATTTGGGGTGAATGGGAGTGATTCCAGGACTGGACAATGGGCTGTGTCTCTCCTGGGGACTTGAGGGCAGCATAGCTGGACTCGATCATCCTTTATGGGTCCCTTCCAAATCAAGATATTCTATGATTCCACGATTCTCTTGTTTCTTGATAGCTCATGGCAATATGAATCAGCTGGACATATAGGTAAAACTGATCCATGCTGAATCATCATTCAGTCACTGATTTCAAGCAATGAATGCCTTGATGAGAAAGTTTTGCCTGAACAGTGGCAGCACTGTTTTGTGCATAAGATTGCACATAAAACTGACACTGACCTGACACTTGTGAAGGATCTGTCTGGATAAAAGCAACTTCACCATATTGTCTCAAGTTGCAGAAATACATCCAGTGGATGAAGCCAGGCGTAGTGGCCTATGAAACAGCCAGTTTTCAATTATCCCACACATTCCCTGCAGTTTCTGTGACCAACTGAGACGACAGCAGAAGCTTCATTTTCCTCTAAAATATATTTCAGCCTTGGGGTGAACAATATCTCCAATTTCTTGTGCTGTTGGCAGCATCCCCAGTCTCTGAATATGTCACCGTGTTCACCCAACTGGTGGTCCTAAGCTCAGCCTCCATTAAGGACAGCAACTCCTACACTTGAGAAAGCCTTTATTCCTTTTTGTCACCACGGAGCTCGTTTTGGAAGCCAACTGAAAAAATGGAATGTGTATAGCTACAGGAAAAGTGTGCCCTGGAGGATTTTCCTACTGAGAAGAAAGGCTGCAAGGGCCTGTTGAGCTGGCTCTGCAGCTGATATACAGCGTTGTGGATGACAGAATATAGCCCAGAATCATGCATAGATCATTTGTTACATTTTTTCCTTCTTTTTTTACAAAACCACCTTCCATGACTTCAGAAGATGATGGATGTTGCCACGTGCTTGTGTAATTCAGACGTGCGTGAAAGTTAATTTAGAATCATGCTCCAACATTTTAGAGCACCGTGCCATTACAAATGCTTGTGGTTGCTCTAACTTTGTCGGTGCTTGCGTGTGTCAGTGCACCATTACCTGTTATTTGTCTTAAATAAGAAGGATCTCAAGTTTGATGGAATTTTACCTTTCTGGGTTTTGTGGATTGTTGTTTTTTGTTTTAATAAACACTCTTACTGCATAAGAAAATCTACCAAAAGTGTTGCACAGCAAGGGGTGTAAGAGCAGGAAAATAAGTACTTCTCTGCTTTTGTGATGCAGGAGGTGCCAGCCCAATTCCTTCTCAAGGAGCAGAGCTCCTGGCAGTGGTGAATGGGCTGGGGAGAGGAGCTGGCTTCCCCTCCTCCCTTTATGCCTACGTTGGGCTTGTTTGCATTCACTGATGATAAACTCCTGCTGGTATGATTCATATGAAATGTACGTGTGGATAGATTGCTTAGGCTGATTCTGATTTCCCACTGCTAACTGCCATGAATTAGCCTCAGGAAGGTAAGATTGTGCTGGAGGTTTCTGAGATCCGCCTCCAGTCATGGGCTGACTGCTCCAAAGTTCTCAGGAGGTTCCAGGCCAGCCAGCATTGGAGGCATTTCAGTACCTCGAGGTGAGGCCAAGTGGTCAGAAGGGCCTGCAGCCCCCAAGCTCTCTGCTGGGACCTTGGGATCACATCTGGGGACAGAAGGAAACAAAGCTCTTCAGTGGCCTCACGGTGCCACTAAGGACAAGGGTTGCAAAGTAAAGCTGTACAGGAGAGAACCTCAGAGCAGAGCGACTGTATGCATGTCCCTGTTGCAGAAAAAGCTTCTGTTGACCAACAGGACATTCAACAAAAAGTTTGTCTCCATAGCAGAGCAGGCTTTGCTACCGCACAGAGCCTCAATACTTATTTTGAATCTTAACCCACTGAAGAATGGGACGACATAAGAAACATGGTTATATTTGCTCATTTTATAGTTTTATTTTGTTTAGCGACTTCTACTTGAAACCTTAGAAAGGAATGGCTATTTTAAGACTTCTCTTTTTTGTTTTTTTTTCATGTGACAATGAAAACTGCTCATCTGAAAAAAAGGCTTTGGTTCTGCCCAACTGTGCAATTCATTGATTGTTTTCAGATAAATTCCATTCTGTACTTAATTTCCAAACTCACTGTGTAAAAAACTGCAGGTGAACTTCCTGCTCACGGGAGGCAGCAGCTTCTGCTTTTAAGGGCTAAGCTAGATTTTTCTCTTAGGTTTGAATCCTCCTTATGGATGCATCTGATTATTTTTTTTTTATTATATTAGATGGTATTTTAAACAAATATTTTCTCTTGTACACCAGATAGCACTGTTTGGTAGTGCTTCACACTGTGTTGTTTCTACGATAGTCTGAGATTGTAATGCTCTGCTTCAGTTCCTCACATTTTGATATCTGCAAGTGTGACATATTAATTTCGATAATGACTTCCCAACAGCTTGTATTTGGTTTACTAGGAAAGCAGAGGCTAGCAGTGCTGTGCTGGTTTTCCATCCCCGTTGTATTACATCATGCACAGTGTTCTGTCTCCCGTTGAAAAGTCGCAATACCTAAAATAGAGCATCCATCTACTGGTGCTTACAGGCAGTGCCGTTCTCTAATGAGCTTGGCTGTCCTTGGGAAAGTTCTGTTCCTCAAACAGCAGTGAGAGAATGAAAAAGAGCTTTGCTGCTTCCTAAAGCCCTGTTCAAACTTTCCTACTTTCTGCAACGGTAAGACAAATGGTTTCTGCAAATGCACTGACTGTAGTCAGCGCAGCGCGATGATAAGAGCAGAGGGCAGTTGTCGCGAGGTCGGTTTCCCTTCTTTGTGCCACTGCTCTGGGATTTGCAAGTTGTGAACAGACTGTATCAGGAAGTGGGTAGAAGTCTTTCGTGATCATTAGTAATCCACTTACATGTTGTAAGTAGTTGAGTATGTAAGAATGAGGCCCTGCCATGTTGATAAAGCTGATCCAATTTATAATGCTCTCCAGTGGTAACCATCTGTATTTATCACTTAATCCATAAGAGACGTTTTTATGGTATAAAACAAGTTGTCTGTGCATTGAAAACCTTTGTGCTTGCAGCAGCAGAGTGCAAACAAGCTGCCCTTACTGCAACCCGACTGGGAAGGGCACAGCGTCACAGGGAAACACCTCTCACAGCCTGGTTCACTTTTCATTTTAAGGGCTGTAAATCAATGCGAGGCATCAGAAAGCAAACAGTTCATTCTGGAGAAAGAATGGCTTTAGGTCGCTGAAGGGCTCGGCCCTTTGGAGCAGCTTGCTGTGTGAGAACCTGATTGCTGGGCACCGTGCTCCCAGGTGGAACCTGCCTCCGGGAATGGCGTGTTGTGAAGAGGAGGACAGAACACTGGGATGATTTTCTCCACCTTCACATATCCAGAGGATGCCTCAGCTCTGCCTGAAGGTTTTGAACGAAAAGTGGCGAGGTGTCAGCCAGGGGCAGGCCTGCTGGGCAGGAGCAATGGGAGCTGTGTGTGGGAAGGAATCTTGGTGTGTCTCAGGTGCAGCTGTTGCTGAGGGTACAGATACCTGCTGAAGTGTCATTGCCACTCACAGACACGAGTTCTCAGTCATTTATCTCACCATACCACTTCAGTAAACAAATGTATTAGACTTTACTGTTTTATTGTTTCCTGCTTAATCCTTTTCTCTATTAAAATTTAATGAAAAGTTAAATCACAGAGAATGACTTTGTTCATTCGCTGTGTACAACGTGTTTGCTTTTTTGAAGGCTGAATTTCCATGGGTAGACCTGTTGCTCTCTGGCTGATGGGCAGAACAGTATCAGTACGTGTAAGGAAAGATGCTGGGCCGTGCCCAGGCTAGCTGTGCAGTGTTAGCTGGTGATGTGGGCTAGGCAGGCACTTACCTGATACATTCCATGCTTATTTTGCAGTCTGTATTTATTTATTTATTCATTCATTCATTCATTTATTGGTCTATTACTTTGTTTCATAAGTACCTGAAGGTCAGTGAAAAGTAGCTTAGTTATGGCTAGATGCTGGTGGCGCTGCATTGGTGGTTGGACTTGGTGATCTCAAAGCTCTTTTCCATCCCCAGTGATTCCTGGTGGGGAGATACTGGTGGGCCATGGGCAGTTGGACTGCATGATCTCTGAGGTCTTTTCCAACAGCGGTGATTCTATGATTCTATGATTCTATGGCTAAACATTACTATGATAGTTCAGAACATTCTGATGCTTTGGGAATCTTGTGCAGAATGTAGAAGTTTGGCAGTGACTCTGAAATGAACAATTTTCTTGCTGTGCTTATGAAAAGCAATTAATGACTGCGTGGCCAACAGAGCTCCTGCACACTTGTATCTCCAGCTTCCTTACGCAGTGCTTTGATTCTCACAGCGCTTCTGCTTCAGGCCCAGGCCACGGTGACAATATCATACAATTAGAGACTGATCATTTTATATGCATGAAAAACAAGTGAAATTAAGGTGGTAAGGCCAACCCATTTTAGGCATTTCTTGTCTTCAAAGAATATGATTTTCCAGCTTATTTTTAAATAGTTTTTTTTTGCAGGGAACCTGATAGAAGGCCATTGTGCTGCACACAATGGGGAAATAACGAAGGAGGCTAGCCAAGAGCAATAGGCTGGTTTTCAAAGGCTTGCAAGTATTATTGTTACTGGGCCTATAAATATTGTTTAAAAGCCTTTTAGAAGACAGTTCTCCCCTAGGGGAGCTGTACAAAGCAACAGTGTTCTGTAGTAGAATGTCCTTAATACAAGGCTTTTAGATATTGGTACTTTCCTTAATGTCTTTATTCTAAAAATACTGAATGAGAACATTTCTGATGTGTCCTTTTCTTCCCCTCTGAGATATCTTCTTGTCCTGGATCACGCCTAGCTGTGGGTGTGGGTGGCTGGTACTGGCTATCTGTGTGCCATGCAGCTGCCAAGGGATGAGATTAAATTGTGCTAGTCTGTAAAAGAACAGGCTTCATTATTTAGTGAGTAGCTCCATTCATAGGGAGGTTTCTGTATTTTTCTCTAATTTCCACCTGCATTTTCAATATCAGGTTGTCCAGACTTGGTTTGTGCCTGCTTAGGACACCTTCTCCTTCCCACACGCATCCCTTTTTTCCGTGTGCTGAGCACCCTGCAGCTCTCTGGGGAGCTGTGTTAGAGCCACAGCCTGCCTCAGGCATCCTCCTTCCTGGAGGTTTGGTTGCCTGGAAACTGCAGTTGGGCCAATGGGGAATTTCAGTTCTGGAGGAAATTTTCTTTGGAACAAAGACTGTAGAATTTCTTCCAGAATCACTGGATTCTTTGAGTGAGAAGTGGACCTTTGAGAAATGGTCAGTTGAGCCATTTCATTCTGATATAACCCAAATGCTTGCCTTTGAGTTTGTTAGGGGATGTAGAACGTTTGAATGAAAAGTTATTTTGATATTCTATTCTAGAAAGTTTCAGTTGAATCTTCTTTATTTTATCAAAACACTTCTACATCTTGGAAAACAAATATCTTGTAAGAACAGGTTTGTATGATAAACACGCGGTTCCTCCTTCATGACTAGGCCAGCCCAGAGGGTTTTTAATTCTTGCCCACCATTTATTCAGCTGAGCAGTATGGCTGTGTTTCTTTCCTCTTTCTTCAGCATCAGAAAAGTATGGAAGTGGCACTGAGGACGTGGTCAGTGGGCATGTGGGTGAGGGGTGGGTTGGCCTTGGGGATCTTAGAGGGCTCTTCCAAACTCTGTTGAGCTCAAAGTGGACCTGGGGTAAGAGAGATTTTGTTGTTCCTCGAGCTTCTGATCTGCTTCTTTCATGTCTGCTTACAAGGTTGAGTGAGGAGGAGTGACACAAAGTTTGGCAGTTGTTTTGTATTCTGCTGGCACTGATGTTAAATAGTGATGAAAAGTCTATTTGGAGTTTCTGAAAATTAATTTTGGAGAACTTTGCATAAGATGCAGGATGCCTCCTGGTCCCCTCACTGAGTCAGGTAGCTTCATTCTAAATTGTCTTATAGGCTCATTTGTCTATAGCAGTTTTTTGTTATTTTCCTATTTCTATTGCATTACTAGAATGATGTCAATACAATTTATCTGTCAGGGTCAAATATCTTTTGTGATAACTTCTATGCATTGTGATGCGTGGTAAGTTTCAAGATATCAGAGCAGGCCTTGTGTAAGGACAGATTTGATTTCACGAGATGATCAGCCTTTCAAAAACAGGCTGTGGCTGCGTTGACTTTGGCCGCCTTCTTTTCATTTTTTGATTACTTTCATTTCACTTCATGCATTTTGAAGTTAACTGGTTAGGCTGGGCTTATGTTCAGTGCAGAAAGTGTAAATTAAAAGATAGGCAGCTTGGAGCGTAAGCACTGCTGTAATGACTTCATTCAAAGCAGTGTTCTCAAAGGAAGCGCTGACCTACTTGCTTTAAACTGGGCCCTCTTTGACCATACTTAATTAAAGTTCACTCTTTCTTTTCCCATTTAAGGAACCCGCAACGTGAAAAACTGTTGTGAATCAAAATGGTCACCACCTAGAAGTCTGCAGCGACGAGTGACTAGTAAGTAGATGCTCAGTTCCTTCTCCTTGATAAATATTAATGTTCTTCTAACCAGAGCTGTTTAGTGGATGCACACGCATGGACTGATTCTGAAAGGGTGCCAAGCAGCAGTCACTAGATTTTCATCCCAGTGCCTGAACAAAAAGGGGAAAAAGAATCATTTGAATGGATTAACTGACAATATAGTGTGGAGAGAGCTAAATTGCAAGTTCTTTGACACTCCCCCATTCATTTTAAAACAAGCGTTGCTTTTAGTTATGTCAGCTGAAATCTGCTGAAACAAATGGTGCTGGTACAGATGGACACGAGGGCAGCTGAGAGCAGGTCCCAGCTCCACAGCCATCTGAGGGCTCGGATGGTGGGGCTTGCTCCCTTCACGAGACAGAAATCCAAGTGTCCTACAGTCAGAAGTGTACTGGAGCAGCTTCAAAATGTCAGTGCAATCTTACTTATCAATGAATTGTTTCCATCTTGGAATTGAAGGTTTTGTCTCATTTAATAAGCTGTAAATCTACTTGAAAAGGTTATACTGCAATTAATTAAAGTAAAATAAAAGCAAACAATGATGACAATATTGATGTTTCCAAAGGGTTTGCTGTATTTTTGTTGTTAATAGCATTTTGAACAGAAGGAAAAGATATTGTTTGCAAGGCAGGCACTCAAACAAAAGTGAATAAGTGCAAAAGGAAGAGTGAGCAACATGCAGCACTACTGGGACAACCTCTCCATAGTCTCTGTTGCTTCTTTCTGCTAAGAGTAGTTTTGTTTTTTTTAATATTACTTCTTTCTTCTAAAATGTGATCTATATACTGCTAGGATTGTATCAGTGAAAAAGGTGATTGTATGCAAAAAAGTTCAAAGCTGTTGCAAACAAATACTTTGCTCTGTGGCAGAATGTAGGACTCTGCTGTGTCATGCTTTATCCAAGTGGTGCCCTGGTATCAGCACATCTGCCAAGTTGCTCTGGCTTGTAGGAGTTTTGACACAAATTATTACATGATGTACACAGTTCGTTAGAAGTATATGTTATGTGCTATATATATATATTGTAATTGAAAACAAAACCAAATTGCAACAGCATATGTAGCAGAAATGCTGAGTCAGGGCTTGAAGCAGTGATGGAGCAGCTGGTGGGAAGGCAGGGCCAGCCCAGGCTCAGGTGTGTGCAGGGCAATGCAATGCAATGCACCTGAATGGCTGGAAGGGCTGGAGCTAGGATCCATCCCTTCCCAGCCTTCATTTAAGGGTTGGCAGTGGAGGTGAGGGTATCTTACTGGAGATCCCTGCGTACCTGAGGCCTTCCAAGAGTAAGCAGATTCTTTTGTTTCTGTGTCCACAGCTGCTGTGTTTGAGCAAACTCTCACTTGCTGCAACCTAGGGCTTTGCTGCCATGCTGCCATTGCTGTGCTTTTCATCACGTTACAGTATATGAAATGTTTAACTATATATCCATGTTTACTTTTTGCATGGTTGCAAAATATGTTTTGATTGGTTTCAGTTAACTCATTTAAAATTTGGAAAAGGCAAATGGATAAAAACATATTGCAAGCTCTAGACAGCTCCAAAACACCTGTCTCTGAGCCATGAGGGTTCCCTACTACAAACTCTTGTGTTGTAATTATGTAGAATGGGGAATGAAACTTGAGATCTTCAACTAGCTCTTACTCGGCTTTGATAATGCTGCTTAATGAGTATAAACCTTACTGAGGATGTATGTTTGTTTGCTTCTACCACGCTTCTATTGGTTAACTTCCTACTGTTAAATTGTGGAGCCATTATCTAAAGAGAACTAAATTCCCGATAAATAAATATAGCAATGTCAATTTAGGCCAGCTGAGAGCTTGGTCACTTCTATTGCGTAGACAGGATGGAAACAAGTGAAATTTCACCTGAACATAGGAAAGCACTTTAACTGTGAGGCTCTAGGCTTTGAAGTTTCATTTTTGGAGTTACTCAGACAACAGGGCTTGGCCTTGGCAGGGATTTGGGCCAGACATCCCTCCAACCATGGCTGTTCACTGCCCCCAGTGCCTTTCAGCTTTTACCTCTTTTCAGTTTGGCTACGAATTTAACTTTCCTGGATTAAAAATGCCCAGGAAAGAAACCTATAATGAGGAGGCATGAAACTGCTGAGGAATAAGACATTTTCTTGCAGAAGGTGCCAGTGATTTAAATCGGATGGCTTCTATCTGCTTGAAAGATGTTCTAAAGGTATTGCAGAGCTGATGCCATTTTTAAGGCAGCCCTCTCCATTCACTGTATTTAACTTTCACTTCTCTGAATGTCCAACAAAACGGGGCAGCGTTCCTTTAAAAAATAGATCTGTGTTATTTAAGTTGCAGGCGACTAGTCAGAGATTCCAGTTATATCTCTGATGTGGATTCATGTAGATTGTCTGTCTCCATGTTACTAATAATGCCTTTTAAATGACGGCACTATCTGGCCAAGTGATTCTGAGATCTTTTCTGCATAAGCAGCTGTCTCCAAGGAGCACTGTCTGCATCTCGTGTGGCACGTGAGGAGGCCAACATCACAGAGCTGTGTTATCAGTGCTGGAGAGCTGGAAAGTTGGTATTCATTGCTTTTCTCAAAGCTGGAGTATTTGGAATTGGTTCGGCAGTGGCTTTTAGCACTGCTAGCGGTCTGGGCAGTCATCGTTGGGGAATCCATAGTGAACATGCTATCACCAAACCATTTGTGTTGTTCATCCTCACAATGAAATAACAAGTTAAGCAGTAAGGGCAGAGGGCCTCCTTGGTACATTGTGCTGCATTTCTTGGTTCTGCTAAGGAGATCTGGTAGGTTCCAGCTGCTTTATTTTTTGCTGTTGTGGAGACATGGGAGAGTCTTGCTAGGAGAAGGATTTGTCATCACAGAAATTAATGTGCAGATGCTCAGGGTTATGAAGGCTGTCAGTCAGGACTGTTTAAAAATACTCGTGTGTCTTTCTGGAAAAACTGAAGTGATGTCAGTGCTCTGCCTTCAGATCAATGTGCCCAAACTCCATGTCCTGAAGCCTTGGTGAGAGCATTTCCACCACTTGAGAGTGAATTAATCAGACCCACTCGAGCTGCTGGCAGTTAGCAGTGCTTCCGTCCCTCCTCACCAGGGAGCAGAGTCACATACAGGCTTTTGAGAAAATTCCTGGAGCTGTCAAACCTTGCAGTTGAGCAGATTATTCCGTAGTGCAAGGATTTCACCTAAATGATTCACAGAATGTCAGAATTTAATTAAAAAAAAAGAAAAAGCTTTGAGATGCCTTAATTTCTGCTTCAATTACTTGATTACTTGTCACTGAAAGTTCAAAATAGCACTTGATGTCATTTGAGATTATTTGACACAACATATGGATGTTTATATACACAAAAGTCAAAATATTGTCTTTGTTTCATTTTATTTTAACTTTAATCCAGTACAAATCAATTCTGTGTGCCTCATTTTCTTGGTCCAAATTTCTTCTGTTTGTGTTACAATGGAACATCTTGGCGGTTTAGATCAGGAAACAGTGGGCACCTTGTGAGTGAATTGAGGAGCATCTATTTTCAGTCATCTAGAAATGTTATCGCGGTGTAACACATGGGTGTTGAAAACAGCTGCTCTCTAATTAGTTCACTGAGTATTTCATTTTTCTACGTGACTGACGATGGTAAGACGTGCCGCGCTGTGCGCCGCTGCCACCGATCCTGCAGGAAGTCCCGTGGGATGTACTAAAGACATTTGTACACAAAGGTTTGGTTCTGAAGTTGGAACTCTGGAAATACTTTTTGCGACAGCGGCCTCGTGCAGTGTCTTCATGAAGTTGAACACCTGACGTGTTAATTCATGCTGTCTCTGAGTTTTTTGAGCGCAGCGTTACATGCATTACTTTTGCCTCTGTATGGGAATGCAGATACATGAACGCCAGCATTTTCTGTAATGTGCCAAACATTCTTAACACCGGTGCTGGAATTAATTTCAGGGTTTTTGTTCTATCATTGTAGTAAAAGGTGAATCGAATTTAACCAGAAAGCACTGGTGGGCAGCTTTGTCTTTGACTCTTCTCTTCTGAAAGAAACACTTGGGTTTGGTGCAGCTTGTTGCTCGTTGCTTTGAAGACAAGGGAGTTTCTGTGTGTCCTTACACCGGGGATTTGCGTGTCACTTCTGTATGTTAGCAGTATTATATATTTGATGTGCAACCCAAGACAATTCCGCTGCACTTCACATGGCCCAGGCGAGCCAACAGGCCGGACATCCGCGATTTAAAAGGACAGTCCAGAGTATATGTTTATGTACCTCTGAAGGGGGATGTTTACATGCAAAATTCAAACCTTGATTCCATCTGAGTGTTAAGAGCTGAGATTTTGGTTGTGAGTCATCTTTAGTCATTGCGGAGTCTGACATTTCTGTTTGGAAAGGGCAATGCTGCACGCTTAGGCGGAGGAGTTTGGCTGATTTAAATGTTTTATTGACTGATGGAATGTTTTGGGAGTGGAGGAGAGGAGGAAGTGAACATCCTCTGTTTGCCTCCTCTGTTATCTTTGTTTAACATCGTGAACTTCTGGGGTGACACCCAGTGCCAGACTGGTGCGTTCCTTCTTGAATCAGCTCCACTCATAACTGCATGCAGATGGGCCACTTGGGACCAAATGCAACGGGCTTAGAAGGTCCCAGCACTGCGGGTTCAAACTTAGCTGCTGTCAGTGTGTGTAGAATAGTTAAAATTGTGGAGTATCCCAAGCTGGAAGGGGCCCATAAGGATCAAAGAGTCATGGAGTCCAACTCCTGGCTCCCAGTACTGGGAGGTGTTTTCTTCATGAGAAGCTCGGGAGCCATGGCACATTGCTTATACCGTGTTTCAGAGGATCTCTCAACTGGCTTTTGAATTTTGGATGCATCTGCAAGTCGATGGTTCTTCTTAGGAAAACTCCCTGACAGAAAGAAACGTAACTTGAGAAAACTTCAAGCAACAACTTGTTCTAAAGCAGCACAAGCTTCCTTCTTCATCAGGCTGACATCTGTGATAATCATCTTCTAAATCCAGAAGACAGGTTCTTTGTCTGCTAAATAATATCTTCTTTCCATCATAGAAAGTGACAAAATGAAATCACTTTGTTGTAGTTTGGAGTGCAAGAAATCAGTGGGGTGATCAGTCAGAAGTGAGTTCAGCACCTTCCAGCCTGGTCCCTGGAACCTGTCAAGCTCTACAGACCTCTGACGTGTGCACACAGGACATCTCCTTCAGGGTGCTCCCCAGCCCTCACTGATGTAGAGTCACCCCTTGTTACACAGGACATGATCTACACATTGGGTTATAATGCTGTTTCCATAACATTCTTTTTCCGTAAAATCCCTTTTAGTAATACAGTAAGTAGTAAATCGGATGGTAGTTTTCTGATTAAAATTACTAAGTGGTTATTTTCAAGCCTCCCGTGCTGTTTGACTCACACCAGAACATGGATGGATCCGTCCTGGGCTGTGGGCTTCAGCTGATGGAAGGAGATGTGCCCACATGTTACCTCCTGTCCCCAGCCCCGTCATTTGGGCTTTGCCTCTTTGCTCGCCTGTGCCATGAAATGAGGTTGCAGTGCTTTTGGGACAGGGACAGAGCTCTGTGTTTTTTGACTGGCTCCATGTGTCTGGGAGCTCGCAGTGTCCCCCTGAGGGGCAGGGCAGGCGCAGTCCTTTCTGCAGTGTGTGAACATGGGGACGCAGGGTGAGGAATGCCATTTGTCTCCATTTTTATCACAAATTGAAGTCACAGGTGCAGGCACTCTTCTGTTACTTTTGTTAGTTTTATAGATATCTATAGGTATAGTTAAAAAAAAGGCCTTCTAATATTTTATGATAAAGAAATCAGCCCAGGTGTATGATCATTTAGTGAACACAGTTATATTGCTCTTTCATTTATGCATGCCAACTTGAAGTAACCTAAGGGACTTAATTGGAGCTGGGCCTTTGATACACTGAATTCTGAGATCTGGATGTGGTCAGAGAGAATAAGAGACATGCTGTTATCATTGGTCCCCTGCTTTATCACAGGGCTTAGTTTCAGCCTGGAAACAGGACTAATTAGTGATCAGTGTCTGATTTGATAGAAGTGAAACAAACGGATAAATGTGTTAGAGATTACTTGGAGCAAAAAGGAGCAGGACTTTAATTAGAAGATTCTGACAATTTTTCAGTTTTATTTAAATAGGGCTGACTTAATAGCTTTCATCAAAACATCTCTCCATTGATAAACATAAATGGTTTGGCTGAGCACAGAGCAGAAGTACATCTGAATACATTCAGGAAAGGTGAAGTAATTGAATGCTGAGGATGTCAAGGAGGCACAGATCTCAGTTCCATATGTACTTAATGAAACTTTTTAAACTGTAGAATATCAGCCAGAATATCAGAATAAGTGAGTGCATCTCCTGTGTTCAGATTTTTAACACCAAGGAAGTTTTAAATTAAAAGCAACTCTGGCTGGATTTTGGCAGCTGCCAGTAGCTAAGAGCCTGAATTCCAAAATGCTGTCATTTTAAAGTCAGTGAGCAGGCTGGAAGTTGTGCACAGCAAAGCACAGAAGTAGAAGTGTATGGAGGAACTACATTCTATAACATAGGAAGCTTTCTGGCATTGAACGGGCAAGAAGCACACTTAGGAATATTGTATGTATATTTAGTATTCTCCAGGACACCGTAACCACAGTGTCTTCTAGGCCAGGTGAGCCCTCAGATCATAGAATCACAGAATTGTGCGAGTTAAGATCATCTGTTTCCAACCCCCTGCTATGGACGGGGCCACTTCCCACTAGACCAGGCTGCTCAAAGACCTGTGATATGTACAACTTCATTTTGGTGATAGAGAAGCCATTTCATGCATCACTTTTTTTATAGCTGTATTTATGTTTTTATTAAGGCAAAAGGAGAATTCTGTTCGAATAACTGTGTTTTAGAGTATTTAATTTGTGCCTCAGATAGACAGATATCGAAAAAAGATTCCACAAGGATGAATGTTTCAACGTCTTTATAAGCTTCTGTTGCTTCTGGATGTCCTGTTCTATTCTACCAAGTTCATAACTATAAAGAGCATTTTGGCAAAAGAATGAGTTGGCATAAACAGCCTCTGAATAATTTTAAACCAGTTATTAACAGCAGTCTGAATCTTAGAAAAAGTTAAGCTTTGGGAGAACACTTTGGTAGGATTTGCTAGAAGGGAGAAACCTGTTGACTGGAGATTGGGTAGAAGAGTTTGGGTGAGATGTTATTATTAAATTACACATCAAATTGAAGATGTGGTTTTAATCCAGAGCAGGGTGTCACAGTGCACCAGCGATGCTCCTTCCCATCCTAGGCTCCTCAGCCTCTCTGTTTTTATTCTTTAGGAACAGTAGCATAGACTGTTAGGATGTTGTTCATCTTTCTGATGCCATCTGTTTTCCTTGGTGGGAGGGAGAAATGGGATACATTCCAAGCTGTTCCAAATGTTTTTTTCCCCTCATTCAGGCTGAGATTCAGATGTTCATGTTCAGTTTCTGATGCGGTTCAGTGGCACTTACAGCACTGTACTGTGGGCAGTCCTGATCCATATGGCACTTGACCCAGCAAAACTGTAATCACCTCTAGAGAGACAGAAAGGTCTGTGGCACTGCTATGAGATCAAAGTGCCGTGGTTTGTCAGTGAAGCTATCACTGCATCCCTTTGCAATCCACAATTTGCTCTTTATTCTGTATTGACTCAATCCTTTCCCCCAGCCACACGCTCAGCTTCTGTTCCTGTTCCCTACTGCCATTAGCTGTTCCTGCATGTCTTCTCTCTAATCATCTTGGCTGCTGCTGATTGTTTGTGAGTGTCCAGACGCTCTCATGTCCCACTCCAAATTCTCTTTACTTTCTCTTGCATTGAGATAATGGGCACTGTCTGGATCTTGCAGCCATCATTGTGTCTGTCTTCATTTTCAACTCAAAGTACCATTGTTTTTGGTTGTTTTTTTTTTTTTACAACTAAAATTTATATATTTTTTAACACCTGTCAATTGGAGCAGATTTGTATTCTTGTTCCATGCTTTCTCTCTGCAGTTACGTGCCATCACACTGGTGAACCTCTCGAGAGGCTGAGAAGCTGGCGCTGAAGCTGAAGCCTGGGAAGTGCTCCTCGGAATTTTTTGCTGGCTTGTGCAATGTCTGCTGCAGAAGAGTTTTCTGCAAGTCCCTCTCTTGCATGACAACACTGTGTGAAACTGTCATAACCAGTACAGCTGAGAGTTGGAAAACAGTGAGTATATTGAAAGACATTGCAGCAATTACACTTAAACGCTGTTCTTCATGGGCACAGCCACTCAATCCAGAAACAATACCAGCTCTGTTGGTGTTCCCCTGCCTTGTGGCAGTAGTTAAAAGATAACTTTGCTTACCTGTCAATAGATAGAAACAGATACCTAGATTATTATGAAAATTGTTTTGTTTATTTAAAGCCAAGTCTCAAGAAGATGAATTTTTCCTTTTTTTTTTTTTTAAGGCTGTTGAGGGGATGAATGTATTTTATTTTAGCATTAGGGAATTCAGTGACAAAATGTACAAATGTACTTGGTTGATCTTAGCAGATTCACCTCTGAATTAAAGAGTAAATTGAGTAAATTAGCGAATGTGTAATCTTAGGTTCTTTACGTGTGGTGTTGTTTGGTGATCACCCAGCACTGAGGTCTATGATGTGTATCGTTCAGTGTGCACTTCGTAGAGTCTCTTTCTCTACGTGGGCATCCACATCCATACAGCAGCCCTTTTCCATTGCTTTCTATGAGTCACATGAAGGTAAGCCTCACAGAGGCTGAAAATGGGAAAGGAGCGTGCTGTAACAGTCCTACAAATACTGGTATGAACTTCGTGGCATAGCTGTTGTTCAGTCTGATCTGGGAATGTTGTTTCAGTTTTGACTGGCATTAGCATAGTCCCTGCTTCAGAGGACTTTTTGTCATGGGTTGTGGTTGTCCAAATGATTTTGATAGTTGGAGACATGCCTATTAAAATACCTTAGTGTTGCTAATTCAACCGGGGATGACGAATTCCATGTTTCACTTCTCTTTATCTTACAACGTCTTGCCTCTAGGTCATGTTTCTGCTCCTTTCTAGACTTACTGTCACCGGAGCAGATTGCACAATGGGGGCTGTGTGTCTGTTTTTAAATTACTGTCAGAAGGCTATCACTTCTTATACAGCTGAGACTTACGTTGGAAGGTGGGTGGATGCCAACATTTTGCTTAGTGCTTCGTCCATGGTGGTTTTTTGTTTTCTGTTTTCTCTTTTAACCCTGGCTTTAGGCTGTGAGAAATATCTTTGGACTTCTAGCATTCCTTGTGCTTGCTCGGGGAAGGTATCTTAGCCCTCAAAGAACATCTGCTAACCTAACTGAGCTGAGGCAGAGACGACCTTGTGGTCTGTAAGTGAGCAGTTAGCAGTTGAGCTGTGACCACCAGACAAAATAATGGGAGAAGCTAAGTGTGAAACAAAGGCGTTTGTTGTTGATGAGTGGAGAGAATGTGCCTAAATGCTGGAGTCTTCTGGTGCTGATATGTTCACACCTGCAATTTCAGATGAAATCTGATGAATCCCTCCATTAAGAATCAAGCCCATGTATTTTTGAGTGGAACAATTTGGTACAGTTCTGGTTGATGCTCCCAGTTTACAGTGAAAGCAATAAAATTCTCTTTAGAATATTATTGCTAAGATTGCATAATTGGGTATTAAAGTTCTGATTATACTTTAACAAAGTCCTGGAGTTTGTAAAAACCTGACATTCCCAATGTACTGAATTTCAGAGTTTGACAGCTCAGCTGTGAGAATTTTTTTTAGAGAACATTTGTAGCATAAGAACAGCATGTTAATTGACTAAAAAAAAACTGGGACAGATTAATCATGGGAGGGAGTACGATACCTAAAGGAGTGTAGTTCTAGAGCCCTCTGCTGATGGAAGCCCTTAGAAATGCAGGCTTATCCCAGTACCCTGCTTTGAACAGCCTGGGTTGTTATTCCCACGTGTTGGGGTGAAATACATCGCGCACAAAGGTGGGTTCCCTCTGGCACTGCCCAGGAGGGGAGCCTGCAGGACTTGATTGCTCTCAAGCCTGGACTTCCTTCTGGCTGAAGATGGGACAAGATGACAGCTTCTTCGTGCCAGCAGCTGTGCCTCCTGGCATAGTGCTAGCATGTGGGTTTTGCAAGGATATCAAATTCAGCAGTGGCTGTGATGGCACTCTGCAAAAAAAGATTACCAAAAAATGGCTGAGTGCTATTGACTCATCTGTTGGAAGAGTAGAGAGAATAGACGCAAGCTGGAAATTGAATGAATAGTATGTAAGCTAACAGTCTATAGCTGCCTCTGAATATTCCAGTTTGGTTTTACAATGTTATTGTGGTTACACAGGAACCCTTCGCAGCACAGCCTGCCCTACTGCCTGAAGTGAGTGTGGTGGTTGTACTACAGGAGGGTGCAACAAACCAGACATCTTTGTTTTCCAGCATAACCCTAAATGCAGAATCACAGAACCGTAGCACCACTGAGGTTAGAAAAGCCGTCCAAGCCCACCCCTCTGTGCCACATCCCCACGGCTCTGGAACACCCCCAGGGGTGGTGACCCCAGTGCCTGATTGCTATTTATGGACTGGCCCTTACCCCAGCTGTATGGCCAACCAGAATTTCCAGGTGGTCTGATGCCTAAAATAGGAATCTGTGCTTTTCAGGAGGGACTGTTTTAAGCTGAGAGGGATTTTGTTGTGCTGAGGGTCACGGCAGGGAAAGGGTCCCCCTTCCCATAACAGGAGAGATCAGTTTGGAATGGCTGGGGGGCTTCTCTGAAGCAGGCTCAGGATGGTGGGGCAGCTGAGAGCTGCAAAACACTTAAACAGCACGTGAAGAAAACTGCAACACGCGTTTAAGTGTAAAAACCTGGCCTGCTGAAAGGGAGAATGTGCCACCCACCATCTTCCCTGGGGAAGTGAAAGCAAATAGTAAGTAAACACCAACAGGGAATGATTAATTCCATTTACTTGTGGTGGCCTTTCTTCAGCAATCTTTCTGTGTGCTCAATAACCTGTGAAATATCAGTAAATAAGTATGCGCGTTTGCCATGGCATAATTAACTTCTTCCAGGAAACCTGTACCCTCTTTGCATTGGCAGTTTTCCTTCTCCTGCGGTGCTTCTTGTTACACCTTCCTTTAGGATCCCCACTTCTGTGTCCTTCCTCCCCAGGATTTGAACACTGCAAGATTCTGATGAGTGCAAGGCTGGTGTTGGTGCACAGAGTGCTCTGTGCAGATATGTCCTATGAATCCACCTAAAGGAGCCATAGCTCTGTTGTTAGGTAACGCAGTCCTTCCTGAAACAAACAGCTTTTTTTGGAGTATGGATCTATTTTGAACTGTGAAGGTGGACTGAGTGACCGCCCTGAGTTCTGCAGGTATTTAATGGAGGATATTTTTGTTCGCTACGTCACAGCTCCAGGGTAACGCTGGGACTGACTGGTGCTGAGGGGAGAGGTTACAGCGCAGATTTAATTACTCGATTCTGCCTCAAAATATGCAAGAGAGAACCGTGGCAGTTTGTGCACTGGAAACCAGAGGAGATGTAGTCGGGTGTTTGTAGGCAGTGAGGTATTTGTGGAGATGAATGCCTGTGAGGATGGCGCATTGTATTCTTGTACTCAAGTAACGGATTTTCATGGGTACTTGTGAGAATTACGTTTTTAAGATTGTGTTTGTGCTGTCATTTTTGGCATGGCAGCTTTTGCCTTTTGGTAATCCGATTTGCGAACATACACACAGATGTATGGGGAGCAATTAAAAAAAAATCTGAATCCACGACTGCAAAGGAGGGTAGGAGAATGGAACTTGAACTGATGGGCAATGAGAGGTTTTATTTTCTTCGTGGCAAAATTTAAGATGTGTAGAGAGAAGAGTGTAAGGAAGGGGGGAGAGCCTTTAGTTGCAAGGAGCAGTGACAGAACGGTGTTTGGGAACCGATTTATGTCTGTGCAATTAAGTTGGAGAATTTGAACATTTGTGTAGGAACTTCTAGAAAAGAGAAAAACTGTGCAGTGAAGGAAGTGTGATTGTTGGAAATGGTGGTTATGTACGGTGGGGAAGAGCTTATAGATGGATCTGGGGCACTGGGAGGAGAAGCTGGGGGGTGCAGGCCAGGATGGGTTCAGAGGTCAGAGCTGTGCTTGAGATTAGTAGGGCAAAGGGGGATTTTTGAGGAAGAGGGAGTCAAGAACCACACTGAGATCAGAAGGGGAGAACAGGGCAGGTGAGAAGTTACTGCTGCTGGAGGAGTAGAAGACCCGAAAAGGCTAAAGATCTAAATAAGCTTGGGGAACTGGTAATGTAAAATATAGAAGGTGTTTCTAGAAGAGAGAACAGCAAGATGAGAGAAAAAAACAGTGCTTATGGCACTGAGTCACTTGGGAAGTGGAGGAGGTGAACTGAGTGATGGTGAGGTGAAGTCCAAACACTGCCTGTACAAGGTGAGCGTGGTGGGGACCAAACCAGCCCTGCGTGGGCTGCAGGTGGCAGAAGTATGGATGGTGGTGCAAAAGCAGGCTTTGTGGTGGTGCAGAGCTGGGGAATCATCTGTGTCCTCAGGGTTACAGGCTGCAGGTCAGGCCAAACCTGATGAGAATACAAGGAACGGCAGGAGCATTCCTGGGCAGTGGCAATGTAAGGGGCAGAAGGTGGAGTTTCAGTGGTGGAGAAAGTTGGCAAAACTTGGGAATACGTCATAGCATCTATTTGGGGTGTATAGAAAATCAACGTAACCTCCTGTTGTGGATGGCAGCAGTATCTGCTGACCCGTGGTGGTACCTCCGTGTGCTGCGGGAGGAGCAGAGGCCCCTGCCCAGCGCCCTTCGGTGTGTGCGCTCAGATCAGCTTTCTCTGTGAGCCACAGCTGTCCCTGTTAATTAAAACTTTCTCCTCTAACTGCAGTTTGGAGTTGCAGGTTATTATCTCTGGAACTTTCATTCTGCAAGCTCAGCAAAATGCGTACAGTTTTCCTGCAGTAAGCTCCTGCTAAGCAGATTAATATGTCACGAATAATGCAGACGGATTGGGATGTAAACCGCTGAGAAGTAATTGGGTATTCTGTGTGATCCCTTTCCTCTGTGAGGAAGAAAGCCAGACTTAATGAAAGTTATACAGCTCGTATTTGAATAGTCATTTGTTTAGTTAATGTATTTAGCAGGTAAATTATGTTTTCTGTGCTGTTCTTTTGGATAGCAGTTCTGGCCTTCATATGGGCAGCAAAATTTATTGCTCCATAAGGCAAGAAATAAAGCATAGTTCGTAATAAATTTCACACCAGATCATCTTTAAACTAAAGGATTGCTTCAGATTAAAGCTGAAACACATCAAAGATCTAAGCTTAAATGGAAATTTTCCAGGTTGAAGAAAGCCCATTTTCTAAAGGCGGCTGGATCTCATCTCAGTTCGTTGGGGTTCTCTCCTCTGTAAAGATCTGTGCTGTGGACCATCAGGCTGATTGTAACTTCTTGCAACTAAAAGCATAATTATTCATTTTCAACATTTGGTACTGATGTGCAATTATTGAAATTCTGTTGGTTCTTGTATAAAAACAAACAGAATAAAACTGGAGCTTTCCATAAGGTAACGCAAAACCTATTTTTCGGGGGAGCAGACTACAGAATAGGCTGCAGAGACCAACAAACTGTTTTTGCTTTCACTGAACTGTCTGTTCATGATGTTACAGACAAAGTCTTGAGAGTGGAGATGTGCCCGCAGGGATGCCCCTAACAGAGGTGAGTGGTGTATTTAAGCTCTAGAAGCCAGAAGAAGAAAGCACGGCTTATGTATGCAGATATAAACTTTCTGCAGTGTTTAAGATATCTAAATTGTACACAGTGCTGTTATTATAAATGAAAAGTTGTACTGAAATTAAGAGGACTCAGAGTGCTTTGAAGTTCCCTAATTATTTCAATGAACCAGGTTGAAAACGGACACCATGTAAATCACCTACACAGAGCACTTAATTAAAGGAGAGGAGAGAAAATAGAAGTGGATGTCTGTTCAGTGTTAGGAGAATATTAATAAGGAAAAGGTTTTGGCCTGAAGGAAATGTGAGGGTGGGTTCTTTTTCTTTCAATTCCAACCATATGTTCATCTTTCTTCCACTTCATAGTCCCAGTAGCAAACCAATTTCTGCAGAGAAACTGTCACGTGAGATCCTGACCTGTGGAAACGAATGGGAAATAGAATCATAGAATATCTGAAGTTGGAAGGGAGCCATAAGGATCATCGAGTCCGAGTCCAACTCCAAACTCCCCTGAGGTCAGGGGAGATGTACAGTCTGCACCTTCAGCAGCTCTAGAATGGCAGATTACACTAAATGCTTCCTTCTAGTTGTTCTATGGCATTGAAAGGAAGAGCGGTGCTACCATCAGCAAGGTGTGGTTTAAAAAAGAATGTGAGATCAGGCAAAGAAAGAGCAGCTGAGGAGCCCAGCCTGCAGCCTGGTCACAAGATGGACTTAGAGATGGATCCTGCTGGGAAGCCCAGGTGGGATGGATCTGGGGGGGCTCTCATGGAGCTGCTCTCTGCCTTCCTTGCCGCTGGGTGTGTTGGCCCTATGGGAGCTCGAAGGGGTGGTGGAGGAGTTGGTGTGTTTGTTATTTCTGAGCTTGGTATTATGGCTCGCTGCAAAGACCCAACATATTAGCATATTAATGTTGTTGATTATGCTGATAATAAGGGAAAGAAAAGGAACAAAAAATCATCACTTATCTGGGATGTATTACAAAGAGCTCAGTGAAGCAAACTGTCTGCAGCTTGGAATATAATTAATATTTTCTGAGCCCTCTGGCAAATGTTACCACCATTGCTGATTTCAGCCTTGTAATGCTCTCATTCACACTTCTGCCCTTTGTTCTCAGGGTCTCAGCACATTTTTGGCACTAGCACGTTGATCAGACTGTGCAGTTTCTTGCAGAGTTTTCTGAATGAAGTGCCAGCAGTGCAGGTAACCCCGAGGCTGATGCCATGTCAGATAGCATGGGCCCTCCAGCACACGTTGCCTGGACTCTCAGGCTGGAGAGTGTGGGGCACTGAGACCTCCCTGGGTGAGGAACACATCACGGGAGTACAGCAAAAACTGCTTGGTGGTCAGATAAATTCATCATTAATCTGCATTGAGGTGGGGGGGAACAAACAGCTCAGAATCACAGAAACACCGAGGTGGGAAAAGACCTACAGGATCATCCTCGTGTAGTAGGGGATGATTCTGGAGTTCTTTGCATTTTGGCTGCCTCTTTTTTCATGTATCTTCTTGCTGCTTTCGAAAACAATGGCGAAAAGCTGCTGTTGTTTGCTTCGACAAATTAAAACTATATGTTCTTAATGGGGACTTCCAAAGGCTTGCAGAGCCCCTGTGTGTGGGGCAGGAGCTCTGCAGCAGTCTGCTGTGTGCAGGTGTAGGGATACAGCTCGTGGCTTCATCATTATAGGGAGATCTTACAGATACCGAATTTGGGAATTCTTTCTTTAAATGGGCTGCTTACAAGAAATCTACTGGCTTCCGAAGGCAATTTGAAGCTAGTTTTTATAACTCCAAATTGCTTCCCCAGTAAGTGAGAACTTCCTAGTTTTCATTAGCTGCATTAACAAAAAGTAAAACCCATTGAAGGCATCATTTTGCACCTTTTTCAGTAAAACCAGTTAGGTAAAATATTCTCAGAGAGAGATGACTTTTTCTTCCCCATTTTCTTAAGTAGATTTTGAGTTGTTTTCTGAGGGGCAAAAAGCCAGCTGGCTCTGTGTGGTGGTTGTGCACCCAGTGCGGCGCGAGGGGCTCCCGAGGTGCAGAACAACCTGTAGGTATTTGCCTTCTGAACAAACTGCTGCCTCTGCTCTTCTTCCCAGGCACCTCACGTTTGTCAGCTCGCATTTTCCATCTTGAAATCAAAGCTCTGTGACCATCCAGCAGTTTGCTTCTGGATAAGTGAGGAAAACTTCCATGGTTATCGAGTAACAGGGATTAGTGTTTTTACTGCACAAAAGATGCATTAACTGGGAAGAGATTTTATTTTATCCCAATTATTTTCATAAAACTACTGTTTTTCTTATTTTGGGGATTTGCTTTTTAAGACAGTAAACTGTAGGTAATGATAGTGGGATGTTTGCATGGAGCTGATGAGTAGCAGTTATGTTTGTGCCTCCTCCTTAGTTTCTTTAACTTAATTCAAGAAAGGATATTTTTTTTTAAAAGCTTTTAGGAAGGAGGTCATAACATTTATGAGCTTTTGGGGGGAAAGTATTTGTTTTTCATTTTATTATTCTGAACAATTGAGTAATTGTACATCACATTTTGGAGGCTGTGGGTGCCCCATCCCTGCAGGCAGCCAAGGCCAGGCTGGATGTGGCTCTGGGCAGCCTGGGCTGCTGGTTGGGGACCTGCACACAGCAGGGGTTGGGGCTGGCTGAGCTGTGGGCCTTTGCAACCCAGGCTGTTCTGTGATTCTATGAATGAAGTTGTTTTGGCTTTGTAACTAACAGTTAAACATTTCCTCAGTCAGAACTGCAGAGAAGCTCTCAAGACCTGCACTTCTTCCTGGTGCTTTTGCATGTGAAATTGGCCAGGTGCTGCTGGCACCTTGCAGAACAGATGTGTCGTGGCTTCCCATGTTGCTGTGAATTCTGCTGACAATCTATTATTCTTCCACTAAATCCAGCGAGACTGAGCAGGCAGCCTCATCCCTGGCATTTCTTGATTTCTGAGTGTCACTGGAATCTCTCATAGCACGTGGTACTCGCTATGTAGCACACAACTTGCTCTCAGCAGTGACCTCTAATACTGTGTGAAAGACAAGCACGCTGCTTTCACTGCTTTAAATGGGGGTGGGCAGTAGGCATGGGTGCTCCTGTCAGGAAGAAGGCAGACCTTATTGCTTAGGGTGCCAAGCAGTGTGCTGGGGTGGCCCTCCTTGCCTTCTCCCAGCCATCTCAAGGAGCAGTCCTCTCACAGTCAGTAACTCCCAGAACAAAAGGAAGGCTTTATGAGAAATCTGGAGGAATAAAATGTAGGTAAGAAAAGTGTAATTACCAAAACTGGGATTAATCCGGGGAAGGAATTAATAATGAATAACTGAAATTAATGAATGGTTTAATTACCATTAGTCCACAGGGCATGAAATTTTACTTCTTTCAATCATATCACAGGTCCTTTAATTCCTTACTGGTGCTTTCTGAATGGATTGCAAAGAACAGTATGAACCCCATGGGATGCGTAGCAGCTTTTCCAGCATGATTGCTCATTTCACTTTTAATTACAGAGGGTAAATAGAGGAGCAGACTATGGACACATGCAAAACGCCCTCTCACTGAAATGCGTTCAGCTCTGTGCTTTCCCATGGCCAGAAAGTGGAGTAAGGAGATGTTTCCATAGTGGTGTTACTTCCCACTGATCCTCCTTAGCAGCACACCTTAGTTCAGGGTCAGATACCTTCCTCACTGCTGCATTAATCTTTTTGTGAGCAGAGATTGCTGACCTATCCAAACAGCGCTCTGTTTGTTTGTTTGTGTCTGAAGAGGACAGATCCAGATAATAACCAAATAATCTCAACAATTGACTTCAGTGATCGTGACAACTGTATCTTATCACTGCCTTTGGGAAAGACAGCATAATTAAATTACTTTTGTTTATCCTTCGCAATTTTCCTGTCTGATTTTTAAAACCAATCTTTTCTTGAAGAAATTATGGAGCATTTTATGGATTGTGACAATGGAAGAACTTTTGTACAAGCAAACCCCCTATTTTTAACAGTGCCTTTGCTGTTGTAATTGCTATTTTTAGTACTGTTCTCTCACTGCGCCTCTATTTGTACATTTTCTAGCTGTTCTGCTGTTATTGTTCTGGCTTTCTATTAAAATGGAATGTGAGGTTTGTTTTATGCATGTGCCTACAGTGGAGGAGAATAATGCAAAGCTAAGTGCTTTGTAATGCCTATGGGAAGGATGTTTTTCCGAGTAGTTTTTGAAGTGCATGTCACTGCTCAGTTGTTCATTACCTTCAAATGCCTTCAAAAGCTACAAATAATTTGATATTCCAGGGGCATCTATTTGTATTGTGTCATGCTCTGAAATATGCAATTGCAAATATTGCTTCCTCTGCTTGAATACAAAGAGGCAGTGCATCTCGGTAGCTGATTTCATTTTTCTTGTGTCTTATTCCATGACCAATGCTTCTACAGCCATCAGCTGTGCTGATCTTGTTCTCACGTGAGCTCACGGGATGGTTTCTGGGGGGAAATACAGACTTCATGTGACCAAATGGGCTGACTGCATGGATTGTGCTGCGCAGTGAGAAGGCTCTGGAGGGAGTGGATCACGCAGGAATGGGCAAAGACTCTGAGCTGAGGTAGAACTGGGAAAAGGGAAAGCACAGGATTAGAAGTTAAATAAAAATCGGCGTTTCAGTTATAAATTAGCTTGAAAATGAATCTATTTCCATATCTCTATGTCTTCTATTTCGATATTTTCAGATGTTTATGTAAACTTTGTTATGAAAATGCTTTCATTGCGTTAGCTGCCTGTAATTAAGACAGCTTCAGAGTTATATCTCCAACCTTGGCATCTGCTCAAACTAAATTACAAGACTACTTTTATCTCTGTTTTAAGCTTACCCTTAAGTCAGAACCAGCCAAGGGGCAGCTGGGGGCACTGCCACTGTGCTCCTCTCAGCATCTTGAGACCATGAAAACCAGCATTTGAGTGTCTTTCTCCTTGGCATTGCTGAGTGCCAATGGAACGTTTGAGTCTTGTTTACCTCCCAGATAACAGCAACACAAACAGCACAAAAGTTCTGGAGAGCTGTACACAGGGCATTATCAGACCAAGGAAATGTCTGAAGCATCATGAATGATCTGTATTCACTCATAGCGGATCCTCTCAGCTCTGCATGGGGGGCTGTCCAAGAAGAAACTTGTTTCTCTTCAGTTATTGGGTTTCTTGTATTTCAGAAGCTTCGTTAAATGGGTGAGAAGACAAAGGAAAGCGCAGATTGACCCTAAATTCTATAGCTTGTGCTGTTTTTGGAAGATGCTTTGCAGAACCTCAGTGTTTTTCTCCACTGGCATTTTGCATGAATGTATGGTTGCTTTGTCACTGTGAAAGAGGATCCTGACGTGCTTTGCTTTACTTGGTCTAATTAAGTGCATTCTTTCCATAAATGTTAAAAACTTTGTAAGTGCTTTACAAAATAGGAGGTAAAGATTTTGTTCTTGTTGGCTTTATGGTAATATATTTCAGAACAGCCTGATTTATCTAAAATCTGGTTAGCATAACTTCGCAATGTCGGTACCTCTTTGAGTGTAGACTGCCTGATATACATAAAATCTGCTTACTGTTTGCCCATTTGGAAAGTAGCTGTTTAAAACATTCTTATTTTGCTGAAAAATATTAAAACACACTTGTGAGAACTGTTACTCACGTGAGGGAGAGCTGTGTGTATGGATTGTGTATGCAAGGAATGTCAGCAGAACCAACGTCTGGTCTAGAAGTTGGGGAACAGGCAGTGGGGAAATTTCCCAGTAGCTTATTCTGCTGCAGTAAAATTAATGGGACTTGTGCTAAGTCCCTTATCTGGGTTCCCACAGCCTGAGATAATACAAGAGAAGCTGGAAGGACAGGCAAACAAACTGATGGCTTTCTATTATTTTCTTATCAGGTGGTTTATGTGTTCTCTTCTTCATTTGTGTGCTCAAAAAGACGATGAGTGCACCCCAACAGTAATTGTGGACAGCTGAAGAAGTTTGTTGGTTTCAGGGAAATTGGATACGATGGAACTACGTGTTTGTCAGGGAGAACTGGAGTCCAAGTGCCTGTGACTGATTCACTTCACTGTCTCACAGCCCAAACCGAGCAGGGGGTGGAAGCACAGAGTGGTGGAAAATGTGTTCATTTCTACCTGCAGGATTTGCATAGCTGATTTTTGTTGTTACAAAAAGCAGGCATTGAGGCTGGCCTTGGCGTGTTTTGTTCTGTCACCATGTAGGGGAACAGACAGTACGTTGAGATTGCTTTTTGTGATCATTCTGGGAAGTCCCAGTTGGTCGTACTTTGTTGCAAAGCAGGTTAAGACCAGGAGAATGCAGATTACAGATCCCTGCCGGAAAAATATACATCTTGAATGGGCTGCTGTATTCATAATGATTCTGAAGAAATGGGCCCAAATGTGCTGATAGTTTCAGAAAGCTGTCTCATTTCTTTCAGTGCCCTGCTTGGAGATGACAACCAAAAGGAAGATTATTGGCCGCTTGGTGCCCTGCCGCTGCTTTCGCGGTGAGGAGGAGATCGTGTCCGTCCTGGATTACTCTCACTGCGGCCTACAGCAGGTGCCAAAGGAGGTCTTCAACTTCGAGCGCACGTTAGAGGAGCTTTATCTGGATGCCAATCAAATCGAAGAGCTGCCCAAGGTAACCTGTGGTCTTCGTGTTTCACAGTTGGCAAAGTCGTGTTCTTGAATGTGTGCCGAAGATGTGCTGCAACTCTGAAACGTGGCTTGCTCATGGGCTGGTAAATGATAAATAGGACACGGTGCTTTGAGGGACTGGGAATATGCGGCCACACGGGGCGGGTGGTCTTGCATTTGGATCATCAGTTGCACTCCTTCAAAAATAGAAAATAAAACCCTTGGTAAGGATGAGATTCTGATCCTTGCAGGAGAGAGGCTGGCACTGACATTTATTCAGCCATAAATGAGGTCTTGCAACCAAGTTCTATAGAGGTCCTTCCTGTGTAAAACTTCTTTTACAGATTCCTTAGTCTTCTGTTGATTAATATTTACTATAAGAAATTAAAAGTTAGTGTAACTTGAATGTTCTGAAAACAAAAGAGGGCAAGGTAGTGGAAAAAAACAATTAATAATAGGTGTTAGCTACATAATGAAGCATGAAGTAATGTAATCTGTTCCTTAATTGAATTTTTCTCAACAATAATGAAAGATGCTTACAAGTCTTTTAATTAAACATTGTTCCACTGTAATCCATTTTTCATCATCTCCCAATATGTTCCTGACTTACACAACACAGAGACTTCTATTTCCCAACGTAGAAAACGTACTTTTTTCATTACGTGGAGTTCCCATATTCAGATACGAAGGTTCATTGCTGAAGATTACTCACTCAATCAAGAAGCTATTTACAGATGATAAGGCAGGGCAGCTACAATCTTCAAGTGTCATGAAAAAATGATATAGAGAACTGCCTTATCTCTCCTCCTAAAAAGGACAGCAGAGAACCAGAGACTTTTTTTGTGCCCAATAATAAATGGTTTGGGAGTAGATCATTTCCCTATGAATGCAAGTACCTTCAGGACTGTGTCTATTTTAATAAGAATATATGCTTAACCTTGTATATTTAAATAACGCTGCTCAAAAATCATACTGAAAAAAAAAGTGTAGTTTTTAAATTAGCCACCAATTATCAATATATTTGTCTTTGGCCTCATGAAAGTTGGCATCACCATGGCATTTAGAGAAATGGCAGTGCTGAGTACAAGGCAAATATATTGGGGCATAAGGTGAGGGCCGAGGGTAAGGGGTCCAAAATAATGAAACTCAAATGAAGGTGATAGTGTCTGTCAGAGCTGAGATGTGCACGGCGCTGTGTTGTGGTATCATCTATTCATACATGTTATTTGTGAAGTGAAACGGCAGATAAATACATACTTAGGGGCAATTGAAATGAATAGGGCTCCATTTTTGCACCTCTTCATTTCTCTTTGTTCATAAGTAATAATTTGAAGCAAATACTGTGTCCTGAAAAAGTCCTTACGATCAGTCTTGAGTGTGGGTAAATGTGACATTTAACACAGTCTTGGTCTTGTGCAGTTATGAGAAGAAAAATGGGAGCATTGGTTGGCTTTTTTAATACCATCTACACCTCTTTGTCTAAAGAGTTTATTAATCATTGCCATAAGAGAAACAATCCAAATAATTTCTTCCTCAAATTTTCTGCTCCAAATAATTTTTGCCACATGTCGAGCTCTGTCCTCTACTTAAATTACTCTGTAGGCGACAAAGTCATTTTTCCTTAAAATGGCACTGCGTTTCCTCACACTAAGCTTGTGTTACATGCTGCGAACACCTGCGAGCAGGACATCCTTTCTCTGGAAATGTGAAGTCCAGTAACTGTTTCCAAAAAGAAATCTGTTTCGTCAGTGTTCTATTTCTGTTATTTACCAATATTACGTACCTCAGTGACTCAGTGGTCTATTAAAGCTTAGTGTCATCAGAACACTTTTACCATATTTTACAGTCTCATGAAGAAAAGCACAGGTAGAGATTCCATTACATCCTTAGATAGCGATGTTACCTGTCTCTCTAGAAACCAATACGCTTTGTAGCCTTAAACTGATGTACCAAACTCATTTTGCCTGTTGTATTTTTGAATTTTTATCTTTCTGCAACATATATATATTTTTTTCTTTTAAGGATTTATGGCATCATTCTACAATTCTTAGTCTCTATTTCCCCCTGACTTCAGACCAGACTTTTCCTTGCCTTTGCTCTCGTTACCATGAGCTGCCACTGCAAATATGACCCTATTTTGCATGAGTCAAGTGTATCAATAACATGGAAAAAGAGAATTGATTTTGATGTAGGTGGAATCCCTGGCAATCGCTGTACAGAAAAGCACAGTTGAGACGGAAACTCCTCCCAGTACCTGTCATCTATAAATAATTATAAAGTAAAATCTGTTTTGAGTTGTAGTGGGCAACATTAATAAAGACAAATCTAATGTGTTGGTAAAACAGGTATGAGGAGTTCTTAGCTATAGGCTACAACACTTCATTGTCTCATGGGGAGGTGGGGACATGCAGAATAATGCCCGTTGTTGTCCCTCACACCTTGGCACTGTCAACACAAGTGGGAGGGAAGCAGAAGTGGTACGTGGGTGCAGTGTGGTGGGTAACCCTGTGAGGAGCTGTAGGCTGCCATAAGGGAGTGGTAGGGCTGCCATGGGGCCTCTCCTCAGCCTCCTCTTCTCTGGGTTGAGCAAACCAAGGGATCTCAGCTGCTCCCAGCACATCTTCCCTTCCAGACCCCTCCTTTGTAGCCTTCTTTCGGATGCTCCTTAATAGTTCTATGTCCTTTTTATGCTCTGGTACCCAAAACTGCACACAGTGCTCAAGGTGAGGCCACACAGCGTATCGCGGGATGAACTTGAAGCTCCATGCCTCCTTCATCTTTTATGGTAGTGCTTCAGTGCAACAGCTGGAGAAAGGCACTGCAGTTGCATTTGCAGCTCTAACAGCGTGGTATGGTTTGGTTTGTATGCATACCAAAGCTCTGCCAGGCCTCTGTGCTGCAGGGTGCTATGGGCTGCAGCAACGGGGCTGGAAATCACAAAAGCAAACACTGGAGGGTGGCAGTCCCTTACTTTCCATGGTGTTTGGGCATTTCTGCCCCTCACCAGCTGCACTGATAATTCCTTCCAGCCACGTGCTGAGCAGTCTTTAAGAACTTCCCAAATTCTGGCTTTTCAAAATACCTTTGTAATTTTGAATTCCTCTGTAGTTCCGTACTATTTGTTGCTTCTGTTTATAAAGATGATTCCAAACTGAATTGTTTTTCCTGAAATGCTCTAAAGTATCTTTTTATGTTACAGCAACTGTTCAACTGCCAGGCGCTACGCAAGCTGAGCATACCAGACAATGACCTCTCCAGTCTGCCAACCACCATTGCTAGCTTAGTTAATCTCAGAGAACTTGATATCAGTAAAAATGGTAAGAGATCAAAAGGATAAGTAGCTTAAAGAATTGTAATGAGGAAATGAGTAACAACAAGGAAGCTTAAATTCTCACCAACTGCATTCTAGAAAACATACTCTTTTTTTTCTACGTTGTGCTCTGTTTTCTTACCTGATGCTTTTAACAGGTGTGGGTGGATATCCACCTCACTTGCTTTTCTCCCAGTGAAGTGAATAAATAAAACAGAGGCTTCTCTAGCATAATTCACCATGATAAGTTGTGACTGATAAGCATTACGAATAGAGGAGCAGGAACACGTTTTATTGCACTTATGAAGCATTCCCCTCTCCAAAGTGGCTCAGTACTTAGTGGTTGGCTCTTATGGATCAGGTTTATTGATGTATTTAAGGTTATAAGGTCTTATGGATCAGGTTTATTAATGTATTTAAGGTTATAAGGCTACAGATAAACACCTACCAGGATTGATGTAGCCAGCAATGAATTTGCTGATTGCATTTCCAAAATACATATTGCGTGCTTAAAAATCTTTGCGTATCTGAACCTGTGTATTTGTTTTGAAAATTAGGCTTAGGTTCTCTTGAAAAAATTATCTGTATAAGTCTAGAGATGGGCAAAGAAGAAAAGGCTGGGCACGTGGGAAGGAAATGAAAGGAGCAAATATCAGTACAAGTTGTGTCACTCTGACTCTAGGAGTTCTCAAGTATCAGTGCAGAATTTGTACTGCAAGCCTTATTGCCTGTTGCGGTCTATTTATTTACTGCTGAAGTACCTTCTGGACTGTAATACTGAAGTATGTATATCACTGTTAGATCTGAAGTGAACTCATTTAGGATCAAAACAGGTTGAACAGTTTTCATGTGTGTATAATCCTTCTTTCAATATTTTTCAGGAATTCAAGACTTTCCAGAGAATATTAAGTGCTGTAAATGTTTAACAATTATTGAAGCCAGTGTCAATCCAGTATCTAAGTGAGTATCAGGAGCCTCGTGTTCGTATTGCTGCTAGTGCAGAAAACATACGTGAAGTTAACTGAAGTCTGGAGGCCCAATGTCAAGTTTATTTACAGAATTAATGGAAATTGTTTTTCAACTGTTTGAAATCCAAGATGGACATATCTCTGCAGAGAGATCTGCTCTGTGGGAGCATGTCGTGTGTCCATGTGATAAGGAAAGTGTTGGTGCAGCCTGCAGGCTGCTGATGGATGGATTTGGGAGTAAGCTGTGCTGCATCCTCCAGTGCCATCATCTCCAGGTTGGGACTTCAGAAATCCTTGCTCCTGCCAAAAACCTGCAGTCACCAAATGTCCTTGTTGTAATCCCGCGATATATGAAATAGAGTGAAGGAAATGAAAGAATGAAACTTCAGTATCTCAGAGAGGCAGGGGGAGGAGGAATGCACCTTTGGCTTAAAAGCTTCAACTTGAAAGGGAGGAAAGGCCAATGCAACTGGGATGTGCCAAGGAGTTGAATTTTATGTGGTTATAGCAATGTGGAAAAGATGAGAGCAGTCAAAAATATCCATAAAAAGCTGCTCAGTAAATTCTTCTTGATAATTTGCGTAGAAAAAGAGGGTGAGAAAGAAAGTCATCTTTCTCTTTCTAAATATATATTGTTATTATTTCCATAGCAACTTCAGTGTGAGCATTAAGCTTTTAACTGTTTTTAGGCTGCCAGATGGCTTCACACAACTTCTAAATTTGACCCAGCTCTATCTAAATGATGCCTTTTTGGAGTTTCTCCCAGCTAACTTTGGAAGGTAAGAATTAGTCATCAAAGCGCGTTGCTCTTTCATATGAACCCACTTCAGGTTTTAAAGGACCATTTTAAAACTGTAATTTATTTTTTTTAAACAACAGCAACAAGAAGTACGGATTTTGTCTCTTCAGCCCTATTTTGATGAATTGTTACTGTTAGAGAGAATTTTATGTCAGCAAGAATTCTGTGATGAAGTGAAGCACTTTGCTGGTTTAGGGAAAAGGTGGGCAGGAATAAGAATTGGAGAAAAGAGGCCTGTCCTTAGTCAAATGTGTTATTAAGTTGTGGCGAGTGCAGAAAATAACAGCGTGGTGTATGTCTAGTGAGGAATGAACAGAAAGAAAAACGTGGTGTGAGTCGGAAAGAAAGATAAGGAATGGCTGAGTGTGGTGGAGCAACAAAAGCAAAAATAGAAAAGCAAGGAGAAGAGAGAAGGTTCAAAAGACAGCAGAGCAGAAAGGATGTAGGATGGCAGTACAAATAAACGCAGTAGAAGCTGAGCTAAAACGTGTTACATAAGCATGAGTCAAAGGCAGAAATCCAAAATGAAGACAATTTGATTTGGCCATTGAAGAGTGCACCACAATACTTACATCTCTGCTGTGCTGCCAGCAGAAAGGTTGTGCAGCTCTTCTGCCTTCTGATTGCCCAGTGGGACAAATAGCTCAGAAGAGAGAGGATTAAAGGAGGGAAAGGTGATGTTACAAAATTCATCTAGTATTAGTTTCTTTCCTGGTCCATCTAGCTACTCGTGTGTGCGTGTCACTGTTCCATTGGGAATGTCACCTCAGCACTCCAAAACCAGCACTGGTGTGGCATAACTGGTGTTGGAGGTGATGTTACTCAGGCACTGAGAAATAGAAAGTGCAAGTAGGTGGCATTTACTTGCTGAAACTGTCGCTGCCCCTGAGCTCAGGCTGTGTGCTGTACTGCAGTAACTTTTAGAAAATGCCCGGTTGAGAAAAGAGGAAGGGGAGCTTGTCATTGCTTGCAGTTGTTGAGTGTTTGGAACATCAGAATAAATCTGAAGATCGCTTCTGCAGTTCAGAATTCAGACAGCATGTACAAGTGTTAAGGAAAAACAGAGGCATGAAATACCCCTGTAATTTATCAGGTGCGTAGATTTTCTGTCCATGGAACAATTCATTATGCTCTTCTGAAGCTCTGCTTGTACTTTGTCTGCTGCTCTTTGCCTCTTGAGGACATCTCCAGCATTCTACATCTCTTAGCATAAAGCACTCAATTTTTTTTTGATCTACAAATGCAGATTTTTATCTAGATGAAATGACATTGGTTCCAGTAGTGGTTGTTATTCTGTCATTACGATGCTGCTCCTGTCATCCCTTTGTATCCTGCACTTACAAATCCTTGTCATGTCTCCGAATCTGCCAGTGTTAGAGTACAGAAATTGCACTGTTTCTCACTAACCACACGCAGCTCTCTAACTGTGTCTCTCTTATTGCCCTGCTCCAGATTTTAGTGCTTGCTTTGTCTCTTCTGCTACAGTAACGTTCAGTTAATCTGTTACAGTCTCGTTTAGCCATCTGATCGCAGTGGGGAATGGAGCCTACACAAGCATCATGTAAACATCTCTGCACTTCTCACTTAGAGGTGTTCCTTTTAGTCCTGGCTAAAGTGCAAGTGTAGGATTTACAATGGTTTGGTTTTTTTTTTTTTCCTTTTTTTTGGTAGGAAAAAGGGAAACCCATGGGTTTCTAGAATAACAGAGTACTGGAAAATCTGAGGTTCTGTGAAACAGAAAATGGATATTGTATTGGACAGAGAAGTATTTAGAGCTTTGCTGTATGGTTTCAGCTTTACTCACAGACACATGCTTCCACTTAGGCCACTAATGTGCCTTCACTGTAGAGTAATCTCAAAAGGCAAAATTTGTGGAGTTGTTGAAACTCATCATAAAGTTCACCAATAAACTTTCTGCACATTTAAAAACAGTGCTATCCACCTGAAATCTTACACGGTGTGGCTCTGATGTAACAGCTCTGTTTAGAAATAGCAGAGTTATGAGTGAATGATGCAGAATCACTCCGTTTCACATGGTTTGAGTAATATTGCTGGTTAGAGTTGGCACAGTGTTGGGGGATTGTGAAGTGCTGTCGTATAGAGGTTCTAATTTGTGCCAGCACTTGAGCATATGTCCTACTATCTGCATAAAATACAGAAAATTAAATGGAGACTTGCTCTGTAATGCTAGGCTGTCGATGTGGAGCTGCAGAATATAAGGCTACAGATGGAAGAGAGAATTGCAAACTGTGTGGTAGCTGCTTTTCGTGCTTTCATAGATCCAGAAATATTTGAGAAAAGTTAGCTTTTCCTTTGTTTGCTGTGTTGGAATTGTCAATAAAAGTAGTTTATCATTATTTGAGAAAACTGAAGTATGTCAGAAGTTTTCAGATGAGTTCAGATAAGGACATAAAAAGAGGATAGCGTAAATACAAAGCTATTTGGTTCTGAATGCATCTTATATTAAGTGCAGTCCCACGGTTGCTGGATGTCTTGTTATTTTGTAGTACACAAACTCGCCTTACTGCAGCCTACTGAGCAGCTTCAAACCATTCCAGTGGGTTTCTGAACTAATTCAAAAGATGAACTAATTATTTTCTCTTGTATTCCTAGACTTGTCAAATTGAGAATATTGGAGTTAAGGGAAAATCACTTGAAAACTCTACCAAAGTAAGTGATGACTATTTATGTAATGCTCTTTTACCTGACATTTCCTGCAGTGCAAAATAATTTTGCTGGTAGCATTGTGATGATGTTATTTCTGTTCAGATCTATTTTTTTCTCGTGTTCGAAGACAGCATACACTTTTTGCTAGAAGTCTTTGGTATAATGGAAGATGAGTGCTTGTAAGCTAGCTAACTACAGCTCAGTGCCTCGAATCTGTAGCGTAACATTCTGAAATATGAAATGTAAGCAGAATTGGGAAACAAAATATGAGATAGTCCTGGTCATTGATTCAGTGACAGTCTGTTCTCATGAAGAACTACTCTGAGTCATTGAAAATGTGTGCTGTGTAACTTCATTAGATCAACCTCCCAATACGATTTGTGAGGAAGCAAAGTGCATTTGCTTGTTTACAATACCTTTTGGAAACTTGTATCATCAGAATATTGAGGAAATGTCCATCTTACCATTGTTTAAAATAAATGGTATTTCCCTTGGTACTACTATCATTTGGCCAACATTTAAGTGGTATTTTGAAAATGAAGCGGTAAATAAATGAAAGGTGAACATCTACATTTCCCATGCTGCATGTAGGGAGTTCCACTGTGTAAAGCAAGGAATACAGTTCTGAATTCAAACCAACATTGTGTGTTTTCTCTGCAAGGATCTTTACCAATGGAAAAAATACCCACGGCTCTGGGAATTGTTCCAAGTGGAGGCTGTATGTCCTCTCTGTAAATGAGACCTACAGTGGTGATAGAAGACTCTACTTAGGAAAGTTTACTAACACTGAGTTGCACGTTGTTTAGCACTCTGCTTAGCAATCTCGCATTCACTAAAAGCTGATATCCCTATATGGGACATGATATTTTCACTGCTCCATTTGGGTATTTCCCTAAAGGCCCAGGGCGACCCTTTTCAGAGGAAAGTCATGTTTTATGTTAAAGGATGTATTTCTGATACCAGAATAACACTTATTTTGTGTTTGAACATCCCGTTTTCTCTGCTCTGATTTTGATTTGCATTTTTTGAGACACAAAGCAGGCCCTTCAGTCCCCACTGATGTGCCGGGAGGGCAGGGCTGTGGCTCTGGGGTCATTGCTGTGCACTGAGGCTTCCGGCAGTGGGGCAGGAGTTGTGTCAGCCTTACTGATAAGAAGGCTCTCCTTTACTTCAGCAGCACTCCGTGTCCAGGTGCCATCCCTGCCGTGTCTGGAAGCCCCTCCTGGGCGAGGTACCTCTGGGTGCAGCAGCACTGAGCTGTTGGTGGCTGAGCTCGGTGACTTCCTGCTGATGGCTGGGGCAGGATGGAAGTTCTGAGCTCTGTAACCAAGGGAGATGTTCCTTGTGGGCGGTCGGTCTCGGCTCTGCTGCAGCAGGAGGCTCTGCTGTGCTCTGCTGAGGCAGGCTGGAAAGAAGGGCTTCTGCTTGTGCAAAGGCTGCCCTTCAAAATGGCGGTAGGAGGCACAGCTGCATTATGAAAGAAAGACAGAGGGGAGAAAGAATCATTCTGAGCACAGGGCTGGGCTGCATCCAGGTGTGAGATGAGCACTGTGCCGACAACAGAACAACTCAGTCAGGAAATACATGTGGCCCTATAAGCCGGGGGGTTCTACAGCCTGGTGCTGGGCCAGGTGGGGCAGGTCTACAGATGGGTACTGCAGAGCTTTCCTTCTTAACCTGCAGTTTGTTTGGTGCAGTGTGAACAGGGGAACCTAGTGATGTTGGTAGTTTGGTGGTTCTGCTGTGGGAATGAACGTGAAAAGGAAGGTGAATGCCTAATTTTGACGTTGTACTTCTGCTCTTAACTAACCTGGAAGTGTACCATCAGACCTTTGGAAGTAGCGTCTGCTCTGTGCTGTTACCGTGTCAAATGCAACTTAAATCACGTGGAATGAAGTTACCAAAAAGCAGACATCAGTCTGTCCTCTGTGCTGTGCTGTCAGCTGTGTGTGCACGAAGCCTCTCTAAGGGAAGCATTTAGCATCTTGGCATAAACAGCAATTAAATGTGCTTTGTGTTTACTGTAGCTCTATTTTTGCCACTCAGTCAACAAGTCAAGGTTGTTGTAAAACGTATCCATGGTAACCGAGTGCCAAGTGTTCAAATTTAGTTACAAAATCATCAGACAAAGTAAATACTAATAACTGCTGGTTGAAAGGAAGCTCCCTAACCAGAGCAGGGATCTCCAAATCGATGTTCTTTAATCATAGTGTGGCCTGAGCTGCAAAGGCCCACAGCGCTCAGCCAGCCCCAACCCCCTGCTGTGTGCAGGTCCCCAACCAGCAGCCCAGGCTGCCCAGAGCCACATCCAGCCTGGCCTTGGATGCCTACCCACAGCCTCCTTGGGCAGCCTGTGCACAGTGCCTCACCTCCTTAATACGCCTTGCATTAAAAAACAGGAGCTCTCCATTGGCTGTTGAGTTTGTCAGCATAATTTTTCTGCATGTAAAAACAAGTCCAAATATATCAGTGCATTCCCTGATGCTCGTGGTAGGAAATTGATGCAGTGTAGTTCATAAAACGTTTTGAAGAGTTTTCTCTGGGACAGACGTAGCAACCATTGCAGTGCTGCTGTTGTGCTGGGTTGTGGTGGGCTGGAGGAGTGCCCTGGTGTGCAGGAGCGCAGTGCAGGGTGTTCCTGCTCTCCATCAGCAGCACTTTCTCTTCAGAAGGCTTTGCTGCTACTTCTTACATTCTGAAAATATTTGTATGTTGACTCTACAGCTCTTCACAAAACTGCTTTCTAAAAACAATGATTTCTTTTCTCTCTTACATGGTTATTAAACAGACCTGTTTCCAAGAGCTTCAGGGCATTTAAGAAATATCTGGAAATCTCTGGGCAATGTTGCGAATATTTTCGAATACCCTACCAAAGCAGTAAATTTTGCAACAAAAACAGGAAACCATCTGTTTTTTTTCTCTTCAGTTCCTGTTAAAATTTCTGGAGCACTTGCGAGCTCCTGACCGAGGTTCTGAGGTTTGAGCAATGTAACACCTCTGCAGGTGCTATCTGTGGCTCAAAGACCCAACCAGGATAATTCCGATTATTCTGTTTGGTAAAGGTGATCTTTTCTTGCTGTAATGACATGTAATATCACTGTGTAATGGCTCAGGGCAATGCTTAATAGAGCAGATCTCCCAGTAGCTCTCTAACATTCTGCTCTGTAAATGCTACCCTGCTGAATATGTATGTGAAGCTGAAGGTGAGGCTTTCCAATTGCCACTGATGTTTTCAGGCATTTTGCACCCAAACTGAAGCAATTAAGTTCAGTGCAGAGATTTCTACTAGCTTCAGTGGGTTTTGAATGAGGCAATTTGTGCTTCAGTGTTTAATTATTCTGTGTTTGAATTATTTCTCAGAGTGGAGGGCTGCAGTTCCCAGCTTCCATCCTGCAGGATAGCACTGTGCTCTAGCCTGGGTGGGAAGGCAGGAGGCTGCCAAGGGAGAATATTCATACTGCACACTGGGCTACAGCCTGATACATCCTCACTAGAGGATGGTGTGCTGCTGTTGGTGATTGGGATCCCACAGGTCTCCCCATGGGCTGGCCTGCCCTCAGCCCTGCTTGTGGCAGCGATAACACCTCCTGGAAAGGCCCAAATGGCTTTGTTTCTGAAAGCCTCCTGTGGGTCAGCATCCTTTTCTGAGTCGCTTATGAAGTCAGCAGCAGGAGCCTGGAGCTGTTGGCAGCTTCTCTTCCCACTCAAATAAAATTCCTGTTTCTTCCAGTTTATGCATATGAAGACCCTCTCTCTTCACACAGGTACTTATGTTAAGAACTCCCAGTGACGGACCTCCACACATGCATTTAGTAGACTTACTGTCCAGATCTCTTGTACTCTTCCGATAGGCTCCAGGAGTTTCTGAGTCATCCCTTCCCATCACACAAACAGTGCTGGATTTCCCCGGTGTGTCATATTTCTTCAAGTATCCCTTCGCGTTAGAAGAGCTTCTGTTAATTTGCCTGGTGCAGATGGCAGTCACTGATACGTGGTGTCCTCAGTGTATCCTGGAGTGATGCAGAAGTTGTGACGTTGCTAACAGGCTTCCCATCACCCAGCACTGAGGTACCATGTGTGATACATGCACACTATGTGAGCTCATAACCTGAGTTCCATCTCTTCTCAGCAGTTCTGCTCTATTCCTTTTTTTTTTTTTCTGCTTTATTCTGACTTCTGCTTAAGACAAACTGTCCAGCTGACTCTGTGGGTGAGCACTGCAGCATGGGAGCTGGCCCAAACTCTGAATACAAATTAATGTAGATTTTCTGCTGTGACCTTTCTTTCGGAGCATTCCTTTTATATCCTTTCCATAGACTCTGGCAGGTTTCCTGCTCCTGAGGTGCTTGAATAAAGATGTATTATTACTTTTCATGCCTTTTTTCAGACATTTCTTGAGATGTTTTCTGTCCTTCTATAGCTAACCACTCTGTTCTGTTTTCCCTATTTGGATGCGTGTGCACAGTGAGATGGCACATGGCAAATGTACACCCAAGATAAATTGTCCTGAAGGCAAATTGAGGAAGGTGGGTGCACCAGAGTAAGGAGAGTGGATCATAGAACCAGAGAACCATTACAGCTGGAAAAGCACACTGAGCTTCCACTGCTCCCAACCCTCAGTGCCACATCCGCACAGCCCTGGAACACCTCCAGGGACAGTGACCCCCACCCCCTCCGCCCCTGGGCAGCCGTGTCAGCACCTGACTGCTCTCTTCAGGAAGAGAAATGTCTCCCAGTATCCAATCTGAACCTTCCCTTCTGCAATGTGAGGCTGTCACCCCTCATCCTAGAGATGCATCCTAGAGATGTGGGGAAGGCAGATACCTGCTTATGAGGAAGGTAGGTGCACACACCTGCTTGTTTGTCAGCCATTCAGCACTGTAGGTTGTTTGTTCTGTGCAGCCTAAGGGATTTTCAGCAGCGTCAATGGATGTGCCAGCCGCTCTGGGTGGAGTGCTATAAACACCTGTGAGTACATTTGCACTTTCTGTCAATTGCATCAAGTGGAACAGAATACACCCCACTTAATTTCTCTTAAATTTGCAAGCAATCATACATTTAAGTTACTTGCACAACTCTGTTCTATATTAGAGCATATATAGCTATATATGTACTCACATAAATGCATGCACACACGTGGATATGTGCCTGTGAGCGGTTGGTGAGGGAGTACAGCCCTGTCCCTGCAGGCTGTGTCTGTGTTGGCACTGAGGTGAGATGCTGCTGTCACCAACCTGACGTGTAGGAGCACAGAGGCGGCTGTTGTTGGGAGGTAACAGATTATGAAGTATAGTTTTCTGCTTTAAAATAACAGTGGTGAACCAGGAGTTAACGAGCCTCCTGATTAGTGTTGTGCAGTGTGCGTGTGTGCTCCTGAGGTGATGACTGTGCAATAGGTGCTCACAGTATTGTCTCAGCACACCCACTTTGGTGCAGATACACAGCTTTCACACCACTCTAACCTTTTTTCCATTTCCCACTCTTAATTGCAGCTCCAGCCTTTGTCTCACCTGTACAAACTGAAGTGCTGTTTTCCTGTATGAATGCACAATGAGGCCTTTTGTACCTAGTGGTTAATTATCAGGCCAGCGGTGTCTGTGTTGGTGTTTGGAAGCCATTTACCAAATAAATGTTGTGTTGGGATTGTGACCCCTGTGCTGCATTATGGGGCTGTCCTGCATGGAGGGCTCTGAGTGCAGACGCTCCAGCAGAGCCCCCCGGTGGGCTGGCAGTGATCCCCAGCTGTGGGGTTAACCCAATCCCTCCAGTGCCTGGCATACTCAATAATTTCCTTTGGCTATTGTGTAAATGATGTAAAGTCCTGCTATGTTTTCCCACCGTTTGATAAATGCTGGGCACTTCTGTTGGCTAATGTGCATCGTTACACAAAGTACCTCTTCTTACCAATTAGTTGTTTCTAGGAAGTTATGGAAAATGATTTGAATGAAAATTCATGGTGCTGAAGTCATGGCTGTGCTGCCTCCACCGTAGGGAACAACCTCTGTGTTAGGTGAGTCAGCCCTAAGTCGTGCAGCAGGAGCTGATCTGTACGGCTTGGAGCTGGACTGCTTCATTGCTGATGGCAGTTTGAGGCCTGGTGCCTATTTTCTGGCTGTTTAGTTTCAATAAATGTTCCATTAAGGGGGAAACCTTCCAAACACAGACTGATATTCTACCTGAAAGATTGAAAATCACAGACCTCTATGTTCAAAATGAATGTGAATCCAGAGTATCGTTGGTAACCAAGTGCTACCAGTAGGCACCTGCTTATCCTGTGATTACTTTCCCAGTTCTTTTTTTTCTGTAAGTATAAGTTAGATATGTTAGACTGACTTTACAATAGCATAGACAATATGTTTGTGTCTGTGTTGGCACTGAGGTGGAGATGCTGCTGTCACCAACCTGACAGCAACCTGTGTAGGAGCACGGAGGCAGCTGTTGTTGGGAGGTAACAGATTATGAAGTATTTTTTCCCAAGAGTTTGATTATTGCTTGAATGATGTATTATTAATAAGGGTTGTCTTATATACCTTGAACCAAAGACCATTCAGTTGTGTTGGTGCTGAAAGGAACCGGTACGTTCAGGCCGATTAAAAACTCTCATAGAACAGAAAAGGAAACTAGTAAAGCCTAAAATCTCCTATAATATCATTACACCATCATGTGTAGAAAGGAGTGGTACGTAGAGGTTGTGTGCAACTACGCATTTGGTGTGTGTGTGTGCATGCATTTATATAGCTATATCCACATACATATTTTATCTAAGTATGCATATATATACATATACACATACGTATAATTTATGCTATACACACATACAGGTATGTGCTGTCTCACTTGTCATATGGCTAACTGGGAGCTAACCTGGCAAAAACTAACCAAGAAGGAGCAGCAATAGTACTGTGTTAGGTTGGAGCAGGAGAGAAGATGGTGAACATGCGCTGTCAGTAGGGAAGAAGGTGAGGGTGGCATGAAGATTAAGATCTAGAATCATAGAACTGCATAGGTTGGAATGAACCTTTAATGTTATCAGTATTTTTCCAACCATCCTGCCATGCCTCCCAGCGGCTTAGGCTGCCCAAAGTCACATCCAGCTTGGCCTTAAACACCTACAAGGATGGGGCATCCACAACTTCTTCTATTCCAGTGCCTCACCACTCTGAGTAGAAAGGTCTGAGGAGTTGCATGTACCCTGTAATTGATGGGTTTCCTGGTGTCCAAGCACCTGGCCTGCCCTAAGCAAACTGCACACTCACTCTCTGCTCTTTAGAAATGGTCTAGTCCACAAGTTGACCCAACCCCAAGTCTAAATACCTATGTTCTTTGTTTTGTTGTTGTGTGGTGTTTTTTTTTTTCCCTTCTTGAGGGAAATGCTTAAGAGCAGTGGCATGTAACCAAGCTCAGAGATGGTTCCTGTCTCCAGGGTTCATCACTCTGTTTGTGTCAGGGCAGTGCAGTTATTGCACTAATTGAAGTAAAGCTCCATCCATTCTTCAGCTACTACCTGAATTTACAGCTTAGCTGGAGAGGGACATTCTGAGCACATTTCTATAGCAACAAAAACATCTTAAGTTATCTGATAGTCTATTGAAGCTCTGTCGTAAATATTCATTGCACTTCATGGGACTTCTGTATACCTCTCCATCTCTTTCCTCCTCCTTTCTTAGTTTATGCTCACTGGCTAATGTTACTCAAATACATCCTGGTAGCTGGTCTCAGACAGTCCAGTGGCAGTGAGGTGCAGTGAGTAATTAAGTTCTCCTTATTGATGTAGATGGGACCTCTCTTGTCCAAGCGTGTTGGCCAGTGGCACCAATTCACACTGCCATCCCAATGGCAGAACAGTGATGATTCAAGTGCCATGCAGTGTAGGTGTGGCATTCAGGGACTTGTTTAACAGGCATGGTGGTGATGGGTTGATGGTTGGATTTGAGCTAGAGGATCTTTTCCAACCTTTATGATTCCTTAGCAGACATGTTACTCCTAACTCAATGCTTTGGGACATTTATATCCTTTTGGATTCCTGGGGGGAGCCAGAGGTGCTTCCTGTCCTCAGAAAGAGCCCGAGACTGTATCTGTGCTGTTGCTTACACAAAGCAGCCAGGCAATCTGCCTGTATTTATTTTTTTTAAATGGCTTTGAGTAAATTGAAGTAGTTAGTGTGATCCTTGCTTTTAGAGCTGTTTGAGATGAGGAAAACACCTTTTCAGAGTTTTGTGGGATTTCTTTCAGTAGAAATGGATGAAATTGAAAAATTGCAGAAACTGCATTTGTAAATGATGAGTCACCAGTGTCTGAGAAACAGTAGGCGCTGGTAAGCGATGAGAAAATACTGGTGTTTCTTGTACTCATCTGTGTGACTCACTGTTCCCACATGAAGCTGTGGCTTCTCATCTCTTCTTTGATTTTCTTGACAGTAGGTGTTAGAGCTCTTCATTTAGAAATTATGTCTTTTTTGCAATGCCTTGCCTTTAGCAAATAATGTACAATGGAAACTTTACCCAGAGAGGACCCTTAGCAGCTGCTGTTTGGAAAAAATGGAACTTCACAGGAAGTTTGGAAGAACTGGAAGAACTATGGGATTCTGAATACGAGAAATTAAAACTGGATTAAATTTAATAATGCAGGGTGCAAGGTCGTGTACTGAGGGACTAATGAGGAATTATGCTGTAAGTGAGGGGTTCTTTGGTCAGCAGTCATATTGGAGGAAAAAAAACATGAGTCTCTTGTTAGGATGTGAGATGTCTGAGTCATCTATCTAATAGAGCCCTGACAAAGCTAGATGTTCTTTGTCAAAGTATTTCCACTAGAGATAAAGAAATGTTTGCGATATTGTGTAAAAAAAAAAAAAAAAAAAAAAAAAAAGAGACCTCATTAGAAAACGTTCAAAATGAAGCAAGGCTCAGGAAGAGCTAAATGTATAATAGGAAAATAGGAAAAGGAATGCATGTGGGGCATTCCCATATGAGAAGGCTCTAAAAATGCTGCGTTGCTTACACTAAGAAAGCAGAAGTGGTTGGGAGATGAGTTGGTGTTTGTCTCTGCATGCACAGCCTGGGTGGGCAGCTTGGAAGAGAACTCCTGCATGGGTGGGGACACGGGTGTGCATGGTTGGCAGAGGAGCAAATAGGATGAGTTATTCCTATGATTTTGTCACAGGAATCATTAAGGTTGGAGAAGCCCTCTCAGCTCCCCATGCCCACTGCCCACGTCCCTCAGTGCCACATCCCCACAGCTCTGAACGCCCCCAGGGATGCTGACCCCCCACCCCTGGGCAGCTGTGCGGTGCTGAGCGCTCTTTGGAGCAGAGATTTCCCATAATACTCAACCCAAATCTCCCCTGGCATAACTTAAGGCCATCAGCTCTCTTCACAAGCTCAGTTTCCACAAGAAAATTGTGGAAAGCTGAAATCAGATGGCATGTGTTGCAGTCCTGATGGTTTGAACTTGTTGGTGTGTTGCTACATGAAGTCTGTTTCCTATGTGAAGTCAATCCTGGGGATTATTCACTGTGCTGGTGGAAACCAACCCAAAGGGGTAAGGTTTTGTCACAAGTGGCCCACGTATGTTGTGAGGTTCTTTGTGTGGATCGGCAGTTTGATGTGCCTTTGACAAAGTCCACATTCATTATTCTGTTGTACTGAGTTAAAACAGCAACTAAACACCATCTCTGAAAGATTTATTTTCTAAATCTCTCTGTCTCATCAGTTTTTGTGCAGTCTGTGTAGACTCCATACCTATCAGCTCGAGGCAGGAATGTCACGGCCATTGGATACGATGATGGTGTAGGGTTCTTTCCTGTTGTTAAGATGAAACTTTTTGTGCTCGTGTGTTTTCTATCTCAAAATGCAAGCTAAGGTTTTTAGCCTTGGTTGCACAGTTTCAGGTTCTGACTAGAACAAAATGTAACTATATGGAAATACTGGCAATGTGTTTTAGACACATAGTCTTATTTGTGAGAATTGAGGCTGATGTGTATGTTTTCTGCCAAAAATACTGTGAAATGGTTCTTTGGAATTATTTACTGTAGGCAGTAATGTTGATAATCTTGTTTTGTTTTTCTTTACTAAGTATCTAAAGTTGTAATTAGCATCTTTGTGTTTTGACTGCCCCTCTTTGGATTAAGCAATAGTTCTGTGCGTTGGAGAGCTGCAAAAGGAGTTCTTAAAAATTCTATGAAAAATGGAAGTTTTGCATAATATTTTACTATCAATAATTGGCAGTGACAAAAGCAGTGGGTATGTTTCCTTCCAGTAACTTGAAAGCTCAGAAGGCTGCTATTATCTAAAATTTTCCATGTAAGGTATTTCAAATGGAAACGAGGAATGCCATCATTAAATTTTTCAGTCTGAGTCACAAATGAAATTGTGAAGCCAATCATCCAATAGAGCATCAATAATGTGAGTATCTGCTGTGGCTTCACAGTTAGCTGTCCTGTTCCTGTTGTCATGACTATGAATACGTATCTGTGGAAATCATTTTAAACCCATATTTATGTTGATCATATCCTAAATGCAGTGAAACTATGTATAAGGAAACGCAGAGGATCAGGGTTTCTAAGCAGAATCTCAACAGATGTACAAGAAATATGTAGTAACTTGTTTTTGAAGCAGTATAAGGTCACATGGACTAGATTCAGCCTTGGCAAAACACATCAGAATTAACAGCAGGTATTTCACAGAAGTTAGGTTTGCAAATTGGAAGTATCTACCAATGGAGAACAAAAGATCTTATACTTTTATTTAGCTAAGACTTCATTTTGAATTGAAATAATTAAAAAAAGAAACACACAAAAAATGTAGTTTTAACATGGTATGTATTGAATGCTGGCATTCCTCTATACATACCATTTTAGAACAGAAATGGGATGTATCACTAAGGAGCATCTTTGGCAATTCAAAGCATTGTTTGAAACGCTGTCAGATAAAGTCATTTTATTCTTGTTCCCTATTTCAATACCGCTCTGCTTTGCCTTTAAGATAAGTACAAACATTTGTCTTTTTTGATGCTGTAAGACTGCAGATATGGGCTCACTTGTTTCTTTGGTTTCATCTCAGCAGCGGTGAGCCAATAAAAGATTCAGAAAGATCTTCAGATATCTAAAATGTGGCAAAATCCATTCAGACTTTTCAGCTATTAAACTTCTACAACTTCTTTGTAAATCTGATAATTATTATTTCCATTAATCCTGAAAATGGAATTATACAAGTCATTCTTGTGACTTAAGAACATTAGTCCCATTCATTTCAATAGTATTTATAATGCTGAAATCCTTGCCACCTCCAAGCTGCTGTTTTAGGAAATCGATTTGCAAAACCACAGGTTGTGTGAAGTGTGTTGAAGTCAACGGAACTGAATTTATATCAGCTGAGAACATGTCCAGGAACATCTAAATATAGGTTTAAAAGCTTTGCTTTAGACTGCTATTTTTGAAGGCTGTTCCACTTTTTTCCCTAGCTTATTATGAAGATGTAAACTGTTTCTTGCACTTTGAGATTACAAATGTTTTCATCTTTCGTGATGGCCTCTTTTCTTTAAATAGTAACTCTGGCTGAGTTTAATAAATCACATTCCAAAAGACTTGGTACTCTGGCAATACATTATTAAACCATTGCCAGTGTTTTAATAAGGCTCTACTACCGCATATCTTTCTGTTAGGCTGTTTCAAGCTAGAAGTACCTGCTGCCGAGGGAAGATGTGTCGAAATGCTTTGTGTGGCTTTGCTGTTGTAGGAGCAGTTTGTGACCACGAGCAGTGAGCCAGGAGGATGTCCCTAATTCTTGTTGCCTAGAGGTAGCAGGGGCCATTTTTCGCCATTTATCCTGTGATACAGCCAGAACTTGTAGCCCTCTGATGGGGTGCTGGCACTTCTGCCACCTGCGGTAACCCTGACTGCAGCTCAGCTTGGAAACCATGGTTAGCAGCTCTTTTTTCAACCCAGGCCGTTCTGTGATTCCATGGAAAACTTCCATTTGGCAGATCCAAATTTGATTTCTATTTTATACCTGACTAGCAGGGTTAAATTCCAGATAGAGTCTTCACAGTGCAGAGTGGTGGGTGGGGTGAGCATTTACAACCATGAAGAATCACTCTGGTTCACCTTGCACTCATTTTGTTCTTAATTATACTGGAACCCTGAGCTCCTCCCAGAGCACTGTGGAGCTAAAGACACAAAGAGTTCTCTCTGAGTGTTATTAATGAGATCTAATTAGCGTGCTCAGCTTTCCGGGGTATGGCTGTGTAACGGTACACAAGGAAATTGCTCGGTCTGCTCAGAGCACCGTAAGTTGGCATTCTTTTAGTTCTACTTGACTAAAAAACATCTGCAGAATGGAAACTCCTGCATACAGTTAAAACTGCAGGGGGAGTTTAGTGACATTTGTATTTGTTGCTGCATCAAGATGCAGAAGCTGTACCTGCAGATATCCCTGCAAGGACAGCCTGAGCAGTGCCCTGCAGCACATCAGCCGTCCCCTGAAGGCCACCAGCCAGGCAGCGCCCAGCCCGAGCTCTGGTCTGTTGTGCAGAAGGTTGCCTTTGGCACCCCTTCCCTCCAGCACTGGGAAATTCTCTGCACCGTGAGATGTCTTATTTCTGTAACCTGAGAAATCAGAAATAGTGGTGCAAAACTCAAAGGCTCTCAGCTGCTTATATTCTGATACTTATGAGATACGATTGACTATTCTGAAAAACTGTGGAATACATATGTGTTAATGGATTGCAGTGGTCTTTATTTTTATATCATAATTACTTCCATCCCTTTCCTCAATTAGTACAGAGATCATTCGTCAGTCACATCATTTTTCATCTCAGATTCATCCTTGCCTTTTCCTAGCTCATCTTCATTTCATTTCTGTGGCTTTAGCTGCAGGAATGTTCCTGGTTTTTCTACACATTGGTGATGTCTTCGGGCCACATTTGAGTAGAATCAGGAATCAGACTGTCTGCTAAGTATGAAATGTGTTGAGGGCAACATTCTTTGGTTCTTGCTTTCAGGTTAGACTGCTCAGGTGGTTTTACTCCTCAGGATTTATTAATGCCCATTGGACTTGGTTTATCCTGGCTGATATTGCGACCAAGTTGATATTTAGCTTGGGCCTTCTCCTTGCTTCTGGCAAATGGAAGGTCAGGGCAAAATGGTATTTTCAGCCTGGTGTGTCAAAATGGCTCCCACTGCCTTAGAAAGTCACGTTGGGAAAGAAGTTGGTGTGCGATCGAGGGTCAAAGCTGTGATGATTTCACCTTTCTCTGTGATCAGTTGTGCAACCGTGTGATCAGTTGAGCAAACCTTGCCAGCTGCAGTGATTCATTGCCAGGTCCTGAGCCAAGAGGTTCATTTTGAGACCTGATCCCTTTCCACCACAAACAAAACCAGGTGGAACTTAGGTCTCTGTGCAGAAAGCCTTGCTTTAACTCAGTGACGTGTTTTTAACATCCTTACACTTAGCACACGCAAGTTTTTTACAGAATGACCTGCATGGTTTTGTTCTGACTGAGCCATGGCGTAGCTCTATTTCCAGTTTCTGTGTGGAGAGCGTCTGTCTCAGTGGAGCTTTTTATTTTAAATCCTTGACATGGAATTAGGTAAAGTCTCCTGAGTCTCCAGTGCTGTAGGTCAATGGGCTGTGTTCAGACACCTTCTGCACCAGCAGTTCCATCTTTTGGCCATGGAGATTGGTTTTTCTAACCTTAGCACTGGAAGATGGAGAGTGTGCCCTCACCCATCAGCTGAGCGTGTTCAGTGGCACAAGCAGCAGCGGAGGTGGAGGCTGCAGATCTTTGGGTGCCAGAAATGGCAGCATCAGGAGCACCAGCGTGAGTTGGCTGTGTTGAGGTGGTTCTCCCAAACTGTGCTGTGGAACCAAACCATGCTGGTATGCAAAGGGCAGTGGAGCCTGCCTCTTACTCCAGGAGGTTTGATCCAGATTAGCAGCCTGGCTGTGTTTTGCAGTGGTGTTCTGGCAGCTGTGCAGCAGGTGGGCTGCCTGCTCCTGGCTGTAGTAATGATCAGGCCATAGAGAAATAGCAAAGCAACACGGAGTTACTTTAGGCATCATCCCATGGTCTTTGCTGTATCCTCTGATTTGTGGGTTGATATTTAAAGTAGATATATATGTTCTTAAATTTAATTGAAGTAATGCTGTTTTGGTAGTTATTTCCCATATATGCATATATTTCACTCCATGTATAACAATTTTTAGTATCCTCAGAATCAGTTTTTCATTAAACATATTCTGTTATTTTGAAGCCTAGGTAGATTTGATTGTTTATGACAGATTAGTTTATGCGCATGGTTCTTTGCTTTCCAACATCTAGAATATTTTACATTCTGGGCATGGGGCACGTTGTCCTGAGATTCACTGAAAGTCATCATAGAATCACAGAACGGCCTGGGTTGCAAAGGCCCACAGCGCTCATCCAGCTCCAACCCCCTGCTGTGTGCAGGTCGCCAACCAGCAGCCCAGGCTGCCCAGAGCCACATCCAGCCTGGCCTTGGATGCCTGCAGGGATGGGGCACCCACAGCCTCCTTGGGCAGCCTGTGCCAGTGCCTCATCTTTGGGCAGAAGACTTTCAAGAACAAGTTCACCTGAATGTAAGGGAATCATAGAATAGACTGAGTTGAAAAGGACCACAACGATCATCCAGTTAAGACCCTTTGCTATGTACAGGTTCACCAACCACCAGACCAGGCTGCCCAGAGCCACATCCAGCCCGGCTCAATGCTGAGATTTCCATGTAGTCCATTAAGTGCGGCCTAAGGAAACAGGTGATGCAATGTAATACTTCATCCCTGTTTAAAGTCTAACTGTTCTGCAACATTTAACATAGGTGACTAACATTAAGTCCTGTTTTTACAATGCAACTCCTGAACTGATTAATTAATAAAGTTATATTGCAAGGTTTAAAGCACTAGAAATGGAAGAGTCTTCTGAATGTGATGTTTTTAATAACTTTAACAGAAAAATTACTGCATACAATAAGAGTGTGGGGAAACACTGTTTGAAATGAATACAGCAGTTACTCCATTAGTGGGAGCATGTTTGCATTAGTTGCTTTTTATTTCTTTGGGATATATTGGTATCTGTTTATCACAGACTCATACACACGTGACTGTAAGCTGCTGCTCAAGGAAACGCAGTGTGCAACTGTAATCGCTCTGCCAGTCCTGTCTTTGGCAGAGTGGGGCACAAGAAGTGTGCGTTTGTGTTTTTTTCCACGAGCTGTTAAAGCAAGGAGTTTTCCTGGGGATTTAATGTATTTACAACGTGTAGGTAAGTAACTTCTAAATAAGGTAATGAAAGCAAACATGCAAGAGCATATGTTAGGCAATGTACATAATCACGATGGCTTCTAACTGATGCCACTGAATTTAGTAGTTTGTTACATCTTACGTAGTGTGAGTGTTATTCAAACTGGTGTGAGTAGTGCTGGCTTTTCACCAAATATTCAATAATCTTTCTCTTTGTGTTGGTTTTTACACACTTGTCGTTTCTCATGAGCTTATTGCACTGCACACAGTGCACCCCTCTGTGAGCTCTGCAGTCTCCTCCATGTAGCTCCTGCAGTTGCCTATGGATGGAGGAATGGATCCAAATGTGAACTGGATTAAGATTTATGTGTAAAATTTGGCTGCAAGTTTTATTATCACATTAATTAAATTACATTACGTCATTGAAGCAATGAATATTTAACTGAGCATTACTCATAACTGCACCTTCCCTGTTCCTCCGTCATAAAACGAGCACGCATAAAGAAGTAGAATGGATCTTTTTGGAAGAAAAATATAAGTAGTTGCATGAAAGAGACAAAAATATCACAGAGTTAATGGGAAGTGGGATGGGATGTTCATTCCTGTGGGTACCTTTGCAGTGTGAGAGAGAGCGGTGAGGTGCTGGAACAGCTGCCCAGAGAGGCTGTGGGTGCCCCGTCCATCCCTGGAGGTGTTCAAGGCCAGACTGGATGGGGCCCTGGGCAGCCTGGGCTGGCATTAAATGTGGAGGTTGGTGGCCCTGCCTGTGGCAGGGGGTTGGAGCTTCATCATCCTTGAGATTCCTTCCAACCCTGGCCGTTCTGTGATTCTGTGCTTTGTCTTCTGACAGAGTCCCGTAGTGGATTGCTGAAATTAATTTGCCTCCATACAAATGCTGCTGTTTCTGAAACCATTTGTTCGTCTGTCATGGGAGGCTGTGCCATCATGTTTTAAAATTGTAGTTAAAAGTTATTTTCTGTAATCAATTTACAGTGCTGTAAAACAGAGCTTTTAAAGTAAATGTTACGTTCGAAGGTAGAATACAAATATGAAACACAGAAATGAGGGTGAAATACTTGTGAGTGTGCATACAGCCAGTGCTCTGAAGGGAAAACCTTTAGTGTCTGTGGGTGTAGGTAATGATGAAATTGCAGTGCTCACGTGCTGAGGTGCTCTCTCCAAAGCACCAACAGGCCAACACTGGTTGAGTAATTGCAGTCCTGCAAGCGCACTGCAAGGGGAAGTGTGCATTCATGGAAAGGATCCTCACGAAGTTGATGAGAATCTTAGTGGCAGTGAGGCAGTCTGTTGTCAAAAAGTGTTTGCAATTACCAGTGGAATCACTTTCTCCATTGAGATGATTTAATTAAAAAATAAAATTGTATTCAATATTTGCATCTTGTATCTGGGCATCAGACCTGGACTAATAATAATTAAGGCACAATGGTGAAAGTTTCCAGTGCAGTAAGTGAGACCAGATTTAAACATTTAAACTGAAGTATGTTACGGCTTTGTTTAAAAAATGCTTTCGTCTGGATTAGTAAAATTACACTCAGCTCTTGCATGATATTTCCAAAGAGAATTACAGTGGAGTTAAAGGACCAGAGGGGTTAAAGACATCGTTAGCTAAAATTTTAATGGAGAGCATAATATCAAACAGAGCCCTTTGGGGAAACGAGGGGAAAATCTTCGTGTTTGCAGGTGACTTCATTATCCTTCTTGGCTGTCATCACGTGCCGTGCCAGTGGAGCACTTACTGCTTTGTGAATGGCTCCCAGTCTTCCAGACGCTCTTGCATACTAAAGAGATACTACTGAAAGATAAAAGATTTTCATCATCTCTTTTGGTTTTATAGCAATAATATTTCAAAGTAATGAATACTGTAGGAACAAAAATGCAGTAAGAAGCAGACTGGGAATTGGTGAGAATCAATCAAGAGTTATGTTACTGACTTAGAAGGGGGGGGGGGTCACGGTGTAGTGTATAAAAAGCCACTTTCTGTTTAATCATGTGCACAAAGTCTTGACTAATCATAGTTATACTGATAAGTGTTGTTTCAGATTTAACCACTTGAACTACATCATCGTGGTTTGCACCTTGTCTTCCAAAAATAGGTGTTACTTTTCCACCAAAGAGGCCCAGATGTATTTTAACAACTCTTCCCCGCAGAACATTAATTTCTCTAAAGTACAGAGGCGCCTCCAATGCTTGATCTTCTTTTGTGATCCTAGCGTTCATTCCTTGAAGCTGAGCTGAAAGATGGAGGAATGTGGGAGGTCAGTTGTGGAGGCTGTTTACTTAAAGAAAATAATAAAATACACGATTTCTGAAGCTTAAGAGCCAAGTATTTGTTTATCTACATGTTTTTTCATTTCGATAACATATGCTTAGCAGAAAATGCCTTCTACTGAAGGATGATATTTGCATTTTTGTCAAACAATTGTGTTTTTTTTTAGATAATTTTAGAAAACAAAACAGGAAGTTTTCTCACAATAAATATGCCTCAGTCTTCTCTATCCAACCCTATCACATCATTTTTCTGTAATTGAAATGTCAAAGCAAATCTCCATTGCTTAATTGTAGCATCCTTAACGATTGGTTTTACTCCTGATAGGGAATGCAGAGATAAAATGGTCAATAGCAGCAATCCCATCAGTAGAGACTGTGATAATTTTTGGATTAGGGTCAGCTCCGAGTACCTCAGAAGGCTCAGAAGTAGTAGAGTGGTTCTAGTTCATACTGAAGTCTTTAATTATTTGTATCCTTTCATTTCCTTCTGTTTGTTTTTACTTATCACCACTGTAATGTAGTGCTGTGTTCAGAGCATATTGGTCTACCAGGATTGAGCAAGAAGTGCTGCAGCAGCGCTGTTATGTCCATGGAGACAAGGGCAGGATTCAATTGATTGCATTTGAACTTTACCCATAATGGGACAGCTGTGTTTTGTGCCTTTTGGAAGGGGTCAGTTTTAGGGACGCGGCCGGTGGGCACAGCAGGGATGGGTTGGGCTTGGGGGGCTTGGAGCTCTTTTCCAACCTGAATGGTTCTGCGATTCTGTGATCCCGGCCCAGGCTGTCCTCATGTAATGCCAGGAAGTGCTGGCAGAGCCAAAACTGGGTGAGGGGCAGTGGCAGGAGGGAGGGCTTATGGCAGCACCAGCACACTGTGGCACTTTGCACCACCTGCACAGCACGTGCCCTGTCCCACATGCCTTGTTTAGTGCAGCACTGGAGGAATATAAGCATTATTATTCCAGTTTTTCAAAATGATTACAATCTTTATGAAATATTTGTAATGCTATTCGGTTTAAATTTAATAATCTCTTTTATAAAGTATTGACTGTGCTATTCAAAATCATTTACTAACATCAAGTCACTCATCATAAACCACAGAGATCAATGTATTCAAATGAAGATGCTATTTAAACCCAGGTGTTGCGGTCATTTTGAATACAATTCCCAGCCTTGGCTTTGGACAACCGTAGATTCTGACACTGTAGAGCATGTGAAGTGGCAGTGTAAGCACCTAGCAGGGATGTGAGCAGTGCTGTGTGCCACACGAGAGCAGAACGTCCTTCCCATTAAGAGCAGTCGCGAAACCTTCCATCCTTCAGCTGGTGTTACAGAGCTGCTCAGCAGTTTTCTTTCCATTTTGAAATTATCTTTGCTGTTCTGGTATTACTCCTTTGGGTCGATGCCTGTGGTGTATTCTGAGCATAGTTGTTTAAACATCTGTGTGTTCTTTGAAGCTTGCCTGTGTTCAGACTGATGGATTCTAAGAGCTTTGCGCGGTTGGTGAGCATGGATGCCACGTGTGATTCTCACATGTGATTGAGAGAACCATTTTTTCTCATGGCGTAAATTTGGAGATAAACCAGGGAGATTTATCCCATTCACTTCCTTAAATCAAGAATCTCACCCAGTCATTTTTCCCTTTTTATTTCACTGTTTCAGTTACCCGTACCCAAGCAGCAAAAGTGCCTTTTTAGCCATTACATACATGGTGATCAGCTGCAGACATAAATCCAGATGGTTCCTCAGTTAAAGCCCTTTACTCCATAAGGCACGTTTAAAACTAACTTTCTGTTTGCTTTCACATGCTGCCTTCCTATCCCACTCTCTCTGATAATGCTGGGCAGGAGGATGAGCTGCTGGGTCTGATGTTGCATCGCTCCTCTCCAGCCCAGCTGTGCCCTGCAGCACAGGGGCTCAGGTCTCAAACTGATCCCTGAGTTGAGACCTGTGTGCTGCTTTTCATCCATTTGCAACGGCAGGTCGATGCTCTTCCAGCTTTAGGGAGGTAACAGCCACCCTTTGCACGTCTGCTGCAAAAAGCTAGAATGCTTTTTAGAAGTTCACAAAGAAACCAATCATAAATTTGCAAGTTAATTTAGTTATCACAATCGATACAGTTTTCAGTTGCTTGCAAATGAGTCAATTTCCTTGAGAAACCATGCAGAAGTGTACCAAGATATTGTTTATTTTTATATTTGTGTAATTGTTGCTAGTTTTCCAGTTCCAGAACTTAGCTGATGTCCAAAAGAAGTGTGTTGTTCTCATTTGCAGTTTCCATCTGATCTAACTCTTTTTACAACAGCAATATCACTTGAGCCTTATTCTTTTCTAAGGAAAAGGTGATCCACTCTTTCCAAGGAAAAATTCCACCTTAGATATTTCCTTATCTGTTGCAGGTCGATGCACAAGCTGACTCAGCTGGAGAGACTTGATCTGGGCAATAATGAATTCTCTGAACTGGTAAGAAATGCCCCTTTTCAACAGACACACCTGTGGCATTCTGTGCTCTGGGCTTGGCTGTCGGACTTCTGCTTGAAGGGCATTAAGGCGTTGTGGCCACGTGCAGCAATAGGAGCAGTCTGCTGCCTTTGGGAAAGTGTCTGTCTAATAAGAGGAATTGAGAAGAAAATTAAAGTTGAGGGGAGGAATTATGATCATCTATATTAACTTCAGTGAACACCGGAGGAAAAGAGAGTCGTTAATCATCACAGGAACAAATAGCACAAAATGACCACTAATTAACTTAACCTGAAAATTAGAAGTTATTTTAACCATCAAAGAAGAAAAAGGAAATTCAATAGAATTAGCTCAGGCAAAATAAATTACCTTCCAATTATTGACTAATTGTTTTTTAATAGAAACACATTATGTGACTGCACGTAGAAGGGAGGGACTGAGCTGTGGGTGGGTGGGTTCCTTCCTGCCACTGCACCGTGTGGCTGGGCAACAGGAAGACAGCTTCTTATGGGAATTGCAATATTCCAAGGAATTTAGGCTACAGGAGATATTTAGATGTCTCTCTTGATGTGCTGAGATGCTGAACTGACACATTTGATGGAAGTGTCCATAACGTGATCTGTTCCTTTCCTCAGCCTGAGGTTCTCGAACAAATACAAAATCTGAAGGAATTATGGATGGACAATAATTCTCTGCAAATACTACCTGGGGTATGAACATTTACCTTATGTGATCTAGTCTGTGGTACTAATGATGAACAGTTCACCGTGCGGTAAATGAGTGCATGTGCATTTCCTGAAGAGGTGCATATTTTCAGTTAATTCTAGTATCGTTACCAGGAAATAAAAGGCTCAAAATAGCCACGCATATGAAGACCTTCCAAATGTTGTGCTGTTATGTGACAGTAATTAAATTGGAGAGTACCTGTTTTATCTGAGCCTTGTGCAATTTGCATTGCGAGGGAAGTTGTTTTCCACTGCCTTCTCAGACGCCGTTGGTACGTTTCAGTGTAAGGAAAGCAACAGCATTGATTTTGCTGATTTTCTTGGTGAAATGTCGTGTCTAGAACAAAGTGGCCATCCTGTGACAATGGACCAAGAAGCAGATTGCTTCTGTTGGCTTCTAACTCCACATGCCAACAGATTTTCAAAGGAATCTGAGAATCTTTTGTCTGGTTGCTTGTTGATGTTATAGCTGCACTGAATGTATTTCTGCAGTAACCTGTTGGGATTAACCTCTCATAACTGAACTATGAATATCTGAAACCTGATTTGAGACTTCACAAAATGTAGGCAGTCGCTGTGACACAGAAATGCACTGCTGCCATATGTCACCCCAGTGCTGCTGTGGGTGGGTGAGCTGAGTCGTGTCCCTGGGATCCAGGTCCAACCAAAGAAAGTAATAAAGCCATGTGACACTGAGAACTCAAATTCCCCCCAGATTTAATGAATCCAGAACACCCGAATCAGTTTGGTGTTCATTGTTTACTTTGGTGCAGGTCATTTGCAGAGTTATAGGCTGGTTTAATGGCAATGGGCAGCACTTTAATAGGCCTTAGAATCACCTGTGCTCACAGAGCAACTGATTTTCAGCTCTGCCCCAAGCCTTTCCTGCTGCAGCTTTCTGAAGAAATCCCAATACTGATTCAGTGAGACAAATAGAAAAGCATGCTGTGATAACCAGTAGAAGTCTGTATTGCAGTTGTTTGTCTTTAAACTTGGAAATTGGCATGCCATGTCTATCTGTTGAAGTAACGCTCTGTAACATGCTATTAAGTCTATAGGGAAGTTAAAACAGCTCGTGTACCTGGATATGTCAAAAAACAGGATAGAAACCGTTGATTTGGACATATCGGGATGTGAAGGACTTGAAGACCTCCTGTTGTCATCAAATATGTTGCAGCAACTGCCAGACTCCATAGGTGAGAAAAGCTCCTGTTTTTACACTTGACTTTGTGATAAAGCTGGAACAGGAACTGCCATTAAACTCCAAAGGAATTAATTGGGCACATCTGGTATTGGGGCAGTCCGTAAAGACTGCCTTGAACGTCAGAAAAAATAAAGAAACCCATGGTTAGGGGGTCGAGATTATTCTGATTTGTATTTTTCAAGGAAGTAAATAAGGATACTATTGATCTGGTCTAAATTAGGATGGAAATATAAAAGTGGTTATATTAACAGTATTAAACTCCTGAAGAAAATTAGTTATAGTGCAATTCCAGTGATGGCATTAGAAAAAGAAATAGTTCAGCCTATTCATTTTCTGTTTTGACTACATTGCAAATATAGAATTTCTGAACTATTTAGAACGCAGGACTTCTGGAAGGTAAGTGTCTGTAGGTACGTGGCTCTGTACAACAGCCCCCTTAGGTTTGCTTCAGGAACACTGCAGGTCCCTTCTGCCTTCTGTTGCTTCCAGCAGATGAGCCCCCAGATACACGTGGAACTGTGGACCCTCCCCTATTTTAATTAACAGCGTCACGCCTCCAGACTGTTTAGCTGGCAAATGAAACTCTACTACATGAACGTTACTGAGTGGCTTTTGCAGCTATTTCCCATTTTGCTCTGATGTGATGTCTCACCATCAACCTGGCAGTTTGTTCTCGATGCACTTTTCTGATGTGCATATGCAGATTGATTTTTCAAGGTTACATAACTCTGGTCCAGAAGGATGCTGACATTGTGAATTGTGCACTCAGTGCTCATTTCCAGATTCCTATTACTGAATCATAATAGGTGTAACTGAAGCAAAGCAGAAGTAGTCATTTCAGTACTGCATTTCCAGGTGACAGCTTGCTGCAGTTCTGTTTGGTAGAAATGTTTCCTCTTATAAGTCAGTGTTGTTGAAGCCTGGATGTTTGTTGGAACATGTTGGCTTTTCAACAGAAATGTACTGTGATAGAAGTGAGTAATGCTTCTGATATCCCTTGGAGGTGTACTTTTCATCTGCTTCAGCTTTCGTACTGTGGTGCATTCCACTTAATAATTATCTCTCTGTAAGTAGTCAATTTATATTACACCCAGAGCTAATTACAAATGTTTGTTTCAAAACACAAAAGAAAACAAAAAGCTATTTTGGTGTTTCCGGAGCTCCTTCAGGGCAAAAGCAGACTTTGAAATGTCAGTAAGTTCCAGAAGGTGGAATCTTATTTTCTGACTGTATCAAGCTCAGTTTCAGCCACTGTGATGCAGTGATTTTCCTATCCTTTCTGTCTTTACTATTGTATTGATCTCCCTGTTTTAAGTATAAAGCAGAAGTGTCATCCCCTGGATAAGTGTTACCCAGTAATGCACCTGCTGACACTTCAATATCTAGCAGTTCTGTTAACAAAAAGAATTAGCTGCATGCACAAATGCCTTCAGGACTGATTCAGTTGCCTGTTCCTACGTATTGTGAAGCATTCTAAGTGTAGCATTTACTTCAGATAGTTTTGCTGGGGACCTTCTGGGACCTGAGCACCTTTTAATCAGGGCAGCAGGATACTGTTCCTTTTTACTCCTCTCCACATTTTTCAGCACTTCAGAATGCACTTAACATTGTGCTCGTGGCGTTTCAGCTCAACCTTTAATCTGTGCTGCTTGTAATGGGGAATGTTTTCAGTGGGACAAGAATGTGTTTATTGTTTAATAGAGAATACTGGAGATTACAGAAATTAAAGGTGAATGTGGAATATTTTTCTTCCCTCCTTCCTTTCCTGTTCTGCAGGGCTGCTGAAAAGGCTCACCACGTTAAAAGTCGATGACAACCAGCTCACGATTTTGCCCAATGCGATTGGAAAGTGAGTATCAAGAGAAACCTTTTCCCTTCAACTTGCTTTTTTCTGAAATCAAAAGTAAGACGAAGAAGATGCGCTGAATTACAGAATAATCCCCAGACGTGCCCCTGGCACACAGCTTGTCACAGCCACCTGTGGAGCAGCTTCTCTGGGCTTGCACCGGCACAAGCAGTAGGAAGGTGAAACCTACCATGTTTCTGAAGACAATGAAGCAGTGTTTTTGGTGTGAATCACTTGCAGTTTGGATGATTAGAGCAACAAAAGTAGAAGAAAGATAAGAACTGGGGGGGGGGAATGGCAGTTTCCATAGCAACAGCTGGGACTGATGTTGGAAAGAAGATGGCTGTGTACCACATACATATTAAGGTGCCTTAAAATATTGAAGGAGCACAAATGAAAAAGCCGTGACAATTTTGTGGGTTTACATTAGAAAAAATGTGACAGTACCATAAAAGCACAGATTTGCTGAAATTTGATGAGATATTGCATGAGCATTGGTGCAAAATTCCCTGTGGTGCTGCTGCGCACAGAGCTTCCCTCTGCTGCCTTGCTGTATTGCCTGCCTGAAAGCCACAGCTTACTGTAGAACTGAGTTCTACAGTATAAAGCACTGCAAGAAGTACATCGCAGGAAGCCAACTGAGTTCTACAGTCAGCTGTGGCTTTCAGGCAGGCAATACAGCGAGGCGGCAGAGGGAAGCTCTGAGTTCTACAGTCCAGGCCTGTCCCCAAAGCAATGCAAAGAACCAGCTGCCTTGCTTTGGAGTACAGTTATTCTGCCATTCCTGGAAGTAGGTGCTTTGATTTGATTTACAGGTTCACGTGGCACACATCCCTTCCTCGCAGAGAATTGAGTGAGATCTCTAGAGCAGAAATAATCTCTAACCTCCAGAGCCAGTGCTGTCCCACTCCTGGCCCCATTCTGTAGTAACATTCTCAGTGATAATCTTGTTGTTTAGATAGCATCGGAGGAAACTGTGGCAGCTGAAACCTGAGGTTTGGCTTCCTGCGATGTACTTCTTGCAGTGCTTTATACTGATGTGATGTTAATGGTGTGCATTAAAAGTTGGCTGCACGAGTGATAAAATGGCAATCTGGTTGTGCTGCAGTCGCTTCTGGCAGTGAGAGCTCCTGAGGCTCAAAGCTGCACTGGGCACTGCAGGAAGGTTGAGGTTGTGCCCAGCGTTACCTTTAGCAATTTTGGGAGTCATTTTTTAAAAGCTTTCTTATGGATTGAATTTGTTCAGGTTGAAGGGAAGTCCCTCTTTTTTTCTTTTTTTTTTTCTTATTTGATATCTGTTGGGTATTATTTGTGTTGTAAGAGATGTGTACTGCTGCTCTAAGAGGTGTGACTGCCGACCAGCGGGTTGATCACCCAATATTATCACATTATTTTTCAGTGTAGCACTTTTCCCTCACTTAATGAGGACAGTGTCTCCCACATCAAAATGAACTTCCTTTCTCTGACTCATCCACTTGGATCGTTTCCTACTGGGCCTCTTTCTCCTAAATGATAGGCACGGTACCCACTGCAGAGTGTATTATTCTCACACAAAGATTAGCAATGTGGAGGAGGGAATTCTCCCTCCAGGGACCAATTTCCTGATGAGCCACGGAGCATTTCGGCACTGCCTGAGTCAGTGTTGTTAGCAGTGAACTGCCACCCTCGTTTTTGGCAGCCGTGTTTGGAGCACAAGCCTGTAAATGGCATTTGGAGTTGGACCTGCAAGATGCTATGCTCAGCAGACTCAGCTTAGTAAAACACTTAAGCATATATTTATCTTTCCCTTGCTAGATAGTATCAGGATCTACATAATGGTTTATACGAACTGGACCCAGGGCAGGAGGCTGTGTCCACAGGACCTGATTGAGTGCCCCTGTTCTGCTTTCTGGGTATAAAGGTTGCAGCCCATGCAACTGATTTTTGTCTGTTCTTCTAAATTCAGATCATTCTCTGTAGATTTCAAACCCAAGAAGACATTAAAGCTAATACATAAAAGCTAATGAAATTTCAGCTAAATTAGCATGATTGGATTTATAGCAGTTATTCTTAACATAGCGTTCATCCACAAGCCATGGTGAATGGTAAATCACTTTCTAACTAAATGCTTTGCAATGGTGGTTGCAGGTACAGCACACTTTCATGGGGACTTTGCTGCTTTTGTTATGGCCATCTTCATTTGTCTGCTGATGATGTCACCAGGAAGAACAGAAGCTGAGAACCATATCTTTCAAATAAAGTCAAGTCACTCTTTGCTGTCATGGGAACTTGCACCATTACAGTTCAGTGGATGAGAGCTTCCATTTTCCATTAGAAACAGTTGTCCCAAATTAACTTTTCAATTCTTGAGCTTTCTGGGTTGTGTTATCGTCAGTAAAAAAAAGAGAACGTATGCATCTTTAATTGAACAAGCTTTTGAGTTGGACTTCCCTCTTTCATGCATGTATTTGCTACGAGCACCTGAGAGAAAATTCATGCTATGCATGGAGCAAAAAAAAAAGGGCAGTAGAAGTGGGGAATGATGGTATTTTCAGTGAGTCACAAAACTTTTATTGCGTGATTTGAATGAGCAGCACAACGTTAGTGTTGTTATTGCAGACCTCTAGGGAAATCTGTAATAAATCCATCTTCAGGGCACAGTGGCTGCAGAATTGTGATGATTCAAAACTTCCAAAGGTTTTAGATGGCAAATTTTTGTTACTTAGCCCTCACACAGCGTCTAACAAGTGCATTTACAATTTCAGTTTATCTTTATTAGAAGAATTTGACTGCAGCTGTAATGAGTTGGAGTCGTTACCGTCTACCATCGGTTACCTTCACAACCTGAGGACGTTGGCTGTGGATGAGAATTTCCTTCCTGAGCTGCCCAGAGAAGTGAGAAGCTGATTCTGTTTTCAAATTATATCAGAATGTTTTGTGATAGGCCTCAGATTCCGTCCCTGTGAAGTCCGTAGAAGCAACTGATTTACTGCAAAAGCAGTAAAGTAGTAAAAATCAAGTTAGTATTTTGATTTTTGTGCAAAAGGGAGAGCATTGCTCAGAAGCAGCAGTATAGGTAGCATAGTGCGTTTCCCTGATGTTTCTGACAAAAGACTGTTTTCTGACTTTAGAGTCTGTGTTTTCTGTTCTTTGTTATTTATAGGGAGAAAAAAGAGATAATTTGGCCACCTTCTGATGTTGAGTGAGTGATGATAATGTTTTTCAAAGTGAGTATTATTATATCTTTGCTTTTTCCTTTTTTTTTTTTCATTCCCACAGATTGGAAGTTGTAAAAACGTAACCGTGATGTCTCTCCGTTCCAACAAACTGGAATTTCTTCCAGATGAAATAGGTCAGATGCAGAAGCTGAGAGTGTTAAACCTGAGCGATAACAGGTACGGTTCAGATCATGTTCCTAACTCGTGTTGTAAGAATGTGTTTTAAAAGAATAGCTATTTCTTCTTAGGTATTTGCTAAATTATATTTATATAAGATACATAGATGTATACAAAACATATAAAATTGTGTTTGTAAATACTTGAAATATTTAAACTGTAGGGAAAAATGTCTTGATTAATATTCATGGTTTGCTTTTAATTCCACTGGCATCCAAAGGCAAAGTTGGAATGGGGCAAGGATCTGAGTCTCAGTGCTCTGTTAGAGATGAAATGCTGCTTGCTTATTTTGTCTGCTGCTGTTCCACGTGAAAGTGAGATATTTGGCTTTAAAACTGGATGCAGTTTTATAATTTAGTGTTGTGCCTGATAAGAAATTTGTGACAAGCTGCTGTGTGAGATCATTACATGAAGCACATGAAATTCTACTTGAACTCTACCGAAATCAAAAGAAAATGTTCTACTTCCTTCAGTGGAGCAAGGGTCCTGTCAAAAACCAGCAGAACCCCACCAGGTTCTCTGTTCTCATGCACATGACTGCTCTGAGAAATGCGGTACTTATGTGAGACCTTCTTGGTCTCCATCCTGTGCTGCCACCAGAAATGACTTTTCCACGGAATTTCCAGATACCACGTGCTCCAAGAATGTGTCAATAGTCAGTGTGTGAACACTCTTCTGTTTCAACTAATTGTGACTCGTATCCAGTAAATATCTGGGCAAGCACTTTGTGCACCTGGACTGATTTACTGTTAGCAATCTTGTTGTTAAATTAAGGCTGACCGGAAAGTATAAAATCAAATAATGTTCAAGTCCTTGTAATACATCTATTCAAAATTGTTTACTTGATTCCATTAGATCGTTTTCCTCGCTGCAGTTGTGTATCATAAAATACATTATGTTCAGACCAGTATGTAAAGCTAAACTGAACTCCAGGTTTGTGGAAATTGCCTGAGTCCCAGAATCAGATCTTAGATCTTCTTGACCTTGGCTTTCAGGTCCCGGTGCTTTCCCAGGGACATGGGTGCACTGTCCCATCAGCACAGTGCAGCACTGGGGGTTGTGCTCCCACCTGTGCTCCTGCAGCCTGGTGCTGCGTTTCAGGCACGTTTTGAATTCTCTCTTTCCAGCATTCTTCCCAGCACAGCAGTCAGCTTACCCACACTGTTCGGCATCCATCTGCCCTGTCCTGTCCTAGCTCGGTTTTGTCCAGGCAGTTGGGGGTCCTGGATGCATAGGGATGCAGGTGAAAGCAGCCTGGCAGAAACGCGGTGCGTTTTCAGATGGGTGCTTCCAGTGGCAGCCCCACCTTACTCCTACAGCCACTGCAGGGGCTCCAAGGGCTGTCAGGGCACCTCGGTGTGCTTTGTAGATGTCAGGGAGCTGCAGCTGTAGTACCTTCCCTAGCACATCAAACCTGCCTAAGCTGGATCACTCAGACCTTTTTTTCAAACCTGTTATTATGCCATGAATGTGCGTTGAGGAAGAAGAAAACTACTCTTTCTCTTTTTTTTTTTTCCCCCTTCCTTTCTTTGCTTCTTTCTTTATTTCTTTTTGCTGAGTCAGCTGCAGATTTCAGCCTATGACTACATCTGCAATTACTGCTTTCTGAGTGCTGTTACTGGGGTGACAGGGAGGGGGTGGCTTGCTGCTGGGAGAAGGCAGCAGAGGTGTAGGAGTATGCCAGGTTTCCTGAGCAAGCTGACCTGACAGCTGGCTGCCATGAAAGCAGCACTCCTGCCCACCTGCCTTTTTCTCTGGCTGCCCAGAGATAAGAAAGCAGTGGGATTTCCATTGTGGAGTAAACACTGAGGCTACCATCTCATGGTGCTCCTTAGGCTGGGACGTGGCGGTCACTGTCCTTCCCACTCTCCTTTCTTGCTGGCTAATAGCCCTGCATCTCCTTGGGCTTTCTCAGGGCTACTCAGAGAAGTGGCTGGGATGGCCTGACTCCCTAAAACTTCTAGAAGGGATCTATCTTGTTGTGGTCACATTCTGACTTTCCTCACATATTCAGTTTGCTCCCAGTGGCGTCTGGCAAACACCAAAGGCAGTTGAAGGTACACAGTGGCTATGCACCAAGGCAGGAAGGAGGGGAGGGCAGGAGAAGACAACCTTTCCTCGCTGGGGTGGGAAACTGTTCTCTCAACTCAACCTGAAAAGCTGTGCAGTGAGTTGCAGCCATCAGAGAGCTAGCTGGAGAGTGATCTGAACTAGAAGAGGTAGGAATGGTTGAATTATCTCACAGACTTCTCCTGAGGGGCCTGGGGGATTATTTTTCCTACTTTGTTGACATCGGTTCCATCTGAGGTTGATTGTTGCCCTGCTGAGACACTGTGACTGTGCCGATTTCTTTTTTTTTGTGGAACTTCCTACCTTAGTGAAACGGATGTTTCAAAGTTTGAGCACCGAAGAGTTTGGACAGAGCTCAAATATGATCTTAATGCCAGATCCTTATTTGTTTGTTTGGGCTTCTCCATTTTCATATGTATGTTAGCATAAAGGCAATATCCATTCCTTCTTTGAATGAGTCCATGTGTACATGCTAATAAGGACCTCTGCTTGTGGTTAGGAACTTTTCCATGTTATCTTAATACTTTTGCCCTTCTGCTCTTCCTTCTTCAGATATGACAGGGAAGGTAGAGCACATCAGCTCTTTCCCTTTGAGCCATCAGAAGAAGAGACACAGACATGCAAGCAGAGCAGAAAGACAATTCTAGATCCAAGGTGTCTCTGCATTTGCTTCGCACTGTGGCATGGAGCTCCTGAGTCCTGGGCCAGGAGACAGGCTTCTCCCTGGCAGCCTGTTCTGAGACCTGCTGAGCCCTGGGCTCTGCAGGCTCTGCTGCTAAGGAAGACCCATTCATACTAAATAATGCTCTGACAGAATTTTTTGCATGACCTCCAATTTTTAACCAAACCTTCTGAGGATTGGCAATCACATGGGGATGGACTGTGCATATGATCATAGATTCTTTTAGAATTTGTCTGTCAGTTCTGTGTGACTTCCTTCCATCCTGACACTAGAGAGGATTTCATGTCCGTTCTGTTAGGCTGCTCATGCAGCTTTGCATGTCACTTTCAGAGGGAACAGACTCTGTTGCTGTGGCTGTCAGCCCATGCTGGATGTTTGAGGATTGTCATGGATGTATAGTTTTACAAAGGGGATGCAGTCTTTCACTGGGGATCTGCCCACTGCAGATTCATCCTAGTGAATAACTTAGATCAGAGCCATCTCCTTCTATCTTGTCACATGCCAAATGTTACCTACAGTGTCTACAGCAGTGGTTGAACTTGCATGTCCAGTAGCCTCTTAGGTCATTACCTTTATCCCAATGACTTTCTCTGCTAGTAGCTGGGCTACTTGAGTGTTTCTTGTGAGATGCCATTTTTCCACAAAAAGTGTTCTATATGGATACATCCTTCATGACATGGGGAGTGCAGTCTGGCTCCAGGCATGCAGAGTGCAGAGGTACTTCGGTACTGGTGGCTTTGAACTTGCCAGAGTGCTTGGAACGTTGACAGTCTACTCTCCAAATGGTCATGCATACAAGGTATGATGGACAACTTAGCTATGCAGTAGCACGTGATGAGGGAAAAAAGCTCCCCATCCTTTGCACTGCCTGGAGCTCGTCTGCTTATGAATATAAAATACCTATGCTTTTCACGTGTGGGAGATTTTCCATTAAGTTCTCATCGGATATCTTTCAGTAAAGAGGCAAACATGACAAACAATACACTCAGGCTAAAATGAATCTTAATTTTTTTGGAAGCTGACATATTTTGCTCAAAGGTGGGTCAGTGTTTAGAATCCCTCCCTAGCCTTTTTAACACTATGGTTTCAGCTACTACAGGTTTTCACTCTTGTTTTGTCTTCTGAAGGCCCTCAATGTTTTAAGATGGACCTTGCTCATTTTAATTGACCTGAAGCTATCTTTTAGTTTCAGGATTTTCTACAGGTGTTCATTTTATAACTCAATTTCAACCAGATAATTACACTCCAGCTTTTCTTTCCCATGCCTTACACACTAAGACTGTATCTATCCTTCTCATCTCTGTAGCTGGGAGCCCTCTGTCCTTTTATCTTTACAGGTCCAAATCTTTTCATCCCTTTCACAGACTCTTCATCCCTGGGAAATGCAGCATTTTGTTGTTACTACACAATAAAAGGCAATGGTGGGCTGAACCCCGACTTGCTATCACATTGCTAAGGTGGAGTCTAATGAGGGTTAGTGTGCGTCTGACTGGAGCAAGGGTGGCTTCACCCTGTGCATTCAGGAGAGTTTTGATTCCGGTTACCTGCAGTGCAACTACCTGGGGATTCATCCTTGCCTTTGCCAGGCATCTCAAGAGCCAATGCAGCATCTGATAATGTAGTTGTGCAGTTACTGATGCATGAAAGATACAGAGACCTCCACCATGTAGCGAGTCCCTGGGGGGAGCTGCTTGGATTCACTCACTGCTAAGAGTGCACGTGGGATTCATTCAAAGAAAAAAAGATGTCTTACCAGTAACCGGTGTTCTTCACAATGTGTAGTCCACAGATACATTTGTCTTCCATCTGCTTCTCCTCTCTCCTCAGAGTCCTTCCAGGTATGAGTCCTGTGATTGAGAGGTAGAATTGTTAGAATGTACATTTGGGCTACACTTCTCAAAGAGCATCGGTTACTGGTAAGTAACCTTTCTTCTAGTTTTAGATTGTTCTTACAGAAGAGCTTAACCAGTCACCACCTTTCTGTATTTGCATTGTTTGTGCTTCTGTCTGGGCTCAGAGCTTGACTGCTGCTCTGAATCTCAGGAACAGAAGTTAGATGAAACAAGCATAAGATTGCGATGCGTTCCAAAATGCAGGACTGTTCCTTGGTGTATTTTTTTCTGTTCAGTTCTTTGTACAATATTTCATACGGTAATTGCTTCCGGCCATTAACATCCGCCAGCGCTTTTGTGAACAGTAAATGAAAGAGTTAATACAAATTATGTTCTTTTAAACTTTCACACTCAGAAAACCCTGTTATTATCCATTTGCTGAGCATGACCATGGAGAGCTGTCCCTGTTTAACCAAACTGGCCGGGCTACTCTGAATTACCCCAGTGTCCTCGTTCCAGCATGTAACGCACCGGTACAGCACTTCCTCGAGGCTGGCGGTCATACGGTGCCAATATCTTGGTGCTCAGGGATGTCCCTTCAAAAAGTCACATTTTGCTTTACTTTGGTTTTTTTCACCTCGGGGACATCAAGGGAAAATTCTTTTTTCTTATAAGCAAACGTTATCTTTGTGAAAATTAAACACTGTGAGAAGGACGTGTGCATCTCGTGCTTTGGTGGCTGTTGAAGGTCAGAGTTGTTCTGCTGAAAAATTGGTTGGTGCTTCAGAGCTTAACTTATAAGAAATATTTCTGCTAGTAACCTTTAAGCTTTGGCATGGTTTTGTATGTATTTTAACCTAATATAAATACAGAAAATATCTGTAACACTGAGGGATTATTTTATTATCACATCTAGCTCTTCTTACAATTCAGTTTAAAAGCTTCCAAACTGAAGTTAATAGTAATTTCAAAATTGTAGAGAAATGAAACTTGTTTGTGGAAGAAAGTGTGTGCAGCCGAGTGTTCAACCCAGTGTATGGGTCCAAAGGGCTGGAGGTGTCCCTGCCTGCACCCCCTGGGTGCCCCCAGGCTGCTGCATAGGGGTTGCTCTGCCCCAGGCCAGCAGCAGCTTCCAGCAGGGCGTTGTTTGCTCCATAGTAAGAAAAGGTTCTTTTGGTACAGCGTAATTTGCCCTTTAATTGTAAGTTAATTAATTTGACCGTCTTCTCAATGAATTATCTATGCACCCATCAAAGTTTAATCTAGAATTGTGGATATATTTTCTTAGTTTCATAAAACCAATTATGTATGTAGTTTTCCGTGCTATCTAGTGAGATCTTTCAGTATTTAGTGTAAAAGAAAAGCTCCTTGTTGAGCAGCACAGTCTTTGTGCTGCTCTCTGATTGCAGCCATATGTTAGGTGCATGGGAGCAGAGCAAACCAATCACGTTGTCTGTGCTACTGAAAGGCAGAGGACAAAGCCAAATCTCTAACCGAGGGTGGCCTGACTTGGTTCTTTGGAACCAGTGCAATTATGCTGATGTAGACCAAGTAGGATCTGGCCCACAGTCTGGAAAGGAAACATCAGTAAACGTGCAGTAAATGGAAAGTGGATGAAGCTACATCTATGCATAACATTGGAGGTGCTTTGTAGCTGTGGTCCGACCTCATTTTGGCTGATGAACAGTTATGTTGGTGGTTAAACTAGTCCAGTGTAAGCAGCAAGAACAGCAGGCCTTGTTCTGCAGTGTGTGAAATACAAAACCTCCTCTCTTGGTAATTCTGTTGTTTGTGAAAGTCAGAGAGATGCAGCTGTGTTGTTACTGCAGATGGAGGGGAAATGTTCATGAACTTCGCACAGTTCGAAGAGCAGTCTTGCATTTAAATGTGGGGAAAAAAAAGTTGCAGTCAGAAAAAGAGGCTGGGTCTCATTTTGATGGCAGATTGTCAAAAATCGGCACCGATTTTGGGTGCCTCCATTCACTGATCTCTAATTTAACATCTTTTCTCATTAATGGCACCTCAGATCTCAGTCCTCTTCAGACACTGAAAGCCAGGTGTTGGGGCTTCTGGGCATTACAGATGAAGAACTCTGTGTTTGGTTTGGCTGGAAATGGAAAACCAGCCTGGGGACCTCCTTGCCACACATCATTTCTGCTAACCAGATGTGTTCTCCCTGTGATACCCATCACTCAGCTGGAGTGAGCTGGGAGCAGCAGCAGTAACCCCTGCAGACACTGCGTCCCAAAGGCAGAGCAATAGGGGAGTCACTTGAGAAGCCACTTCTTGTCTTTTTATATAGAAAAAAAGATCTGAGTAAAATGTCCAGGTAACGACTATTTAAGCATCGTTATGCTAACTATTAAAGCTTAATCTTGTCACCTCTGTGCATAAAGAACATCTCAGTCTGCGCTGCTCCATGGAAGATTTATGCACTTTACGATCATAAAAACTAAATCTCGGGAAGTTTAGAGACTCTCATGGCGTTAATTATATTGTTTAAACATGCAAGCACATGTAAAAACACCCTGATCTGTGCAGGTATTTCATAGCACACTGAGTATATGCATATTCATGTCAATTTATTTCACTTGTGTAGGTAAGTCACCTTTAGGATAAGGTATTCTTATTAAGATCACAGTCTTCATGACTGCAGGATATTTCTGGCTGTTTGCTGGTAGAGGGGCAGAGGTTCTGCTGGCGGTTGCTTGTCTTTGCTGTGGAAGTGTGTCGCTCTTTCTCCCTGTGCTATCAGTTTGCCCACCTCTCAGGAAAGGGATTTCCACCTCCTTTTTGTGGTTTAATCACAGTAAATGTTTTGCAGTCCTTCCTTTGGGCGGTCTGTTTCTTTTGGCAGCCCTCTGTAGCGCAGAGATGAGGAGCAGCAGTGTGTGACCAGGGCTGCTCTCTGCTTTGAGATGGGCTGCAAAGGGAAAATACCGTGTTCAGCACAAGGTGCTTCCTGTGAAAGCGTGGCTGGAGCTCCCACAACCAGCTCATCACCTCTTCCCTGGTCCCGCATGCAGACTGTTTTAGGAAATGGATTCACATATATCATGAAAAGGCTTTTTTTTTTTTTTTTTACTGTTTTGTTTAATTTTGTCATTTAGGTTCACTGTGAATTTATCTTACTTTGATTTTATACCTGGCATTTCTGCAAAAATGAATTCCCCGTTACCCTCGAGTAATTTGTGTTCCAAAATGCAACTGGTAAGTCAAAGGGTTTTTGTCACCTATGCTGAAAGCTGGTAGGACTTTGCTGTACGTCCTGCTGGGACCAAATCTTTTCTGTGTTATAGGCTATAAGTATCTCTCTTAATGTGGAAGTACTTAGAGGGGAAGCCCCTTAGTAAAATACTGTATTTTAATAAAATGTGAGAGAAAAAGATAAGAAATGATAGCACTTTTAGTCTGATCAAGCCAATCATGCTGTGTATCGAAGGAATTATGTAGCAGTGAGGGACTCATGCTGTTCCCTTGTCATTTACAGGCTGAAGAACTTACCATTCACGTTTACTAAACTCAAAGAACTTGCAGCTCTGTGGCTTTCTGACAACCAGGTAACGGCTTCCAGTGTTCATAATTTCTGTAGTAAGGTACAGGGGCCATGGATGAGGTCTGTAATGTCATACATCATTGCAGCAGAGCTTTAGAAGAGGTTTGTCCCAGCCCAGCTGCTACTTTTCTACCAAGCTGTAGGCAGTCCTGGCTGACATTCATTATCTGGGTAAACCTGCCGTTGCTGGGCTTATTGCTTGCTGCTAACTAGCCTTCAGTACCCTGATAAAAGTAGTAAACAGTGATCAGAATTATCTAGTAAAAAGAAATCCAAGAGGCAAGGCTTTGTTCTCAGCCTTGCTCTTAGTTTGTCCCATTCCTTATTCTGTCTCTACCCCTCCATTTTTGTCTTCTGCCTTTTCCTGTCCATGCATATTTCAAACTCCAGTGAAGCCGGTGGGAGTTTAAATATACAGAAGATGCACAAGAACTCTTAGTCTTGTTTTACAGAAAATTCTCATTTAAGTTCCTCTTAATTTTAAGATATGCCTCCCTTTGTTCCAAGGAGCTCAGTCCACGTGGCATTACCATCTATTCCTTAGGTGACAGTTACCCAGCATTTGAGCCCCAGAATAAGTCCCCGTCAGTCCTTGCAGTATTGGTGGAGAGGATAATTTTGCAGTTCCAGAATGTGACTAAGTGGAGACAAATTCAATTAGTACAACATTAGACAAGTTCAATATACCGAGCAGGTTTTAATAATTGCAAGGAAGTTCCCATAGTGTCATTTTTCCCACCCTACAATAAAGCCCAACATCAACCATTGCACCTCCTTAACTGAAGCTGAGGAGGATAATGATGCTGCTGGAAATGAGTCCCTCCCATATCTGTATGAGGCAGCCACAGGAGCTGGGGCAGTGCTGTGCTGCCTGGGGACAGACCTGCCTGCTGCTGCCTGCAGCATGCCAGCCACTGAGACAAGGCAAAGGGACCTCAGCATCACTGCTTTGTTGCATTTCCCCTTCAATTTAGTTTTCACTTGTATGGCTAAGCAAAAGTCTTCAAGCTGAAGGGAGGGGAGACTGTCTGGGAGGGTTAATACACAGGGATGAATAAATTTGCAAGCACTAAATTAGGATTCTAACTCTTACTGCCATAAAAAAAAGTCCCTGCCCATCCACAAAACACGCACTTCCTAATAAACAGACAATGATTTTTCAGCATTTTGACTTCAGTGATGGGGTTTAGATCACCTTGTAATCCATGAACTGTGACAGTCACTCCTGGGTGCTACACTGCAGCAAAGCAATGCCAATGGCCAGCTGAGTAGAACTCAGTGGTGCCTCCATGCAGCTGGCACCAGGAGCACCCTCAGACTTACAGGACCCACTCCTCGTGAATCCTGGCTTAAAGCACACAGCCAGTATTTCTGGTGTTAGGCTTTGTAAGGTGATCCTGGTGGGAGTTACAGGCAGACTGAGGAATAGGAGAGGAAGAAGTGCCACCAAACACTGTTGGCTTTGTCCCATGGAGAGGGTTCTTTCCCTTCAGAATTTTGGTTATTGCTGTATTTTCTGTTTGCTGCCTGCTAAAACTCCGTCCTGGCTAACAGACATGCTCTCAGTGACCACCTCTTTGTTTTGCCTTTCCTACACAGTCCAAGGCTCTCATCCCCCTGCAAACTGAGGCTCACCCGGAAACGAAGCAGAGAGTTTTGACTAACTACATGTTTCCCCAGCAACCCCGCAGTGATGAAGGTAAAACACCATCAGCATTCCCCCCGGAGGCAGCAGCAGGCTGTGGGGTCTGGGGGCTCAGCCGTGGCTCTGTGCAGCAGTGTCTGTGCCTCCTGAAGCCAGCAGTGTGCACAGAGCAGCCCGCGTGCTGCCACGCAGCAAAGGCTCCTGCTTCCAGTCCATTGCTCTCAAAGAGGAGTGGGGGCAACTCCTGGAGCCCCAAGGGCATCCAGCCTGCCTGGGCTGCACTGAGAGAACAGTTGTTGTCTTGGGCTGCATATAAAATATCCAATACTGTTAATGTTTATTAAAAAAAAGAAGAAGAAAAAAGGGTAACTAAAGTGTAACAAAGCAAGTTGGACACATATGGTCACAGGGAGCAGAGCTGTGAGCCTGACAAAACCAGGGCTTGGCTCTGAAGCCTCTACATCCCAATAGAGAGCCTCCACCTTCCTCCTCCAGCTGTGCCCCAAAGCCCTCTTGCTCTCCACCATTCCCTTTTTCATTGAGCATTCACATTTATTTGTTGATGGTGTTTTTAGTTATGACTTCCATTGCCCCCTCAGCAGTTTTGAGACAATGACCCAACGTTACAGGATCACCCGAGAGCTTCTCTTTCGGGATGATTTCCAGTCTTTTGCTGAGGGCATTAATCTCTTGTTCTGTTGCCTTGCTGTTTGCAATTTAACTGTAGATTTCCAGTCAGACAGTGATAGTTTCAACCCTACTTTGTGGGAGGAGCAGAGACAGCAACGTATGACTGTTGCCTTTGAATTTGAAGAAAAAAAAGAAGAGGAGGAAAATCCAGGGAAAGTTAAGGTATGGGGTGTTTTTTTTGTTTGTTTGTTTGCATTCACATATTAGAGACAGGGTCCAATATACAGATGCTGAATTGAACTATTTCTCTGTTCTGAATAATGAGAAAATACTTGGCCACATTTCATAAGCATCCCTGTTCTCTCTGTTCTCTCTGAGGTGCACAGAACTGGAGGTTTGCAGTTATTTTCCACACAGAATGACTGGGATGGCAGAAATCAGTCCAGACCCATAGGCTGAGTGTTGGGTGCCTAATGGGGCACACGTTTCATCACTAAGACTAAATGAACACAAAATGCTGGGGACTTGGGATTACTCTCCAGCCACATAATCCTTTAGAAATATTTAGATCCCGTGGGGATTCCGTATTCCTCTCAAGGTGAAAGCTGATGAGAGCTGTTAATAATAAATATCTAATATCCCATTTAGATCTTCTTGGGAACATTGATTTTTTTGTTTAAATATTTTTCCTAATCAGGAGTTTTTACTTAACTCTTGCCACCAAATATAATTGTTCTATATATTGCTGTTTTGGTACTTCAGCAAAACAGAAAATGAATTTGAATGCAATCTGACTCACAATTTATAGATTAAACTGAAGTTTTACTCCCTATGAACTGCAGATTTATAGCTTATGTGTGGAAAGCAGATTCTGGGAGTTTCACATTGTTCCACTACTTCTTGTTATAGCTTTGACTGTGAGAAACATGTCCAGGTGTGCAAGTGTTAACAGAGAAATAGATAATTCCTAAGATTGTAGATGGATTTAATTGTATTACCTTTTATCTGCGAGCATTGTTTTTGGTATTGAAATGTAATATAAGAAATATATTGCATAGCCATTTTGGTTTTAATATATTTCAGAACTCTATGGATGACTGAAACAAATGCTTCCTTTGAATAAGCTGTTTTTGTAGACAAATGAAATCATTCAGCTCACGCTGCTTCTATAGTCGAGTTTGAGAGCTGCCATCTCCTATGGGAACTGGGGAGGCAGATGCCACTGAGCCCAGTGCCACATCTTGGGGTGTCCCAGAAGCAGCCCTGACACACAACCCATCCTGTGCCTGGGGTGAGCTGAGGGCAGCCATCCTGTCCTGTCCTTCCTGCTGGGATGAGGGGCTGTGCCATGTGGGTGAGCCATGGCCTGCAGAGCTGCTGCTGATGTTTGGCTTAGCAGCTGAAGGTCAAAGCAGCATTTACCCCTTGGGCCATGGTAGGGGAAGAGCCCAACACTAAGATATATTTTCTGTAGTTCTTTCTTAGCTGTTTTCTCTCCCGCCTGTGGAGAGAATGTGAACCAATGATCTATGTGGGTTTTATTTCTGCACAAGATTCCTCAATTTCCGTATATAATCATAGAACCATAAAATTATAGAATGGTTTGGTTGGAAGGAGCCTTGAAGACCACCCAAGTTCCAAGTAGGGAACATTTCCCACCAGCTCAGGCTGCCCAGAGCCCACCCACAACCTCAGGCACCTCCACGGATGGGGCACCCCCAGCTCTGGGCAGCAGTGCTGGGGCCTCCCTGCCCTCATGGGGAAGAATTTCCTCCAAGTCTCCCCTCTTGCAGTTAAAAGCCATCACCCCCTGTCTTTAGCTAACATTCTCTGATGAGAGACCCCCAGCTTTCCTGCAGGCTCAGAGGCCCTGGCAGCCTGCAGTGGGGTCTCCCCGCAGCGTTCTCCTCTCAGCCCACCTCCCTCAGCCCTTCTCTGCAGGGCAGGTGCTCCAACCCAGTGCTCTCCTCCATAATGGTCCTGGTGTCTCTTCATCAGACCAAAACATTACGTTTTGGAGTTGACACCTTAGTCATTGCTTAAAGAATTATTAAAAGGGAAGCTAAAGAAGGAGTTAGGAGCTGATCAGGTATGTCCTCCCATCGGTGCATCCTGAAGAGAGCGTTTCTCCTCTTTTCTATCTCTCTGTGTGTACACCAGATACCCATAACTACCAAGGACCTTCATGGGATGAATTTGAAGGCTGTCCCAAATTAGCAATGGGTGGTTACCACAAACATTGTTTGCACTTTATAAAAGCACATGTAATTTTCATTTTATGTATTTCATATTTAAAACTGACTTCCCATCCACAAGCTATATAACACCGATTTGAAGATCTAAATTATTCAACAAATTCTTCCATGAAGAATTTTGAACTTTGAAAATTCTCTTGTCAGGGTCACTCTATTTTGGTGTAGCATTAAAAGACACAAGAGTTGCATTGACGGTTTCCTCTGTAGCAGTATTTCTAACGCAGCAATGAAAATATCTGCTTTCGAGTGCACAGCACCCACCACAGCTGCCAGTATTTTTATGGTGTAATACGCCCTGCGATATCAGGCTCCTACTGAAATCCCTGTCTGACTTGCCTATCACCTGGAAGTCCTTTAGTTCATTTCTCTCTGGCTAATGCTTACTGAGGATTTGCCCTGTGACTGCAGCTCTATGCTTGTCTGTAGCTTTTACACTGAAATCATGGCTCGGATTTTGTGAAAAAGCGATTGCCTAATTAGGCCACATCTGAATATGATTTCTTTCAACCGTAAATCAACCACAGCCTTAGTAACGCTTTACAGACTTAATTTCCTTTTTTTCTGTTGAAGTTCTTTATTAACATACGACATCATAGCCATACATTTTAACGTTTTATGTTAAAGTCATGTCAGAATCTATTATATGTAATGTTTATTCTACTGTGGCTCAGAATTATATGCTAGTATTTCATATAGCTTTATTTTCAAATTGATCGTGGTTTTGCTTCTAAAATATTCCCATTGACAGACCATAATCATCCGAATCCAAAATTGCCCTTTTCCCACTTGTCACAGGTGTAAAATCCAATGACTGCATGGTGACCTATTAAAATCAAGCTCCCTTTGCTCACCTCATGTATGCAATTGGGTAAAACTTCTTTGCCGTAAAGGCTTCTGCTTACTTATCACACAGCAAACACAGACCAATTTCGAATTTCACAGCCTCATGAACAGATCAGTTATCCTGACACGCTCAGCTTGCTCTGGGTGCTGTCGCTTTTCTTCACCGAAGGAAATTCAATTCAAAGTTATTGCGTTCCCACCCCAAGTTCAGCCCTAGGGGAGTGGCAGGAGAGAGCCAGCACCTACTGCGTCCCAGGGGCTGTGCCTGGGGTCAGAGCTCCTGCCTACGGAAGGGCAGAGCGGGGTGGGAAGCCTCCACCACGGGCAGTGTGCTGAGATCAGGCTTGCTTTGATTCCTCAGCATCTCTCCTCGTGATGGGATGTGACGCACAGCAGACAAAAGAGGTCTGTAACACGATGGGGAGGTGCAAGGAGAGGCCAGCATCATGTAGGTCTCCTTTCCTGCTTGGATCACGCCTGGCCTGGTATCCTGCCACCCCGTCCACCCTGAGCAGCTTGCTGACAGTGCTGTGTCATGCCCCTCTTCTCCTATTGCTCGACCCTGAGGTTTTGTAGAACTGTCTTCAAGCTGTGATTGATTTGGACTTGGATGACTACAATATTTCTTTACTTCTGTGACAAAAGCAAAAAGCTCAAAGTGTTGATTGTTGTAGGAAATCTGTAGGTCTGTCAGTCGAAGTACTGTTCAGTGTGACACAGGTTGACTTTTCTGTAGTGGTTTAAGTCTGTTTTCCTGTATTTCTGTATACTTAGGAGCAGAGTTCACGTACTTGAGTGTATGTATGTACATTTCACATCTCAAAGAGCGAATAGATCCCAGTAGATCAGATTCTGTTCTCGGCTTTTATAGATAATTCTGATTAATTCTGTAGGCTGAGCATAGCTAAATTAATTCTGCATTTGCATCAGTATCGTTTTGGAGAAGTGTGATTTAATACGTTAGTGCTCTCAGGCCAAGTGCAGAATTAAAATGCTATACTCTCCCAGGGTGAAAGATAGGCTTGCAGGGAAGCATGCCCCCCATCCATTATTTTATGTCACTGAAATTCCATGATAGGTTGCCACAGTGTATCTGGTTGCCAAGTTTGGTCCAAGAGCTGAAGAATCCAAGAGGGTTAGCTGTATGTAACAGGCTACCTCAAACAGACTGATAACAATCTGAGGAATTTGCACTTAGCCATAGTACTGTAACCATGGTTTTAGTTTGCATGCTGTTTTCATTTTGTATTTGTGCTTTAATTCTTTTTATGAATGTTCAGGTTGAAATAAATCTAAAACGTTATCCCACTCCATACCCGGAGGATTTAAAGAATATGGTAAAATCAGTTCAAAATCTGGTGGGCAAAACAAGCCATGGAGTACGGCCTGAGAACTCAGCACCAACCGCCAACACTGAACAAACTGTGAAAGAAAAGTATGAGCACAAGTGGCCCATGGCACCCAAGGAGATTTCAGTGGAGGTAATGTAAAAGGATCGTTGTTCCTCTCAAGAGTTCAAGACGGGGTTTTAGTATAACTCCCTCAAATGCTATGCTGCATCTGCTGTGAGCTTCTTGCCTAAAGTTTCTAGTTTAATTCTGCAAAGTAAGCCTAGTTCTATACTGAGTTGCTCTTTCCCCAATACTACTAAGATTTTCAGATTGAAGCTTTGATTTTAAATCTATCTAGATCTGAATTTTTGTATTGATACATACCAGCTCTCTCCTAAATGTTAATGATACGGCCAACTTGCCTGTTAGTGAGAAAATGGAACTGACTACGAGTTGCACCTCAGACTTAAATGTCTCTCTGCAACAACATGTAAATGAAAAAACAGTTTGTTCTGTTGACAGTGCTATACCATAAGGTTCTGCTTCTTATAATCCCATTGCATGTAATACATAGCCAACAAGCCTTGTCAAAAGTTAATGAAGTCAACAGAAGCGCCTCCTAACTGCAGGGAGCTATAGATCCGGTGCTGCCCAGTGCCTTTCAGTGTGCTGCACAATCCAGCCATGTATGTTGGCCAGAAGTGGGACAGCACACACAGTGAGAGTTTTCTATTCTGCCCTAAATATATTAAATGAAAGATAATTCCAAAATACTGCACAGACTTGTGCAAAGCTGACATAAGCAGCTGCAGTTTGATCTTGAGGACATCTGCTCGTTGATGCCTTCATATTGATAGCTTACTTTATGTAGGTACAGCTTACACATAGGGGGAATTTCTCACTCTGGCAGTATTTACTGATAGGTTATAAGGTGCTTGGACAGGTCTAAAAACAACTGTATACAAATACTGAATACAAACTGTATTCTAACGCAGAACACATGAACTATTTCCATCCTGTCAATGTAAATGTGTTTTTCATCTTCCTTTACTTCCATACTGGAGCTGGTAGACCTTGCCTACGTGTTGGTTTCCCTAATACTTTAAAAGGACTGGCAGCAAAATAGCTCACCAGCTACAGGAAAAAAAGAGTGTTCTTGTCATTCAGACAGATAACATCACTGGGAAGCTTTCATGGCAGGAAAGCAAGATATGTGTTATTCTCTTTGGCATCCCGTGTAAAGATGAAGAGGTGTAGAAAATGTGTGAATGATTTTGTGAATAATATTGGCATGATTTCAGTTGTAACATATTAAATAAAACATAATTAAGCTCCATTTGCTTTGCAGATAATTAGGAGACAGGATCTCAAGCCTCAAGTTAAAATACAGTTTGAAAATGCAGGTGTGTTCTGATAGATTTAGACTGAAGACAGTGTCTTATAACAAGGTAATTTAATTTCAGGTGCAATGCTCACTTTTCATCCTCAAGCCAGATCAGCTGGTTTCTTTTCTGATCTCTCTTGGGTTTTCTTGCAATTAATTTACACGTGTGTCTTCACAAAATTGTTTCTAAATAATTAAAGGGAGCATCTGAAATGAATAACAAAGTACATTTCAAACCCCCTGCATCACCCTCCACCTTCAGTAATAATAAGCAATTTCTTAATTAATCATCACTTAAAATAAACTTGTTCATTGTCCTGTGTTTCATTGTGAAAGATGTGCCTTGTAGCCAAAAAGAAGGCTGGGATAACACCACATACCCCTTCCGTGAGTGATAGTGAGGAATACCAAAGATTGGCAGCTAAGATCTTTATGGTTTATATTCTTCATATGAATGGACTGAGAAAATCACTGGAAAGATTTCTGCATGACTCTCAGTTTTTTGTTTTTTTAAAAAAACTCTTTTCTAAGCCAGCGTGCAGCATTGCATCCCTTGTGTTAATTCCTAGCAGGTTTATTAGCACTGTGTAGAAAGAAGAAATGGTTTTCTTCTGAGTAATCTGCTGCAGATGCTGTGCTGGGTCTGCTGAGACCTTCATCTCACTTCAATCAAAACAAGACCTCAACCCTTTTAACTTCCTTCTTCATCACTTGCTCAGCTTTGCGTTGTTTTAGGGGGATGGGAGTGGGGGAGAGAAGGGTGTTCTTTTTGTTTTGGTTTTAGTCAGATCTTATGGAGAGAGTCTCTAAAACTCTTTTTGCCTTTCCAGAAAGACTTTGCATGCTTTTATTTCCCCTGGGCTGCCTGGTTTCGGTTCATTCATTGATGTATCCGTCATGGGAGCTGTTTTCCCCTGAGATGCACAATGACAATCTCTCTCTGGACTGGGAGGGCAATTTGTCCTGAAGGTTTTCAGTTTGTGTCTGCTTTTAGGCCGTGCCTTGATGGGCACTTTGCAACAAAATGACCTATATTTAACAAGGAGCCAAAAATATCTTCATTATCGACTTTTGCCATACTGCTTCTGCATAGCACGGAGCATCTTTATTGAGGTTATGACCTTGGTGGCTTCTAGTCACAGAAGGAAGGTGATGGTGGTTCTGGAAAGAGACCTTTCTCCAAATAGGATGTCAAATGTCTTAAAGTTAATTCTGAGTTACTTTGACTCCTGCCTGACCTCGTCTAAGAGTCTGGGTGTTAGAGGCATTATTCAGGACTGTCTCCAAGGTAAAGCCTTCCTTCCACAAATTCAGTCAGAGGCATGGGTGGACCCACTGAAGTGGTTCTGCAGGAGGATTCGGGAGGTGCAGCGTTGTGTCGTGGCGCTCTGTGCCATCTGGGTCTGGTCTGCACCTCATGGGCTGTATGCAGACTTTTTTCCAAGAGACTTGAGGCTCTCTTTGTTGGCAGCCCCAGCGATATGTCTGCCGTTGGGTGCATATCCGTATGGACTGAGAGCTGCTTTCCTCCTGAGGTGGGAGAACACAGGGAGTGCAATTCAGAGCCTGAGGTGCTGTAACTCAGGGCAGCACTGGGCCTTCTGTCCTCACACTGAAGACCACATACAGAACAGAACAGGACCATGGTTTATAACTTAAGAAGATGCTACTAGGTCTGCCATCCTCTGCAGTTCTTGACTAAGCACTGGCTGGATAGCACCTGCAGAATTTGGGCCATGTTGGCAAACAGGTTTGGCCTTTTGAAGTAAAACATTTTCACAGTGCAAAGATCATTACAGAATTTGGCATCTTTGACTGTAGGGAGTTCTGGTCAATGCTTGGGTGCTGTACTTCTGATCACCGGAGCAGTCTGGGTTGGTGTGTGCATCCCTCCTGCTGCTGGCCAGTCCACGGGGCTGCAAAGCAGAATCACAGAGCAGAAACAGCCCTACCTGCCCATGGCAGTTGTTTTTCAGGATCTGTTATGTCTCACTGTATAGTGCCCCAAAAACTCCCTGTCCTAGTCTGCTCCTCATGTCCTTATGTCATCAAATCAGCAAGCTCGTGTCTTCTTACAGAGCCCTGCTGCATGGGAAGGCCTGCTGGAGGTGGCTGACGGTGTGCCGGCTGCTGTACCAGCTGAGATGTGTTTGAGGGTTTCTTCATTCCCCACCTTCAGATCCCGGTTCTGCATTCAGTTTTCCTTCCACCAGTTCTGTCCCCTAGTGGGACATGCATCTCATCGTTACACTCTGCATGGGATGGCCCTCAGGTCTGTGGGGTCTGTGGTCACTGAAATGGCCCTCCTGGGAGCTGCTATTGCGGCAGGAGAGTGGCACAGATTTGGGGACAGGTGGCAGATCCTCTGCTCTGCGTTCCTGTGGGATAATCCCACCTTCTGGGGACTCTCTATGTTTCTAGATTGATGACTGCATTTTATTTTGGTCAGCCTGGTAATTTCTATCAGCAAAATACTATGACTGGTTTTCACACACAGCTTCAGACAGGCTGCATTTTGTGGTCTTGCCAGGAGAGGACTTGTTAGCCAGGCTTTGTAGCTCTCCACATATAGTGCCAAGGGAGCCCAGACATTCAGAGGGGTGACCTGGGTGAGGGGCACAGCAGGGCTTTGTCCTACACGCACAGCTGGGCCTGTGCCTGAGTTAGTCTCACTTCTATTGAAGGGTATTCTGACATCTCTCTCATTGCATTATCTGTGATCTTTATTCTTTCATTAGAACCTAAGTACAACCTGGACCAAGTAACCTTAGCCCGGATCTGGTTATTTGTTGCATTTGCTTCTCGATCTCTGTATGGCTGGTGTGGCATCTTTCAGATTGCCCCAGCTCTCAGCAGGTTGTTCCTCTACCCTTGTTCCTCTGGTCCAGTCCAGGCTAATGGCTCTGCACCATTGCCTCTGCCTTGTGTGTGCTGCATCTGCACCGAGCCCCGGGCTGCTCTGTTCAGGGTAGTTCTGTTCCTTGCAAGCAGACACTAAGAATGAGGTTATTTCAAAAATCACAGCTCTTTAGATTTTAATTTGATGTTTTTATGTTGTCAGCATGAATAGTTGCCAGTATTTCTCTTTCCTGATTATTTTGCTGATTTCTGCCATGCGCTTCCTCTTGGGAAAGAGCTCGCCATATTTTTTTGTCCTCTGCATTTATCCTTCTGTGTTTAGTCCTGGGGAATAAAACACAATTACATTTATCTCCTTCCTTTGTCCTCACAACTGATCTATCTAATAATACCTTTTATTTTCCATTAGTGCCCTTTTTGTCCTTTTAAGCAAAGCAGTAGCAAATGGAATATGGTGGGGGCTTCTTACATCTTTCACTTCCGTAGCATGTTCACAAATGCCAGACTAATTCTTTCCAAACGTGCTGATTTTTGTTGCAACTGCCAGAGTGGAGGCTAAAATGATAGAAAAGAAAGAATATGGCATAGAAAACTTCATAAAGTCATACACCTAAAATAGTCTGTGTTCATCGTTATGTCAAAAATGGAACTGCTGGTTCGTCCTGCCTTACAGCAAGTAGTTTTATTTTGAGCTTTTAACTTTTGAAAGTTTCATGGCACAATATTGGGATTCTAGGTGCAAGAATTCCATAAGAGTCACCTGTCTGATACAGACAACACTCATAAATCGACTCTGGACAGGAAGGAGAAAGAAGAGCATACAAAAAGCTCAGAGGTACAACAAGAATTAAGTTTGAAGCATGCACCATGCTTCAGAAGTGGAAAATCTCACTCCCTGAATGTATGCACTTTGTTACTTTTCAAAAATCATTTTGCATGATAAGTTTGTTACACTGCAGTAGAAATGACTGTTCTGCACTGGAAAAAGGCTATTCACTATTGCTAGCGTTGAGCTGAGTTGAGTAACGTTGGTGCTGTTACGTGAGAAATTACATGCAGCACAAGGGAGCTCTGTACATCAAGGCAGTAAAATCCTGCAGTATCACAGCGTGTAATCAGTATGAAGCTGTATTTGCATAAGCATTAGCACTGATGGGGTTAAGTTAATGGGTTGTGAGGATGCTTTTTCTTTTCTATGTTGGTATGATACTATCTCCAGTAGTACACCAAAAGCAGAAGGATTAACATACCTGTTTTTTAAAACTAATTACATTCATCAAGAATAAATCACTCAGCAAATGCTTCTACAAATCTTTGTTTCCACTGCTGTTACAAAAATAGTTAATGGAGCTCAGTTTCCTCAAGGTTTTCTTATGGGTAAAATCAAGTAAAATTAAAAAAAAATTTTTTACATTTCAGTGATGCATTTTTGGTTTTGGTACTCCGTTTTAAATTGTTTCTCTAAATGTTACATCTCCTACCTTTATTGACTCCTCTCTAAAAGTGCGACCTGTAATCACTGGAGTACCTTTACAGCTAAGGTCTGGGCTCAGGGATCCCCATCGTGTCTCCACAAGACAAAGCTCCCTCCCAGTTATGTTTCTTCTAACCATTTCCTTCTTCATTTTCTCTACTAATTTTTTGTTTTCTCCTGGTAGCTCTCTAAAATGTCTTCTTTCTCACTGGATATTTTCCTTCCCCAGCTTCCATTCTCGACAAAATCACGGCTCATCCTCCCACTTCCAAGACGATGCATGTTTCTCTTGTCCCTTCCCACAAGGATCTTCACTGGTGTTAGTTAGCACAATCTTGCTATACCCATCTCCATCAGTTCTCTCCCCATGATGTTCCCCTGATCCCACACACTGACGCCCAGTGTGGGTTTCCCATATTGTTTGTCTTCCTCCTGGGCGCAGGGTTACCTCTGCCATCCCTCCACTTAACATCCTCTCCTACCCTGTCTCCCCAGGTCACCTATCTTTGGGAACAGCACCTTTCTTATTTCTGAACTTTTTCCCCGTGGAGGCATAAAAAATGCCCCCAAATTGCTTGTTTTCATCTTAATTTCCTGCTGCTGGCTATCCCATGAGCCTAATTTAAAAGCATTTGTTTAAAATGCCTCTTACTAAGACTCCATCTCATTTTCTTTCCCCTTTTTAACGTATGTTATTTTCAGTATGTATCCTATTGCTGTCTGGAACTGTAGAACATTGTGCAGGAAAATCTTAGATTTTTTCTTAGTCAAGAACTGCTGAACTCCTGAGGAGTTTTTGAAACCCAAATTATTATATTTAATGAAGTGTAGCAATATCATGATCTGAATCTATGGAAGGACTAGTGCCACAAAAGAATGAGGAACACTTACTCCTGAAGTTAGAAGTAGATATTGGTATTATTTTTTTATTTATTTCTACTGGCAGCTTGCATTTTTGTGACTTCTGCTTCATCAAAAATGTTTACACGGCTTTGATGTATCCTACGAGTTCCATCTGTTTTGTGCACATTTTCAAAAGGAATGCTTCACCATAATTTTGGAAGTATTTCTGTAGGGCTGATTGGAATTTTCAGCTGACAAATCATTGTGATTAGACTATTTCTGTCTGGTGGGGTGTCGGTGTGTTGTCACATTCATGAAAAGAAGGCTTTGTTTGTTGACGCTGTTTCCTATGTTTACTCTACATTGTTGTATTCCTCAGGATGCCTTTGGACATCCTGCCAGTGAGATGAGGATAGGGGAACTTCGTCCTTCCCTGCCAGAGACTCCGTTGTACCCACCCAAACTTGTTCTTCTGGGTAAAGACAAGAAAGGTACTAACTTGACTTACAACCTTTTATATGGGAGCATACATAATCTGCATAGATAGAATCTAACATATTCTACACTTCACTGATTATGAAATGTATTTTGTATGTATTTATGCACACAAACATGTATGTATATCCATAGTATGCATTTGAAAATGTTTTTTTTTCTGGAGTTTAGTCTCCAAACATCACCTCCTGAAAATGTTTGCTGTGTTTTGTTTCAGAGTCGACAGATGAGTCTGAAGCAGATAAGATCCATTGTCTGAATAACAGCGTTTCCTCAGGCACTTACTCAGACTATTCCCCTTCCCAGGCTTCCTCAGGGTCCTCCAACGCGCATGTTAAAATGGGGTCCTTGCAGACAACGGCTAAAGAAGCAGTGAATAACTCTTTATGGGGGAACAGGTGTGAGCCTCTTTCTTAACACAGCTTCTGATTGCCTTTTGTCTTAGCTTGTCACGCACACATGGAGTGATCGTGTGCTAGCTGTTAACACATTCAAATCAAAACAATAACATTTTACCCCAGGTTTCTTGGGGTGTACATGGCGATACGCAGCCCAGGCTGCAGAGTGTTGGCCATTCATTCCTGCTCTATAAATGTCAATAATTCTGCAGCTGCTTTTCCAACCATGCACAATAGCCATGCCCTAAAAACACCTAATAATTGAGCTGTAATTATTCTGCTCTGTGTGGTCCTAAGCTGCAGCTGGCTGTAGTTTAGTGTTGTTAACAGAGTGCGTGTGTCTCTCATTCATGCTGTCCTGAGCCTCACTCTGCCCTGGCACTCCAATTGCAGTGCAGCTGATTGGAAGTTGTAATCCACATCGGCCATCAGCAACTGGAGAGTGCTCTTGTTGCGTTCAAGGAACACTCTGCTCTGTCTGTTCCTGCCCCTGGTCACTCAAATGTAGCTTCATCTTATGAAATCCACAGACCCTTTGTATTACACAGGGAGTCTGCTTACTGGAGATGTGTAGCATCGTGGTGGTGAGAAGATGCACAAATTCCATCTGGTAGCTTTGTTAAAAAAAAAAAAAAAAAGATGCAAGTGTAAAACATTTCCCCTGCACTCACAGAAGGTTATTTTTCAAGCAGGAAAATATGTTCAGCTGGATTTATGTGTGAGCTTGGCTTTGAGCCATCCAGGAATTCTGACTTGCTTCTTATTTTCTCAGTGTACGTACCTCCAGCATCTGTGCTCCAGTGCAACATACTGCTGCAGGCACATGCCAGATCAGTGACATAAGGTGCACATCTGACGATACGATACCAAAGCCCGAGTACAGATGGGAGAATATTAAATCACGTTATAAGTGTGTCTTTCTGCTGACTGCTTCTGTGCTCGAATGGAGGGCATTTTACCTTGTTTTGCTTTGTTTTATTTCAGCAGGCTGGTGCAGTCGTTTCCACAGCCCCTCGAAACAAAGCCATTACTGAGCCAACGGGAATCTGCTCCGGCAGGGAACATGCCGCCGCGCACCGACCGGCGTCCTCTGAGTGAGACCTTCACTGACAGCTGGAATGACAGCTCACACTACGACAACACTGGCTTCGTGGCGGAGGAGAGTGCGGTGGAGAACCCCAGTGCCAACCCTCTGCTAAGCACGAAATCTAGAAGCACATCTGCGCATGGGCGCAGGCCGCTGATTAGGCAGGACAGGATAGTGGGCATTCCTCTGGAGCTGGAGCAGCCGACGCTCAGAAACACACACGAATCTGAAGTGCCTCCTCCCAACCCTTGGCAAAATTGGACCAGAACTCCTAGTCCTTTTGAAGACAGGACAGCTTTTCCTTCCAAACTGGAAAACACCCCCACCACCAGCCCTTTGCCCGAGCGGAAAGATCATGTCAAAGAGTCTCCTGAGATAACTAGCACTTTCGCTCCCGGAATAGCATGGGAATATCACGATTCAAATGCTAACAGAAGCCTCACAAATGTCTTTTCACATATCCACTGTCGCCCAGACCCTTCTAAAAGCGTTATTTCCATCAGCAAGAGTACAGAAAGGCTTTCTCCGATGATGAGGGATTTAAAAACTAACAAATTTAAGAAATCGCAAAGTATCGACGAGATAGACATCGGTACCTACAAGGTTTATAATATACCTTTAGAAAACTATGCATCTGGTAACGATACTGTAGGAGCCCACGAAAGGGTGGACAAGCTGCTGGGCCCGGAGCACGGCATGCTGAGCATGTCCCGCAGCCAGTCGGTGCCCATGCTGGATGACGAGCTGCTGACCTACGGCAGCGTCAAGGTGCAGCCGCAGCAGAAGTCGTCCGTGACAAAGAAGGTCTATCAGTTTGACCAAAGCTTCAACCCGCAGGGAGCAGTGGAGGTCACGGCCGAGAAGAGGCTACCGCCGCCTTTCCAGCTCAACCCCGAGTACATCGCCCCACAGAGCAAGAACCTGCCCCAGGAGCTGGTCAGCCCCAGGGCGTACCGTGGCTACCCGCCTGTGGAGCACATGTTCTCCTTCTCCCAGCCGTCGGTGAACGAGGACGCCATCAGCACGCCCTTCATGAGCCAGGGCTCCAGGCCCGGCTTCTTGAGGAGGGCGGATTCTCTGGCCAGCTCCACCGAGATGTCCATGTTCCGCAGGGTGAGCGAGCCCCACGAGCTGCCCCCCGGCGACAGGTATGGCCGGGCTCCGTACCGCGGGGCCATGGAGCGCCAGGGCAGCATCTCGGTCTCCGAGTCCCAGTTCCTCAAGAGGAATGGCAGGTATGAAGACGAGCATCCTTCCTACCAAGAAGTGAAAGCCCAGACCGGCAGCTTTCCCGTTAAAAACCTCACCCAAAGGAGGCCCTTGTCCGCAAGAAGCTACAGTACAGAGAGTTATGGTACCTCTCAAACCAGGCCGGTCTCAGCGAGGCCTACCATGGCGGCTCTGCTGGAAAAGATACCGTCAGACTATAACTTGGGTAACTATGGCGACAAGCCTTCCGATAACAGTGATATAAAGACAAGGCCCACCCCTGTGAAGGGAAATGAGAGCTGTGCTAAAATGCCTGCTGACTGGAGACAACAGCTACTTAGACATATAGAAGCTAGAAGGTTAGACAGGGTATGTTTGGCACTTCTCTGCAATTAATGCCTTTAGTCGTGTGTTTTGGTATTTCAAACTATTTGCACGTGCAGTGGTGACCGCCAGAGCTCCCAGTAATGAAATCCCGCGTTGGCGTCGCGGGGGTCTTTGTGTGCAGAGCAGCAAGGAGAGCCCCCACGGGAGGAGCCCTGCTGCTGCCTGCCCAACCAAGGCATCCCCTCCTCGCAGCAGGTGTGGGCGCTGCCGAAGGCTGCCGCTCCCGTAATGATTCGAGAGCGTTGGAAGAGGCCGGATACGTCTTTGCAGTGAAACAAAATGAGGAAAAATATCAACCAAAAAAAAAAAGAAAAAGAAAAAGAAAAAGAAAAAAATAATCATGATGATTTTAGTTTTCAGTTTGCTGTTAGCAGAGGCATCTTAAAGCTCTCTCTTAGCATTGAAAAGCATTACTGGAAATACGCTGCCACTGCTTTTAACATGGAATATGATCATTACTCCTCTTAGCAATAGGAGCTTTTGCCCATTTATCTTCTATCCGAAACGTAACACGATTAGGACAGTGCATGATTTCTTATAATGATGTTGACTATTTAACGGCCTACTTTATGAATCTGGGTTTACGTCATAACCTGCAGTGATTGTGAAAAGCTGCTGTGCTTTGATGCATAGGTTAGTAGCAAAATGTGTCTGCCTACGTATTTCACGCTAGATATCCACGAGTTTGGTGTGGATACGTTTATTATCCCTCCCAGTTGCTCAGATGTGACACATACTAAAATACACCAAGGGTTAAGTGGGTAACCTTTCTGAACTGGCTGAAAGGCTGAAGCTCTTTCCTTCCTTCAGCTAGGTTCCCCGTGCTGCATGAAACAGGTTGGAAAATACCTACCCCAGGCACAGTACAGCAGCCAGGTAGAGAAGGTTCTGTTAGCAATAAAGATGCTTTGGAAGCATCTTTACTAGTAGCTTACCATGGGTATGTGCTTAAGAAATGCTCTGATTGGCAGAAAGCTGACATTGGTGATGTCACACAGTTACGCCCGCTCCCAGCGATGCTGCAGAGGCAGAGCTGGCCTCCAGCTGTCTGCAGCACCCAGCAGCTCGGGGCAGGCTGCCCGCAGGGATGCATGCCTGCAGGCTCATCCCATGGACGACTTTATGCCAGATGTGTTTTCTGGTCCAGCTGGGGTGGTGCAGACGTACCAAAATTTGGCCGTATTTTCAAAGTGAAGACTTGTGCCACCTTATATACCGCAGTTCTCAGAATATAGTTAAGAACATATTTCATCTGCTGTCAGCGTTGAAGTCTTTTATGGTATCCATTTTATGTACAACTAGCGATGTATTTGCTTCCGTGTGACTCAGTGCATGCATCAAAAAGCTATTTACTTCTTGGTACTGTTTGTTTGCTTAAACTAAAACTTTGTGAAATTAACCATATATGTGTGATACTTAATTGAAGGAGCATGTGTGTTCATATCCTGTCACGTGGTTGTTTCCTCTACTCAGACCGCTGCTTACAAACACAACACAGTTAGCCTTGGCATGCTGCACTCTGGAGGGTTTTCAGCAATGCATGCCGGCAGAAGCATGACTTTAAACTTGCAGACTAAATCTAAATTTGAAAACCAAATGCTTCAAGAGCTACCTCTACCGAAAGTAAGTATGGGATAGCCAGCATATACCAGCATTACCAAATAAATTAATAATAATCCTTGCTTTCTCTTGGTTTAGCTTTTGCCTATTGTTCATGCTTATATTGTACACAATCCAAAAAGCAAAGATGATGGTAATGGTGTTTTCCTACTCGATGATCTTGCTTTTTGGATTAAGTAGCTCACATGGCTGTCATTACTGCTTTCTGCTCTTGTGTTAGATGATGCGATCATTATGTTTTCTAAACGACCTGATGTGTGCATAGAAATGAAGAACATGCTTTGTTTTGTGACTGTTTAATCTTAAAGAATTAATGTAAAGATGTTTGATATGCAATTGAATAGGCTCCAAGAGACAGGATTTGTAACATCTGAACATTAACGGGGCACTCTGTAGTAGCTGATACGTGCCATGATAAGTGTCCACACCTAACGTAACTGTTTTGAGTAACGCCCTTAGAAATAGCATTTTTCGTATTTTTGCTAAGTATTTTGCAACTGTTAATGATATATTGTTGATAAGTGCATACATACACAGCTCTACACACGCAGATGTTGGACGAGGAGAACAATGAGGGCCACTGCTGACCCGTCTCTGGGTGCCAGGGAGATGCTGAGCCCTACTGCAGGCCGTGTGTGGGGCCGCGTGGTGCCAGAAGGGGCGAACATTGCCGCGTGCCTCCCTTCATTACAGCAGTAGCTGGTGGTGCAAATGAGCCGCATCTCTGCGAGTAATTAAATGGTAGCAGAGCGCAGAGCCAGGCACTGGAACGCCATCATCTGCCCTGTTAATTGCTGGCCTGCCGCGGGCACGTGGCTGCAGCCAGCTGGTGCAGTGCCAGGGAGGGCAGGGTTGCTGGGGTAGGGCTTACATCCAACCCCGCGTGCCAGAGAACCCAGGGCGGCAGCGTGACCAGGCTGTGCTGGCCGAAGGGCTCCTAGCTGACGCCAGCACGCAGCGAGGTTCTCAAGCGAAGCTGCGATAGCCTAGCAGCACGCACAGCACACGCAGGTCGCTGTCAGGTTCCCCTACTGTGATGCTCCATACCACCACCACCATTCAGCTGTCCCAGGTTTGGGTGAGTCCCAGTGTGGGCGTGTGCCTCCTCGTTGTCCAGCTCAGGTCTCGGCTGTGGCTGTGTGTGCTGGGACGTGGACAGCTGTCCGGTGTTGCTCGTGCTGTTTTTCCTGTCCAAGAGTTTGTCTGTCTGTCTGGGTGTGTGGTGCCTCTTGCCAGCAGTCCTTCACAGACACCCGTCCATCTGACAGCAGCTCCGGTCAGGGGGAGAGGTTTTGTACACAGAGTTCAGAATAATAGCACTTCTGCAGTTTTGAGGGGTAGATGAATACGGAAATGAAAACCTGGACATCGAAGGAACTGGTTGGGGTGATGTGTTTGGGGCACATGAATTATTCTGCTTTATATCCCACTGGCATTTCATTGCTACATATCCATGTGACGTGATGCTGAAGGGCATGAGGGGTGTGTTCTCTCACTGTACCATTTGGGAAAGGGGTAAGACTGTTGTTGGAAAAAGAATAATTGATGTTTACTATTGTTTGATTTTGTTCCTTCATGCGTTGTAAAGCATTTTGCACTTCTCAGTGAATCCAGGCCACGGCAGCTCCATCCTCCCCTCTTCTCCTCCCTCTGTGCTGTGGCCGGATTCAGGAGAGTAACGAGTGGGGTCTGCTTGTCCAGTGGAAGATCAGGAAGCCGTGTTTAGCAATTATGTGTTCTGATGAGGCTAATTACTGAGCCCTCTCCATGTATGAACTGCTGACCCCAGTTCTCCCTGACATAGTGGTTAAGGGTTTTTGCTGCTTTACAGTCTGTCCGAGCTCTGTGAATGAATAACATGCCAAGGAGGGGGATTCGTTATGCAGAAAATGGAACGAGGAACTTTTATCACAGAATCTTTCTTTCTCTTCAGAAAGCACCCTCTGATTTTTTTTCCCTCGTTGAGCGTTAACTCAGCACCGCACGTCAGCCGGGCTGCGGTGATGCTTTGAATGGTCACTGCCTGCCCCACGGTGCTTCTCACAGCTGTGCTTTGGGTTGCAGCAGGCGCAGCAGTGTGCAGCAGCCCTGCCAGGCATCAGCATATCAACTCGTGTTGCTCAGCAGGCAGAGCTGCAGCAGTGAGCTCCTGTCCGGCAGCACTGCGCCCGTGGGGCCCTTTCTGCTCCATGGTTCCCTGCTGCTCCTCAGAACGCGGCGTGTTGCAGAAGCAGTTTGCTGCCCCTGGTGGGGTCACAGAGATGTGGAGGCAGAAGAGGGGCTGATCCCATAGCAGGACCCGCGTTCTGCCCGCAGGAATGGGGGAGCTCCCGGCTGTCATTGTCATGTGGGGAAATCACAGCTTTCCTGATTCTTCTGGAAGACTTCTTGAATGATGAGAGAATGGTGACGGTTTCCTTGGATTTGAAATAATTAAGGATGAATTTCCTTTACTCAACTCTGAGGAGTGCAGTTTTTAAAAGTTTAACTTCATTTATTCTTAAAGGATTGCTAAGCCTGCTCTGTAGAGGAAAAGTTCCTAATTGACCACTGATCAGCTCTAATATTTCAGAGCTGCATTCCCATGTGTTCTTCAGTCATCTGAAGAAGTGTTTTGCAATTATTTCAAGCCTAAATGGAAGAAAGAGTTGCTTGGGTGATGGAGAGAAACCACTGCACTGACCAAAGCTGAAGGAGGGGCTTCCCACAGGAGGGCAGTGCTGGAGAGCTTTGGGGGTCTGGCACAGAGCGATGTATCCACATCATGTGTGAGTGATTTCAGCTGTGGTAAAGAAGCACAGCAAGAGGAGAAAAGCTGGAGGAGGCAGGAAGGTGCAGGTGGCCTGAAGGGCACTGAGAACTGTGCGGTGAGGAAGTGACCCGAGCCATGTCTGAAAGGAGAGAAAAGCAGAGAAAAAGTACCCCAAAAAGTGCCAGACTTATTTAGGAAATGCGGCGTGTGTGATGTCTGTGCCTATTCAGGGAAAGCATTCACTTTGTGGTTAATGTTGTTGCCTGGCTGCCTTGAACAGAAGCAGGAGCGCTGTGTGCTGAGCATCCCATAGGGCCTGCAGTGCCACTGCAGGGAATGTCCATCTGAGCAAAGAGAAGGGAGTCGTCTGGCCTTGCTCAGCACTCAGTGAAATGGTTTTGGTGGCCAGTAGGAAAGCTTTCATTCAAACAATGAATGCCCATTTAAATGCGTGGCTTTGCCAAAATTTGTTGTTCTGAAAACAAGGATCGAGGGTAAATGAGTTGGCTCTTTTCTCTCATCATTCATCATGCTCGTTATTTCTCCTGTGCATTTAAGTTCTCTAACTTGCAGAGTCCCACTGGCGTATGTATGGCTGTGCGTTAACGGAATGCTGTAGATATCTAAGAGATTTCCTTGTTAGCGGTAGTGTTGATTACTGAAATAAGGTTGGAGCAGAGTTGTTGCTGGTGACTAAAGGCTGCCCTACCGTTTGTGAACAGACCCCGTCGCAGCAGAGCAGCGTCCTGGACAACGGGCAGGACGAGGGGCCGGGGAGCGGCCAGTGGAACCCCTACCCGCTGGGGAGGCGGGATGTGCCCCCCGACACCGTCAGCAAGAAGGTGAGCAGCGCGGCCGGGGAGGAGGAGGGGCCCTGGGGTGGGCCTGGGAGATGCTTGTTTTCATGGAATCGAGGAGTTGCCTGTGTT
>JAPSGF010000063.1:745397-868024 GCA_035772895.1 Perdix hodgsoniae | reverse complement strand
TCCTTAGACATATTCCTGCACATGGCAGGCACCGTGGAGGAAAAGTTCCTAATTAACCACTAATCAGCTCTGATATTTCAAAGCTGCAGTCCCATGTGTTCTTCAGTCATCTGAAAAATGTTTTGCAATTGTTTCAAACCTAAATGGAAGAAATAATTGGTTGGGTGATGGAGAGAAACTGCACTGACCAAAGCTGAAGGAGGAGCTTCCCGCAGGAGGGCGGTGCTGGAGAGCTTTGGGCTCCTGTCCTTAAACTCCTTCACTCAAATTCCTCATTTCAATCACATCCATCGGTTTGTGACCGAAAGGAAATGTGCTGAGGTGGGGAGCAGCTCATGGGCTGCCACTGCCAGGACACCCTGAGCCACCACCAGCTCCACGAGGGGAGCTGTGCCTGTAGCAGCAATAGTGGCACCAATTGCTGGATGAGGTCTTACGAGTTATAATGTGCCTCTTGAAAACTTCAGCAGTGTAATTAACCGTCAGCACTGATGAGATAAATATTCCCTCACTGGCTTCATATCTGTTTCTCCAAGACAGCAGCAACCCTTCCAAGAAGGTAGAGACAAGGCAGTTTGCACTTAGGAGGAGTTATGCTTTGTATCCTAAGTTATCCTTTATCCTTATCTTCACAAGCATTTTGGGATAAAACCTGTGCTTATCCACTCAGGTGATTGGATACGAGTTTGTCTGGCATCATCAGTGCTACTGTAGTAAGAAACTGCAGATTCTGGTTCATCCTGAATATTGGAGTGTCTCAGTGCTCCAAAGCAGTAAGCACAAATATTGCATAACTGTACTGAAATCTGCTGCACTCCAGGGAACAACCCTTTGTTGCACCCGCTGCTGGCTGCTTTAGTTATGCTGTAAGCATCGGGCCCCGAGCTGGCAATAATTACCATTTGGGGTGATGCTGAATGCAGTACGGAATGGCAATGAGATCAGGGGAGGCAGTGGGCAGGATGGAGACCTTTTTCTGAAGAACAAATAATCGCCATTTCTGAGAACAGGGTTTGTTTTCAGCTTACCCACCTCCAGCAGGAGCCACAGCGTGAGTGCACAAGGAGTGGTGATATCATCTCTTCCAACAAAGTCTGTTAACAGGAATGAGAAATGAATTCTGAAAACTGTTTACCTGTCCTCAGGAGGTGCTTTGCAGTGTGTTGTCATGACTATGCTCATCTCATTTCCAGTGTAAGTCACCTGCAGGGCCTTGGCTTCCAAGAACCTTCTATAGAAAGGAAGTACGCCATAAGGAACAATGACATGATGTAGATACAAATTGTAGTACCTGTTGTTGTTTACCCATAGCAAAGTAGCTGTAGGCACGGTGAGAAAGGGCTCCTGCAGAGCAGTCGGCCTGGGGCAGAGCTGCCCTTGGGAAATGGCTGGGATGAAAGAAAGCTGGGATGTGCTCTTCTGAGGGGAGGTGCCATCCACAGACTGCGCTCAGGACAGCGGAGAATGTCTGTAGCCATCACAGTGCTCCTAAACCAGCTGCACCCAGAGGGCTGGAGTTTGTGTCGTGATGGTACTTCTGTTCATTGGGGCTGGGAATACTACTGTGTAACTGTATGGGATGTGAGGGTTAACTTCTGACCTCTGCACTGCTCATGCCACAGATTGAACACCAGCTTTGTTTTAATCTAAGTGTCATCATTTAAGTGATCACAATCTGTGAGATATTTATTTATTTATTGTATGGATGAGTTTTATGGATCAGTTGTTGTATGGACAAGATATTGTATGGACAAGCTTTAAGTTTACTAACCTTTAAATCAAGTCTTGTTAGAGAACTGCGGTGCTTATGCTTTTATGTCATGTCAGCTTCATTCTGAATTACCTGTTTTTCTTTAAGAAGGAAGGGGTAGAGGTGTGGGGGAGGAGCACCCAAAGGCAGCCTGGGGTCACTGCTGATGGAAATGAGTGGCTGAAGAGTGAAAACGAAGGTGGAAGATGAACTGAGTCCAGCAGGCTGGGGGCAGGCGCAGCGCCGGGCTGGTTGGCTGCTGCAGCAGCTGTGGGTGGCGGTGGAACACAACAGCTGAGGGTACAAGAACTCTTGGAGAGCCCAGCATGGGCTGTCTGGGGCTCAGCAGCTGTGCAGGGGGTGTTTGAGGAACTGGAGCAAGGCAGCTGCCTGGAAACAGGATGCACTAACATGGCCGAGTCTCCATTTCCTCTTTCTGACTTAGAGGTGTATCTGTTAGCCGGAACTGGGAAGCTGGAGGGTCCTTCTGTTTTATTTCCAGTGTCTGCTGCTCAGTCTGGAGCTCTTCTAGGCTGAAGATCTGAAGATTTTCAGTTGAAGAAGCACAGTGTTGTTTGTATTTGAAATAGGTGTCTTCCTTTGAGGTGGATGTTGTGCCCTATGCAGATGCTGTGGTGGATGAGCTGCACCATATCTGAGTCAAACAGTGGGATTCCACTCTTTTTGGATACTTCAGCAATGAGTGCCAAGCACATGAGCACAGGACCTGCATAGCTCAGGGTGATGTGGGCGCATGGCTTGATGAGCTGGGAGCTGATGAATTGCTCCAAGTCTGTCCTGGGCAATTCCCCTCTGATCTTGGAGGAACTGCAGAGCTTCCTGACCTGTAAAGCAGGATAATCAGTGCAGACTTCCCCAGGCTCTTTCAGGAACAAGCTGGTCAGTGCCCGTTAACATCGTCATGTCCACGTTGTCTTTAATAAGAGTTTGGGCACTGAACAGCAGGGTACAGCAGTAGCAGAGTGCTGTGCCATCTCTCACTGAGGCTACCCATCTCAGGTACTGAGACACAGACCTGTCAGACGTGTTCAGGCTGTGCTAGCTGGTCCTTCTGCTCGGATGCAGCCAGTAGAACACCAAGGCAGAGCAGTTTTTGCGTGCAATCATTGTACATCTTGCTGCATTCAGTACCTTGAGTCGCTCCAACAGCATCTAAATTAATGATGTATTCAGCAGGCAATTCTTGAAAATCCATCCCAGTGCATTTTAGCAGTGGCAGAGAGCAGTTAGTTCCAGTGCCTTGGTTGCTATCACTTGCAAGGTCAGATGAATGGCTGACAGGTACAAAACATTCTGATCTTTGGCTGTGTTAATGTTGATCATCTCTGAAATGCCATCTCCCCATTGCTGACTCTCTCAGCAGAGACAGAAGGGGTCTTTACTAATGAAGATCAGAGCTTCATAATGGGAAGGGTTTGTGCCACTGTTGTTTTCACTTTTCACTGGCAGATACTGAGATGTGCAGTTCTAATGCTCCTTCATGTTCATGGACTTCAAGTATAATGCTTGTCCTTGGTGGGTGGCTGCAATCTGAGAACAATGCAGTGGAGTGATGGAGGATGCTTCTCAACGTCTTTGAGTGTGCTGTGATGAATAATCTATTCCAGTTTCATGTATTTTTTAATATATTCTGAGCTGAAGCACGTATTCATGTATCACAGCATGAGGAAAAAACAACTTTATGAAACTGCATGTGGCTAATTTCTCTTAAACCTCTCTGGGTCACCAAATGAGCGTGTCCTCGCTGCTTTTAATCACAACTGTTCCTAACCGTGGTCAGAAGACAAACCTCTGATGGGATTTAAGAGGTTTGCTCATGCTTGACTCTGTAAGTTGTAATAATTGCTTCTTTGCAGCTTCCTGACTTTCTGGCCTAACGGGCTGCATTACCCACAGGCAGGTAGCCACATCCAGACCTTGATGGGGTCGCAAAGCCTGCAGCACCGCAGCCGTGAGCAGCAGTATGAGGGGAACATGAACAAGGTGACCATCCAGCAGTACCAGCCCCCGCTGCCCATCCAGATCCCCTCCTCGCAGGGCTCCCGAGCACCGCAGACGGGGCGATGCCTCATCCAGACCAAGGGGCAGAGGAGTACGGACGCCTACCAGGAGCAGGTGGGAGCGTGTCTGTAGAAAGTAATGCTGTGAAAGATAGTCCTTTATCCCCCTCTTGCACACAGCAGTGCGAGGGAGCCTAGGGAAGCACTGCCGTGTGCCTGGCAGAGCACGGAGGTGGGCTGTGCTGCCCAGCACCAGGGAATGGCACTGATTTTCTTGGCTTGACCAGGGAATGATGGCACTGAGGTTCCTGACCACAGGTCATGCTGAATTTGTCAGCAGTTCCTCCCAGTTCGCAGCGCCCTGGCTCAGCGCTGGCAGTGCAGTGTTTGGCACATCCTGCATCCTCGCCCGGTGGGTGCTGGTGAGCTTCCCTGGGTGGTCCTGTCCCCGATCTGTCCCCCGATCTGGCCTTACTGATGTCTGTGACTGTTGGAGGCACCTGACTCAAGGAACGTGAAGTGCTGGCAGTCCGTGCCAGCAGCTGCCTGCTTTAAGTCCCTGGGCAGAGCACTGAGATTCAGAAGCCATTCCTTGTGCCTTGATGAGTGGTCGTTAAGCTGCACAGATGTCATTTTTATTTTACACTAAATTAGCCAACGCCAATGAAATCCATCCTGACTGACAGATAAGATTTAGCACTATTTCTTGGAAGAGGGCCCTTGTAAAACCATTGGTGCTCAGAGCTACTGGGGCTGATACTGGTAACATTCTGATCTCTGAACTTCCCCTTGCTTGCAGCTGTGTTTGTCACCTGCACAGCACCCAGGGGTGTGACAGCTGGAGCAATGGAGGTGCACAGCATGGACTGTAGGGGCAGATTCTGTTCTTACTGACATAATTACCCGAGGTTCCAGTGAGAGGGAAAGACTGGGCTGACACAGACTGCTTTTTCACAAGTGGCTTTTATTTTTCTCCTTGAAAATAAAAATTTAAATATATGCAAAAATAGGCAGAGCTCTGTGAGCACTGGAGTATCACTGTAGCATGGTAAAACCGTGAAAATCTTTCATTTTAAAACAACATTTTGAATGGCTTTTGCTGTGTTGTGCAATAGAGCTTTTGAGAGGGTGAACTCATCTTGTTGCTGTGAGCTCAGCTGTACGAGAAGATGCCATTGTTTGGTCAGGCTTTGGTGCTGGCAGTGACTTACCTTGCTGTATCTTTTTAACCTAGTTTTGTGTGAGGATAGAGAAGAATCCTGGCCTTGGTTTTAGTATCAGTGGTGGAATAAGTGGACAAGGCAATCCATTCAAACCTTCTGATAAGGTGAGTCGTGCATTTCTCACTAAATGGGCTTCATTTTAGAGTGCCTGTAGTGGAGACACAGATACGATGAATGAATGGCATCTTTATGAACTTCTGTTGCAATAAATGGAAGAAGTTTTCCCACATGTGGCCTTGCTCTGCTATGGGAGAAATGTTTGTTTTTTGTTTGGTTGGTTGATGAACACAAGAGACTTAAAACAGAAGTCACACGGGTGTCTGGTTTATAGTTCACACAGATAAATTGTCAGACTGTGTTGCAGAGCATCATCTCTCGCACTTTCCCCTTTTGAGAATCAGTATAGGCCCCAATTAATTTGTCGCTTAGCATCATTAGAGGCACTGCTGAGGCAGGAGTAAGCATCACCAGGTAACTGAAATAGCAGTCTGCAGCAGGGGCATAAAATAGAGCAGTCCTGGTGCACAAACTGGTCTGGAGATGAGCCATAGCTTAGGAACAGCACGGCAAGCAGTCTCCTGGTTTGTAATGCTAATAAAGGCTTGGCCATTGTGGTGCATGATGGCCAAGGACAGCCAGTATTAGTTCTGGTTGTTCATGTTGGGTGTCTGTTGGTACTGCAGTTCGGAGCATGGTGTCCTCTTTTCAGTTTGATGTATGAGGTTAGAATTAAGTTGTGCTTCCACTGTCTGTCACTTGTCTGAAATCCTTAAAGGAGAACCTGTGTCCCACTAGGAATGTACCTGCATGAGTTAGTTACACGTGCAGTGCAGCAACAGCTGTAGATAGAATAAGAATAGTACTAATGAAAACAATTCAGAATTGTGAGTAAAGGAGTGCTAGAATGATTATATTGAAGGAAGGAACAGTTTAAAGTGTCAGGGCTTTTTCAATTGCTTCCCAATGTTGTCCTCACCAACTGCCTGTTGTCTGCAGACCTCTGAGCCACACACATGGCACTGCTGTGCCCCTGAGATGGGAGCAGCAGTGATGGCAGGGAGCAGTGCTCTGAGCTGTGATGTGCCCTGCCATGGCACGCTGGTGGTGCTGGGATGAGAGGGAAGCAGTACAGAGCAGTCATTCTGAAGGGCAGACGTTTCAAACTTCAGTGGCACGCGGGGGAGATGTGAGCACCATAGGTTCCATCCCTCTGCTCTGCAGCTCAGGTTTCTGGCAGGGCAGCAGAAACTGGGCAGAACCCTGCTCCAGAAGGCTGAGAAGTCCCCAGAGGGGACACAGGGATTTACATGATGGTAAGGAGCAGGGAATGTCCCTGGTGTCTCAGAGCACTGTGCCTGGTGGAATGCAGGCTGTGCTCAGCTCCGGGGCCAGTGTGAGGTGCTCCCTGCAGTGCTGTGTGAGAGCAGTGGGGAGGTGAGGCTGTGGGTGAGGAGGTCCAGGACCTCATGAGCTGTGTGGAAATATTGCGCTCATCACTCAGGGGCTCCATGCCTGACTGGGGGCTTATTAACACGTTTTACAGAAATTCTAAACGCAAATCTAAAAATATTATTCGTTACTTAATAATTTATCCCCTTTCAAAGTCATTTGCTCTGCAGACAGTGGATTCAGAGAGGATTCTGGAGACCATTGCTTTGCTTTAATTAACTCCTGCTAATCCTGCTACTCCTGTCTGCTCCCAGAAACTCTTCCAATTGCATGCTATTTGTGAAGTGGAATCTTGCTTCAGATGACCCTGAGTTACGTGGTGTCAGGAGCTGACAGGCTGCAGGTCACAAGCACTGCTACAGGCTGCTGCCTCTGCTTGGCTCCTTGCAGATTAAAACAGGGGCTTGGTGTTGAGAGCGTTGCCAGAGAGCATAGATCCCCAGCCCAGCAGTTAGGGAAACACCTGTATTTTGGGAACTAGTTCTTGGTAATAGCATCCTAACCTCTGTTACTTCTGACTTATAGGGTATCTTTGTTACTAGGGTTCAGCCTGACGGACCAGCATCCAGCCTGCTCCAGCCTGGCGACAAGATCCTCCAGGTAGGGATTTACTGCTTTGTAACTGAGCTGAGATACAAGGCATGCCTTTGCATCTCACACTAATGCTGTTTTCAGTACAATTCTTGGCACTTCAGTGTTGATTTCTAACAGTGTTACTTGCAGTAGTCTTGAAATGTGGTCTTAGATGGAATAAAGCTGTTTGAAACCACTCAGTGCATGTGGAAAAGAGCCCACAGAGCAGCTGTGGCAGCAGTGCTCCCTCCGAACTCCTGGTTGCAGGAGATGACAGTGTGACTGCTGCTCGTTCTTGGCTTTTTGTCCCTTCTGTATTATTCCTTTTACTCCCCCGAAATGAAGGTATTAAGGAGAATCTCATGTGCTTTCCCTTCTTGTTTTTGCATTGCAGGCAAACGGACACAGTTTTGTACATATGGAACACGAGAAGGCTGTATTACTACTGAAGAGTTTCCAGAACACAGTAGACCTAGTTATTCAACGTGAGCTTACTGTCTAAATATTTTTTTATAAATAGTAAATATGTCTAGCCAGATCTAATGTTCAAACAGATTTATACATAGGAAACCAATTTTTGCCAATTGCTGGACCAATGGCAAACAGTAGTGCCAAATGTATAATACTCTATGTTAGTACCAATCATCTTGAAAGAAATATATGACCGATATAAATCTCTGGTTCATGTGGCTATGTATTAGTTCTAATCGTCAGCCTCCGGCTGTGCATTGGTGCGTTTTTTTAATCGAGTTACTTCTTAAAGTCAATTTCATATGATTTCAAAACACAGAAGCACATACCAGTCCTTTAGGAATTCTGCTGTCCATCAGAAACACTGCCTCAAAGTTGTATATGCCTTTATAAAGATAAAATATATTAACCTGTACTTCCCATGAAATATTTCTATCATGTCACATACGAAAATATAGAGAAAAGATATTTTCATAAACACCTCAAAGAAAGTATATATTAAATTAAATTTAATAACGTTCATTTATTTTCAATGCAAAGATATTATATGCCTTATGAAAATACCTGTACATATGCAGTGTGTATAGCTGGCTCCATACTAATGAGTGAAACTGTCGCTGCACAGGGTGAGATTTGGATAGCCCCGGGATGGTGTAACCAACCGGCACGGAGATGGGCTCACGTCCTCCTGGTGGGCACTCAGTTGCTTCCATGTGAACACACCAAGTGGACGAGCAGTGAGTTTAGACAGCTCTGGTTCCTAAACGGGAGAAGTTTGTGATGGGTGGCAGTAAAACTTCTTTTGTTGCTGCTAATTTTATTATTCTATCTTTTCCATTTGAAGTGACAGGCCCTTCACCTGTGTTGCCCATTTCCCTGTGTTACGGTGTTCTGTCTCTTTGCTCTGGCCCGGGCTCGCTATGTCCACCATCAGTATGGCTTTAGCCTTTTCAGAACCCTTTATTTGAGTAACAGTCTCTAGAACGAATGGGGATTGATTCAGTAGACGTGAGAAATCATAGAAGAGTGGCACTGACAGAGCATGGGAAGCGTTCCCACCGAAGTACCGAATCTGAAAACCCTTAAGGTAAAAATCCTCGTGCTGTTTTCAACAGAGAACAGCACCAAATTCTGCCAAACTGCCGCTGCCTCAGTAATTCATGTGTACGCCATGCTGACAGCAAGGAGGTGAAACACAAGGAACGCTCCCACGAGGTGCTGCCACTTGTGCTGCTGCCCACAGTCTGGTGCTGGGCTGCAGGCAGAGCCAGGAGCTGCTCGCAGGGTGCTGCCCACAGGCCTCTCCTGCCTGCTAACCCTCACACCTTTCATCTCTTCCCCTCACGCACACGCTGACCGAAGTAATTAAGACTTCCAGTTAAACTGACATGATGTCCAAAGGCAATGGTGTCCCTTCTGTGTGATCTGTCTGCGTATGGGCCGGGTGCCTGCCTCAGAGAAGCACCCCACAAAAAGGTAGGAGTAGGAACTGTCCCCCTGGGGTGCTGTGAAGCACCAGGTCTTTAATTGTTTGCACTCTTCCTTATTTTTTTTGGCTACTGGGAAGCACTGGAGAGGCTTGGGAGCGTGAGGCTTTTATGTTGGCATGTAAATCCTATATTCCATGGTTGTTTGCATCTTTCCTTTTCTCTTTAAACAACAAGAGTTATTGGGTTTATTAGTATGAATAATAATGAACCATAAATTCCTAACTGACATAATTCTAACTTTTACTTTGCCCCTGCAAGTGCTCTTAGTGGAAGAGCTCCTGTGACCCCTGAGTGGCAACATGCTCCCAGATCCACTTGATATTACAAGCTGAAGCTGACCCAGGTTGGGGCTGTTAACCTCTTTTTCAGCTTTCCATTTCTGTCACACAGATGTAATTTCAAAACATCCCCACAACCCACACAGGCTCCATTTGCAGAACCCATTTGAAGCTCTCCCCTGAGTTGGCACATCAGAGGCCAACATCCCCACCTTAAGTCCACTGCCCTTTAAGAGAAAATATCAAGTTTTATTCATCATGTTCAGAAAATTGTACCTCTGTAGTTACACTGAATGGAAATCAGGTATGTTAATAGGTATTTATGCACCTAAATCCTCTTTGGAGCTACCTTTTTCGTGCAGAAAAATCACTGTCATGTGATGTGGATGTGAGCACACAGTGTGCAGAGCACACGTGCACAGCTGCAGCTGTGCAGCCCACAGGCACCTTATGGCAGCCCCATGCTCAGAGCTTCCCTGTTATTTCTGCTTCCAGGAGGAAAGTGGAGTGCATTACTTCTGCAATTTTGCATCCTACTGTAATGCTGTGCAAGGTGGGCGTGCAGAAGGCAGTGCACACACACATCCCTCCTTCCCTCAGCACGCAGCAGCTGCAATGCACAGAGCGCTGTGGTAGCATCAAAATGGAGCAGGGAGTTGCAGAGCTAAGGAGGCCTGTTGCCAGGGTAGTGGAGACAGGTGAGAATGGGTGAACTCTGACTTCAGAGCTTGTTAATGCTACATTTTTTGCTTTGTGGGTTTCTGCACACTGAGTGCTGAGTTTATGAGACTAAAGCACAGTGGCAGAGTAAATTGAGGCCGCGTGCACAACTGTACATCAAGATTGCTGAGTACTTTCATCAATGGATTGTAATGAAAAGGAAATTACAACAAATTGAATCCAGGCAGCAGAGTACCACTGTACCTCAGGAGGGATCTGGGATGAATTTGGCCTCCCAGCTGAAACGTGCAGTAGGTAAGCTGTTATAGCAGCCACCACTGTCCAAATACCCCAGCAGTTTCTGTTTAGCGTTGTTTTTATTCAAATCAAGAGAAGTGGTGTTTAGATAGGAGCACCTAGTCTTCAGTGGGACTGCTCAGAGTTTCCACATTAATCCACTCAAATATCTTGCACCTCTCTCTTTCCCAGCACCTCACGTACACCACTGTGCATGGCCAGGTTTGCAAGCAGGGTAGCCAGCTACATGCAGGCTTTGCACATAAAAAGCCCATAAATATAAATACAGCTCTATAGCAAGTGCTGGTGGTAGAGGACAGCTTATCCAGAGGTGAGCTCCATGTGTGGGTTCACCTGTGTGTGTGAGGGAATTCTGATCAGGTAAGCGCAGGCTCAGAGCTGCAGATGGTTTTCTTTCTTTGGGCTACACAGCACTCCTGGGCACACCATATGCTCTCCCTTGTCAACTATACAGGCACTCAATACACCGTTTTTTAAGCTCCTAGTGGAAGCATTAATCTCAGCAGAACTGTGCTGGATTCTTTTTTTACATTTTTCTTGCAATAAACAACGAATGATCCTCAGGGAAGGGCTGGATGGCAGAAGGAAATCTGCACTGGGGTTCTCTTACCCTCATTTTGCAGCAAGTGAGTCTTAAGGAACTCATTGTCAGTACTGGGGCTGATGTCCCTGTGCTGCTGGTGGCACCTGAGAGGGCCAGATGTGTCCAAATCCCAGGGCCCAGCTGTTCTGCAGCCCTGTTACCAGTTGGCTATTAAGGAAAAAAAAAAGGAAAAAAGGAAAAATTAAAGAAAAGCAAGCTACTCACAAAATGCTTTTCTTATTTTGAGAAACATTTTTAAGAGAAGATCCCAGGAAGCCTGTGGGGCCTTCTAGTCCTAACAATTCAGTCACTGAGCATTAACAGTTTGTGTTGATCAGCTTTGATATTTACAAGCCAGTTGTTCTAAATAGCAGAATTCAGATCTGTTGCGATGCTTTCCAGAGCTAAGAGCAGGGTGAGAGCAGAGCCCTCAAGCTGCATGCAGGGCATCCATGGGACTACAAACACGTTTCCAAGCATTTATTTGTTGGGAACATTCTGCCTGAAAGACCACTGATGCTGTTACAAGGGGCCTTTTTCTGAACATGAATGAAAAGACCTTTGAAACATTGCTCTAACAGCCATATTTTCAGTTGATAGATGAATAGCTAGAAGTTAAATCACCAATGCTGTAGAACACCACTGATTTTCATGACCTGGAGGTTCAACTAAAAATGACAGGACAGAGTGTTCATGAAATTGGTTTGCTGTTGTTGGTAAGCACTTTGAATGTAAAGACTCTCCCATGGTGAATCCTCTCTCGCTTGTAACATAGCATTTAATTACCTTATGCAATGGGAAGTCTGCATATCTATAAATATGTGTATATATGTATATATCTGACAGAGATATATGCAACAGGAAATGCAAAAGACAACTCTAGATGACAAACCTTTGAACCTGTTCACATGCAGGGTCTGGTCTCCAGCAAAGATGCAGGCACTGGTGCTGGGCCAAGGGTGGCACAGGGGCTGTTCCTGAGGAGCCAGCCAGCAGCAGGACGTGGGCTGCAGTCTGTGCACTGCCTTGGGTGGGAGTTCAGCACACGGGGACCCATGTTCCATCATGGTGCAACCCTTGTCCTACACAGCCAGGCAAGCCACATCAAACAGAAACAAAACAGAACACTAATACTGATTTGCCCAAATCATAAACAAACACAGGAGATCATAAACCTCAGTGGGGTCACTACCTACCTTAGCAGATTTGACATTTGGAATTTCCAGTGAAGAACAAGCCGTTCCCTAAAGCTTGAGCTCCTGACCCACGAGCCATGGTACTGTACTCTCGCTCCTGCCTCAGCCTCCCAGCTCTTCTGCCTTCAGAATTTTCATTTAATTAGTGCACAAAGATTTACAATGTTAATTTTGGCTAATCAGATTTAAGGACTTATTTCATTTGTTAGTCTTGCTAGTATGAGTGGAATACAAAGTAACGATACAACTTTCAGGCCAGTAGTTTGGATAGGATATGAATTAATTGGTGATTTGGTTTTGTTTTGAACAAGTTTGGTTTGGGTCTGCTGGAGCAGCAGCTCTGGCCACGTGTGCAGTGCAGCACAGCAGTGACAGCAGAGGCCAGGCAAGGTGATCCCTGCTCCTCGGGGTGGGAGGAGCTGGGGGCAGCCAATGTGAACCCTCTCTGTAAAAGCCAATTTCTAAAGACACCATTTGTTTCTCCTAGAACTTCAGTAGTTTCTCTTAGGGAAAAAAAAAAAAAAGAAAAAAGAAAAGAGCCTTTGCAAATCCTCTTAGAGGACAATTCACACAAATGTTCTAAAAGTGAATGACATCATTGCATTGCAGCCAGAATTTACACGGCCCTTGTAAGGCTTTTCCTGCAGCACCACCGACCGAGCCACAGCCCTGCAGCACAAGAGGCTTCATCTTTGTCAATTGGGGCCTTCTTTGTCTCTTTGCTAGCATATGTGGCTTTACCCTGAAACCCTGCTCAGAACAAACACTTCTCGGTTAAGTTTTCTACTTGTGAGTACTGTATCCAGTTCAAAACCAACAGCTTACTTTATTAAAAATTTTACCATTTTATAAAAGACATGTTTAATTATGATGGAGATGGCTGTATTGTAATTAATATTTTGAGATAATTGTGATTTTGAGCTTAAATTATATACAGAAAATGGTCATTTTTGTATGTGTTAAAAGATTGCTATATTACAAATGACTAACTGTACTTTTCAGTTTAATTACAGTATTAATGTAAATAAAGCTGAATGAAGAAATATTTACTACTTTATTAACATAGATTGTGAATGTACTTAATGTTTTTTGCAGTATAAAGACTTACTGAACTTGAAAGCTGCTTCATTTTATGTGCAAAAAGGTACTTCAAAAGTATATTTTAAATCTATTGATTCAGTGCAATCAATTATATTGTCAGTTAATTTGCACACGCAGGTTGTATCCTTCCAGTTTCCTTTCATGTATGACACTTACCCGTAAGGTGCATATTGTGTTTAGAATGCATTTTGCAGATGCTTCTGTACATAAAACAAATACAGGGACTAAAACAATGCTGTGCAGTGTATAGCAGAGCCATTTTTCGGCTTTGGTGTACCCAACTTTTTCAGTATTTAAAAAAGTGTTTTGAATAACATTAAAAAAAAGTCTCTTTATTGTATAAATAATAAAAATGTCACCTTATTGTAATTAACTTTTGTCATCTTTTACTATTGGAAAGGACCTGAGTTTTCCAAATCACTGTTCTGTAAGCGATGGAAAACGAGATGGCTGTTACCTCTGCATCTCTGTAACTGCTCCAGAGCCCCCCTACACCTCGAGGCTCAGTTGTGTACATTACAGCTTCAGCTGGACCTGCCAGCAAACACAGTAGTGTTTCAGGGCTGTTTCAGGGAAAGAGGCCCTTTAACTACAGGATACATCAGAGAAAGACCTGAAAACTGAGTGAGTGCACTTGTCCATACATCACTGCTGCTGGGACACCACATATGGTCACAGAGCGACTGCATGTGGATGAAGAAGAGCCCAGCACGTGCTGCTGTTTGTGGACTTCTACAGCTGCCTCACACAGGAGAAGGAACCCAACGAGGCTCACAGGACTGACATCAGCAGCAGTTCAGCCATCCATGTCAGCACATGGATGCTCTCAATTTGTTCAACTCAAGAACAACTTTGGCCATAATCACCTTCTGCACAAATACGCTCCCATGCATTTCAGCAGAAATGCCACCCTCCCATTCCCTTCCCTCTGCCCCTCCTGGCACCAGTCACTCTCTCACCCTACATACCTCCATTGGGTCCCCCAGACGTGTGGGTCAGGCCTGCTTCTTTTCGACCAGGTCACAGCCCTGTGCTGCTGTGTGAGGTGCACCAGACGTCGTCACTTTTGCTGAAAGGTGCTCGCTAAGCTTGAAGACCCTGAGGATAAGGAAGAGTGATTTTATGTTAATTCTGGTCGCACACGAAACCTGTGGTGTTCAACTCTAAGCCATATTACATTTCTTTGCGTTACAGCAAGAAGAGGCAGAGGAAATGAAAATGCTTTCATTCCATACATTTCACTTGATAAAAAACACACAGCATACCTTTTTGGTGTCAGCTTGCTTTCGTACACAGAATGGAAGAATGAGGTACAGTTCTGTTCCTAGATGCAAAGATGTCTTTTAGTTTAAAGCTTTTTTCTTTTAAAATTTCATTTCAGATTGCAAAGTGAAGGGTTTGCAATTAGTTCTAATTCACAGAGACCCCAACTGCAGCACCTACACAGCACCCACACAACAAGAGCACTCGGTGCAGTTTAAAAGAAGCCAACAACAAAAAAGTCTTAGCAGTGGAAATCCGTGTGGTATCTGCTTCCATTCCATGTCCATAGGCCTGTGAGAAGCAACGAATCATAGTCACAGAGTAACATCAAGTATCTCCTCCTTTTATATTGTTAATGTCCACCCTGCGTTACTCTTCTAATTGAGATCATTTTCATGATGTTGAAGTGCATTTAAATAAAAAAGCTGAATGTTCTGTATTGTTACTGGCTAAAAGCTTCAATTACAGCACAAAGATTTAGAAACAAAATATATATCCAACAGCAAACATTTATTGTTTGAGTGCAGCCACCAACACCAGCCACGTTTTGCTCACGCTCACGCAGGACATGCACACCGTCTGCAGAATGTTTCACCCCGTATTCATCACGTTTAAAGGTTCAGGCATTTTCCTTGTACAGACAAGCAACCAATGGTTTGAGGCAGTGGTGAAGAGAGATCAAACACCCTACAGGAGATTATAGAACAGGCATACAAGAACCGAAAAGCTTATTTCCCCCTTTTGCTCAATTACTCTGGTGATTACAATCCTTAAAAAAAAATGGCTTAACGGTAGAAAAACACTGTCTCTATTACCAAACACAGCTTTCAGCTGCATTCTTTCCTGCAAAAAAGTGTAAACATAGATTGTGGTATTTCAAAATGCACTCCTGAGACATGCAGCCTTGAGAGGAAAATATTTTGTTGGTGAATCTTTTCTTAACATGCAAACTAAGAATAGTAGTATGAATGCTTTATGGCCCAGGGCAGACCAACAGCTTACAAACAACAAGGAAGGGATGTAAATGCATCAGACAAGGATGATAATCTGCTTTCCATTCAGAAGTGTACAGGGAAACAGCCAGTCAAGTAGGGATCCGGCTTCTGAGGTACTCCAGCACTGCAGCTGTTCCTTTTGCCAGAATGGCTGCTCGGGGAGTGCGGAATGGATTTCCTTCTAAAAGAAGTGTCCTAGAAAGACAGAGAAGAGCAGTTATTTGTACACAGGCTTTCCCTTCTTGCAGCACATTCATACTCTGCATACAGGGGTAAGAATCTTTTGAAATTCTTCAGTCCGCTTTTGTTCTCCCAGAATACTTTTAACGTTGTTACCTTAATTCATACTAACATACCTTCTGTAGAGACAGCTGAATTCTAATTTGTGCTAACTGACCATTGGTGGTACACACACACCACACTTCTTAAGCAAGTCTTTGCCAAAATACAGAGTGAGAAAAAGAACTGCTGAAATACATAAATTGCACAGTAAGGGTGAAGGTCAGTTACACTGCAGCCTCTACGTTCTGGCTTGGCTGCTAGCTCACTTTGCACTCTCAGTTGCTGAGGAGGGTTTTTGCCTGTGTGTGTTCAGGGGAGGTTGTTTTATTCTGCATATTTAAAGACCAGCAGGAAAGCATACTTTACAGGGGAAAACCACACTACCACATGACTTGTTATTTCTGATGAGACTGACCGGTCATGCTTAGCTGTCTTTGAGGTATGTCACGTAAGAATACTGGCAGCCATGTCTCTTTAACATGCATTACTATTTGCTCTTTTATAGCAGCCTTACACAGGTAAGGAGCCAAATGTATTTACTGACACCCAGGGCTGTGGCTCACCCACCTGGCCAGCAGGCTCTGCAGTGTGAAATACACACAGCCACCAGAATTGTCTTCAGCTTTAACATTAAACTACACCAACCAACACAACCTTCCAACTTCATTTTGCTTCCTTCTTTTAGACATCCTAGCATTTTCCTTCATTCTTCTGCTTTCTCATCCATAGCCAGTAAGCAGTGAACATATACAGCTGATGTTCCTACCTGGAGAGCTGAGTGGTCAAAGCTGCTGAGAACTCAGCAATTAGCACTAGGCATTTGATATATTCTCCAAATGCAGACATGGGAGTACCCATGTCTCACCCATATCACAAGGTATTACACACTGTGCATCAAATTCTGCTAATAAATATGCCTGAATTTATTTTATTTGTTAAGATCCCTGATGACTTTTCATGTCTTCATTAATGAAAACAATCTCCTCTTGAAATATTACCACTTCTGTTCTTAATTTTCTGCTGGGCCTTAAAATGGACACTTTAAGGGTAAAATCTTAAATAACTTTAGCAGCTGAAGTTGCTAACCTTCTAGCAAATTGGTTTTGGCAGAGGCAGAAAAATGCCCACAAGAGGGGCAGTCCTAATGCCAAGACAGCTCTCACTGCAAAGAGCAACCAGCCAACTAAGAAGCTGAGCTAGGAAACACGTACCTTTCAGAAAACACAAAATTAAAGCTGGACTCTACCAGATGTTGATCCTTACAGTTAAATTCCACTTTCAGAAACACTGAAACAAGTTTTTGGGCATCTTGTTTTCCAGGTATGTTTCCATATTACTCTGTCATTTTAGTTTTAAATCCTGAAACAACTCCTCCAATTTTCTACAGTCCTGAGAAACGACGGAAGGAACTGCACTGTTTCACAGATGGTAAGAGAGACCATTTTGTGCACTGAGACTTACAAGAAAATGACTGCCTTACCCTCTGACAAAACACGCTTTGAAGAAACCAGGCAGAATATGTTTTTATAAAACAAGTCCCCACTTAAAATACGCACCTCAGATTTTCACAGTTCCCAAGTTCTGGGGGCACCTGGAGAAGGTCATTATTCTGAAGGTCCAGCGTCCCGAGCTGCTCCATCTTCTTCAGCTGCAGAGGGTCTACAGAGCCCACCTGGTTGTTACTGAGCAGGATGGTCTCCAGTGTGAGGATGTGATAAAGGACACTGGGAAATACTTTAAATCTTCAGAAGGAAGAGATAAAGGTCAGAAATAGGGCGATCAATAAACCTTTACAACCAGACAGTATTTTAGCATTGCTTACTGAAAGTAAATATTTACAGGTGCTGCTGTTTAAACTGATTATTTTGCACGAAGCCAAAAAGCTGGGTGGAATTTGCACTGTGACAGCTCAGCACCTGTAACAGAACTGCAGCCAAGACACCCGTTTGACAACTGCGAATGACAGCTCGTGTCACACAGAAAGCGACTGCAGTGCGAAGAAGAGCAGTGTGAGCACTTGCAGGACTGCTCAGGGACACCACCACCCTGCCATTTTTCCCATCATCTGGAACTGATGTATTATGGGTGCAACGGGGCAGTCCTGCTGGCATCCACTTCTGTTACACTGCTCACAGGGCTGCTTAATCCCCTTCTAAACCAGCTTCTACTGTCTCTCTCCAACACTTGTGACAGAAAATTCCAAAAATTCACAGCACTGTGTGAAGATGCACATCCCCTTCCACTGTTCTAAGCTCACAGTTAGCTGAAGCCCTTTCTCATTCTTACCTCACATTAAAATTACATTGAATTCTTTTATTATTGAAAACAACTGAAATAGCTGCTCACCTATTAAAAGATAGATTTATTACTTGTAGTCTTGTCAGTGCCTCCATTTCCTCGGGTAAAGACGTCAAAACGTTATTTCTGTGTATCAAATTAAGATAAAGAATAATGATCAACTTCTAAGAAGTTTTAGTTAAGAATTCATTGAAGAAGAACACCTGTGTTTATTGGTGCTAACAAGTTCTTTCAGACCACACATTTGCTTCATAAAGGGATCAAGATGGCAAACCAAGTTTGTACTCCCATGTTTACCAGTAAGGAAACATTAAGCCTGTTCTCTAAGGATTCCCAAACATTTCTAAGCACCTCACAATTCCACAAACATGCTTGGCAGTTGGGTCTCAGAGGGAACTTTAGGAAATCGTCCCACGTTGGTGCCAATGTCAATTGCTGAGATAACTCTGCATCTCTTCAGAGCCTGAAACCCATTGGCTCCAACAAACTCATTTACAGCCACTGTTACTGCAGCACTTTCCACAACAGGAAGCTACTCAGAAGCTTCTTACATACAAAGAAGATGGGTTTGTAAGGACAAACAAGGTATCCCTTGAGTGTGACATCAAGAGTCATTACAGGAAAAGTATTCACTGGAAGATGCTCCAGTTCCAGGCAGGACACCAGAGTTGATACCTTCGCTGTAATTCTTCCCAGATATATTCCCAGAATTGTTTTCTGCTTTGTTTCTAAATATCCTTTTAACATCTCTGAGAAGTTTTTAATGACTGACACAAGACCTTTCACCACAGCAAGTCTCAGAGCTTGCCCACTTTTCTGTGTGTTTCTCTTTAACCGACGCCTAAATCGAGGCCACTAGCTATTTCAGATCTGCTGGTCACTCAGCTGGCAGGGAGCCCTTTTGGGAAATGAAGCATTATTTCAGTACTGCTATTCCACTGCAACAGATGGCTGGTTTAAAGAGGCATGAAAACGAGTCACTGGGAAAGGAAGTCCAACACTCATCACAAACCTGATATCCAAATGTGTCAATTTATGAAGCGTGCACAGCTCCAAGGAAACAGAAGAGATTTTATTGAAGCCAAAGTTGACATCACAAGCTGAGTCTTTCAGCTCCACGATCCTGAAACCCAACATGAATATACTTTTACTACAGAAGCTCACGTTTGCATTTCAAGTTACTAAAAAGTCTGTTTTATTCTAGAAGTCTACAGATCAAGGAACTTCCTATGGCTCTTGACATTTCAGAAGCTGTTTTGAGAGTGGAAATTTTACCTGTGAAAACTGCCAGTCCTGGAGTCTTACACTTGATGTAAAAACAAAGCTCAGAATCACTTCACTAGTGCTCATAGAAGGGTAAATTTTCTCTCACAGATTAGGAGAGTAAGTTTTGCTATGAAGGCATACTTTCTTAAATGCAGTTAAGAAAGACTTCAGAAATTATGGCACAAACCACCATCGCTGCCATCTCCTGTGAGTGTCTCAACAAAAACACTACCCGTCTTCTTCATGCAGTCAAACAGAATGAGACTGCTTCTTTTGTCCCATCTTTTGTTTCTCTTCCACAATTCTGCTATTACAAATTGCAGGAAGCACAGCTTTCACTACCTCTTGTAAAAGGAATACTAACTATATCAAGATGCTTTGATGTAAAGTATTTAAAAACTCAGAAGTTAGTTGCTGAATCTCTGTAACAGAACCTCTGTTGTAACACTGGAAGCAAAAGGCAATTCAACAAACTAAATATCCACCTCTCCCATCTGGATTATTACTGCATTCCTTGGCACCCAGCAGTGCACACACACCTACACTGCACACACACCTACACTGCACACACACCTACACTGCACACACACCTACACTGCACACACACCTACACTGCACACACACCTACACTGTCCTCCCTGCTGTGCAGAGGAGCCTCTAACAGAACAAGAAAGCACGGTAGGCCCAACATTCCTTCACTAAACTGTACCAACAAGAGACTTTCTTCTATGAGAGATAGCACCTGGTCAAGTTCTACGTGCTAAAGGCTAATTGTTCAGCACATTTATGTCCAAGAATTAAAGTGTCACCCGCACAAATACAGTGGCATTTTTAAAAATGAGTGTTCATGATGTTCTTAGGGTTATGGAATGCAGTGAGCCTCCTCCCTGCACAACACCAGTATTTGTTACCATTGCTGTCAACAGAAAGCTCTTCCTTGAGATAAAGCAACAAGTGCAGAAATGTCCACTGCTATGTGATGGGACAATACCTACGAAGCAAAATGGCACAGAAATTGTTCAGGCTTCCTTAAAAAAAAAAAAAGAAAAGCTATCTGGAGAAAGTGAATCCTAAAAGGACCTCTTCTCTAGTACAAAGCTATCATTTCATAGTTTACACATGTATTATCTTCAGATGAGAGGACCACTTTGTAGAGAAAACAATACTAGACTGCAGTTAAGTACACCACTTGATTATGATGAGAAGTCACACTGGAGTCTGCCCTTACTCATTTAGATAATGCTTAATAGTGCAGTACAAAAGACAATGTACAATGAAAGCACTGCTGAATATAGCCAAGCTTCATTGTACTGACATCTTCCTGCAGATGAATGGCCCCTCCTGCACACCACTCACACTAGAAATGCCAGCATTATTCAGCACCCCTGCTATATGCTCTGTACGTGTCTGTATACATACAGAAGAAAAGTGTAAATATCCTCGATTGGAAAAAAAACAAACACACCAAAACCAACACAAGATGCTGAGGAAGAAAACAGAAAAAAAAAAAACAGCACTTAAAGAATGATCTCTCCAGAAGTACCTTGGAGGAATGGCAGTCAGCTGATTTTTGCTGAAGTTGACACTGGTGACAGGATTGCTTCTGACCGCGTTGAACATGGCATCAGGGATCACAGCTGCCTGCTTCTCACTGCACAGTGAAAAGCATTTAGCTAAGTAACAAGTTAATCATCTCTCATTTACTAACACCTTTGAGAAAGCGATGAGTAGTACAATAGATACACACATATCTACAAACTGAAGTCCTCGAAGGCCTGTTAATGAGAAAGCTAACTCATTGCTGCACCACGCTACGTCATCTGTGCAATACTGTCATGTCACCCTGCTAATCTCATCTGTGACCTGGCTTAAGAACATTCACTAAGAGCTGAATTAGGTCACTGCCTCAGCACATATGCCATATATTGGGCCAGACAGGTGTTTAACAGGTTTCCCCCTCAGTTCAGAAAATGTTCCCCCATAGTGATGTGTAGCTCTTGTAAGCACTGGATTCGGACCTTCTGAACGTTTACAGTGACTAAAGCCATCCCTACCCTTTCACTACACTCGTGTCCTTTCTGCATTCCAGCTCTTTGCAGGACTTGCATTTTATCTGGCAGTTCTCAACCAGTATGGTTTTCTGACCCTTTCCTAACCTAACAAGGTAAATTGTCAGTTAATATAAAAACAAACTGATAATGTACCTCCTGTGAGATGTTTTGAGACTTACTGTTAATAACTAAGTGTAAAAAAAAAAAAAAGAAAGCACCTGAAAGGATTAAGGATTTCAGTGAATTAACAGGAACGGTACTATGAAAAATTATATTGAAAAAAAAAAAGAGATGAGCTGCAATTCAAATCTGCCTATTCCTGAACACCCAGTTTAAGTGTAAAATGCCTCATATATCAGGATCTGCAGACAGTCTGATATCTATTGTTAAGTTAATTTAAAAAGAATGCAGGAAAGCTTTCTTCCAGCTTTAGAAACGGGCAATATTTCAAACCACATACCTAAATTCCAGTAATTTGAGTGTAGTTATGGCATGCATGTTAATCCTGGACTCACTTGGGAGAGTCATGGCTGTCACAGGAGGCTCCTCGTTGGGGCTGGTTGTGTCATCTGGAAGGAACACTAACAGTCACACACACCGCAGGCTGCAGTCAGATGTGCCCTGCACAACCTAGCTGGAGAGCTGTAGTGTCCCTCATTACCTGTGGTTGCTCATTTTCACTCTTCCTGCCTTCTAGATTGATTGCACATAATCAGATTAATATTATGCCAAGATCTTTCCAGCAAGGGGCTTCTGTAGTTCAGTTTCCAGATTTGGGTTGTTTGTGGGTTGGCTCCTCTTTGTTTGGTTGGTTTTGAATGGAAGCAGGGGGAAGAGCTGACTTGGATTGTGAAAAAAAATAGGTCACACAACAAGACAGCTGTCATGTTAGCTGTTATGTTAGGCAGCCACCCCCAAGGGGCAGGGAGCTACAGACAGTGATAAACAGGTAAGATGGGCAAGAAGTGATTCAGGACAACTCTTCTATTCAACTATTTCCAGAACAGCTAAGCTGACCACAGTTATAGTTAAATCATTAATATTTACAAAATCCCTCGTAATGCCCTCCTTTGTAGAGCTCCTTCTGACTGCTCTCTCCAACACACACAAAAAACTTGCTGGCTGTTCTGAAGAGCTCAGAAATGAACAACCTTGTTCTGCACCCCCCGGCTGTGGCACTGCCCCTAGGAGCTCACAGGCACTTCAGAATGGTGAAGCTTAGCTAGAAGCCCAAATAGATGATAAATCTAACTGCCACTAAAAGAAGAATGCTACGAGAAATTCAGCAGCATTCATGAACTAAAGCCTACCAACTTGTACCTATGCCCAACTACTAATTCTTTCATTAATGCCAACAAGGTTAGAGGCAGTTGCTCAATTTAAGCCTCTGCATGCAGAGATCTGTTGCTGCTCCTGGTTTAGCTCCCCTTTAAATGCTCAAAAAGGTACAATAAGACCACAAACACTAAAATCCATGCAGTACCTTAGCTCATTTCGTCATCCCCAAATATAAAACCTATCACAGGTTAGCAGATGAGCATTTAAGTATGTACTCAAGCATCCAACTCGTTTTTGCAAAGTTAATAATACGTCAGATTTGCATGGAATTGGGCACTTTGAAGCATTTTCACACACTGCAGTAATCCAATTAATGCTGCCATCCTCTGGCAGATGGAGAGAAAGCCCACTCACAAGTCACTCATACCATTCTCAGTACAATTTTCCTATGTGTATCATCAAGACTCCCTCCAAATTAAAAGGTTAAGCATTTTTTGCATTTAAGTGCAGCATAATTATTTCCATGCTATATATTTAGCACGTCCAGTAAACTCAGTCATCTCTCCTATTTCATGCCTTATTTTTTTTAAAAAAATGAAGACTTCTAAAGGTACAAGAAACTTCTGTTTTGAAGACTTGCTCTCCTCCATAAGCAAGTTGCTTAGACTTTGACAATCAGTTTCTTACATAATCAAAAAATGGTGTCATCTGCAATACTTTAGAAAATATGGAATGAAGTGAAAAACAAAGAAAAAAAAACACACACAAAAAAACCCACCCCAAACAACAGAAAACCAACCAAATAACAAATTATATTACTGGATGAGAGGACCAAGTAATAATCTGGAAAGCTGCCCACCAGCAACCTTCGGACCTGTCAACGGTTTATGGGCTGGTCCGGCCCAGTTCCGTGACCAGCAGGGCGGAGGGAAAGGGGAAGCAGGGGACCCCAAAATACTTGAAAACAACAGCACTGATCTGAGGTGGAACAAATGATTTTACTAAATATAGTAGAGAGAGAGAGAGTCTGTTTGAATTGTATAGACCTCACCACAATGCTGGGGTGAGAAGTGCAGTCCAGTTGGGTGACTGAAGTACAGACGGCGAAGCGCAGGCGGCGAAGCGCAGATAGCAGCGAAGCGCAGATAGCAGCGAAGCGCAGGCAGCGAAGAGCAGGCGAAGAAGCAGGATCAGGTGACCTTGCTTGGAGTTATATCCCCTTGCTGACCGCAAAGTCTCCTGGGGAAATGTAGTTCTTCTCCGACAGACGAACATTCGGCAGAAATTAAACCCCACCCCCAATGCATTACATGATGTTATGGTGTGGAATACTGATGACCAAAAATCATAAAACCATGACAGGACCCTTTTAGTAAAACAGATCCAGAAGTCCTGGATCAGTCAGAGAAACTGATACTCCACCAGCTAACTGCTTTTTAAATCGCCCAAGTTACATCTCAGAATCCAAAAGGGGATTCTGCAAAGATGTGCAGCATTTTGGTTCAGAGAATTAATCTCGAGATATTTCATCTGAATTTGTGCTTTGTGGCTTTTTAATTATTTCCAGAAGGAATGGTGGGATCAAGACTTACATCACAGAGGGAAACAGGCAGGATTTGAATTCTGTTTAAAATAACCTCTTACTTCCTCCCCCAGGATTTTTTATATTCTTAGTCAGATACATGGTGGAGTTCATGGCACCACCGTGGCCCTGAGGCTGCCTTTCTCATGCTTAATTTCTGGGAACCACAGGACTGTACTGCCCATACTATAACGTGAATGAATAATACATATTACCTTTGCAAAATCTCAACTACACTTCTACACTGTGACAAAGCCAACAGGCAGACAGTTAAAGCTGAAAATGACGAATTCGTTGTGGAAATTTCCCATGATGTCCAAAGGAAAACAAATCAACAAACAAAAAACAACTTGAATTCTTCATTCAAAATAAAGGGACCAGGGAAAAATATTTAACGTTGTTTTTGTAAGTGATGACCCTCCATAAAGAATGTTAAATTATCCAACAGAGTAAGAAAAAGAACAGCACAGAAATACAGAGCAAACTGTTGAGTAAAGACACTTATCACTGCAGGGTAATTGGAGGAAAATGGCTGCATTTTAATTTCTTAGAAAGATTCTCTTTAAGATGCAACTCAGTAAAGCAACATACCTTGGATTCTGCTTCTCAGGTATTTCAGAAGTTCCTGGGTGCCTTTCTTTAAAAAAAAAAGAAAAAAGAAAAAAAAGAACAAAAGGTCAGTAAGCATTTATCAGCCAGTATTTACACATTGTCAGCTGTTCTGACAATGAAGACCAACAATTTTGGTCACATAAATGGAGCTCATAGCACAGCTGGTTATAAAAGCTACCCAACAATTCCTGTAGAAAAACCCTATTTGCAACAGCTTGTGTCCTTGTTTCTTTAGAATTTTGTGTATTTATTCCAGCTGAAAATTCCCAGCCCCTTGTTACCACCTTGGGCTCTGCGTTCTTAGCTTTTCATCTGAAGTTCTTTGGCCAGCTCCAAGAGCAAGGAAGAACTCTTCAAATGAACTCAGCCTTCACTAAAAAGCTATAGCATAATTATGCTTGAAGAAGAAATTCACTGTTTGACATGGAAATAGATCTGGATTCTGGATTGTCCTAAATTTTATTGGCAATCCTGTCACAGCATCTCCTACTGGTCAAACACAGTCAGTAATTGCATGATCTCCAAGTCATTACACATCATCTCATCCAGCCCATTTGTTTTAGGGTAAAACTAGGATTTCCTTCCAGTATTGCATGTTTCTCTTTGATGTTTTAGAATAAGAACTGAACTAAAGCAGCAAATACAAACTTTTCTCATTCTAGCTGACATACTATATGAAGACTGATCTGAATGCAGAGGGGATGAAGAAAACGTGGAGGATGAAAGGGAAGGAACTCTCACAGGGAATCTGTTGAAACTGGACAAAAAATGAAGAAAGAAGATAGAAGATCAGCTGCAGTGCATGCAGTGCTCACTTGATCAGATACACATTTTCTCCCTTATTTCCAACACACACTACTGAATTTCATTTCAGAAGAGGACATTCAGTGATATTTATTTTTAGAGAATTTGAGTGCTTTGTAAACATTTATTTTATAGCACTGGCCAAAGAAAGAAGTAATGTGTACCACCAGTGAGAAGGGCTTGCTGGGATAGAAATTAGGAAGAATTCTATAGAAGCAGTGGTGCCCGTGAGCCAGCCTCCCTGCTGCCCATGTATTTGCTCCTCACACGTAATTCCCACCTTCACTTTGTGGGTTATCCATAAAAAAACGCTGTACATGATATTGTCATTGCTCAAAACACATCTGTCAGCAAATACTCTTTGGAAATTGAATGCAAGATCTTTAATTCAGGCAAGTAGGAAAGGAGAAAAAAAAATCCATGCTCATCTAGGAAAGCCTTCACATCAAATACTTGCCTGGCACTGCATTGAGCTGTGACTTGCAGCAGGATTATGCAGCAGACAGCTGCTCTATCCCTTCCCCAGATCTGCTTCTTCATTTCTAATATATATTACAACATCTACAGCAAATCAGAAACAGGTCGTGTGAAGCAATGACTGCTTTATTCCACAGTTCTCATCATGTTACACGTGGCATCAGAACCCCATGGGAACAGCAACAAAATCACACAAACAAAAGCAACGGGTTGAAGCTGAAGCTACTTCAAATGGAGGTGTTTTCTAATAATGCTTTGCCTGCATCATTTGGAGAACCGATGTCTGCAACACCACCAGCTTTCATGTACGATCTAAATGAGCTTACCTGCAGAAGGTCTCTTCGAATGGTTCTCAAAGGATTTCCTTCTAATGCCAGGAATTTCAACTGAGAAAGGTTCCCCAAGGTGTAAGGCAATCTGCAAATAGAAACAATCCATCTCAGATAAGAGTTGCTTCAGTACAAATCCTAAGCAACTGTTTCACAGAAGACCTGGTAGTCTGAAGCTTGGATTCTAACAAAAAGATACATAACGCATCACATTTAAGAAAGGTGCTGCAACATTTACAAAACAAAGAAATGGAGCCTTCATTTCACAGTCCAGACTAAAAAATGACTGAAATAAACCACCTTTAGAATCAGCCATTCATAGATGCCACAAGGAAGGCCTCATCACAGACACGTGCATTCTTTTATTACCTACTGATATCATTGTTGGCAAGGTCAAGTCGCTCCAACTTCTGGAGTAGAGTGATTTCATCAGGAACTGATTTTATCTTGTTGTCTCGAAGTTCCAACACAGACAGGGAATTCAGGTGCTTAAGATTTTCTGCATTTAGTATTTCAATCTGATTTTCACCAGCATGTAATTCCTACAGAGACAAAGATCGCTCGCAGTTCCAAATGGTTCTTTAAACCAAGAAGAGGCATTTGCTGCTGGATGTGCTATACAAATACAGAACCTCACACACCAGCAAGAGTTGTGCTAGAAAATGCTGGAACAGCTTGGAACTTTAAGTGCAGAGTTCAGAGTTATGCTGAACTATGGTATCTACATCCTGTGATGGATCTGGTTATCGATTACATACCTGGTAACATAAACATTCAATTGGCCTAATCACATTGCTATTCGATGAGTAGCACATTTGTAATATTCTCAGACAGGCAAATTGCAATTATAAACATAAGGAAAATTAAGGTTACAAAACATTTGAAGGCTGTGATTCTTTTGAATGCACGCTTTCTCTGCAGTTACAAGAAAAAAACAGGAGTGAACAAAGTAAGTGTAAATTGATTCATAAAATGTTCCCATAAAATGGAGATAAAACACGGCTGTTGCAGCCAACATCACACTTAACATCCGAGTCATTCTTCTCCTTAAATACTTCATTTTCCAAATCTGAATATTGCTATAAGTTTGTCCTCCAAACGTCGTTCAGACAGATCAATATGGGCAGTAAGACTAAATGCACATGGATATGTATTAAAAAAAGTTCTACACACAGATTTATTAACTTCTTATCACAGCAATTCACGGTAACTTGTCTGTGAGCTAACGATCACTACTTTAGAAGCTCACTGCAAAGACACTTACAGCACCCAGCAATTCAAACCTCACCTTCAGTAATTTGCACGAAGGAAGTTCTGGCAAGGAGTGCAGTTTGTTTTTCCTCAGATACAGCTGCTCCAAAGATGCCATACTCGCCAGTTCAGAAGGTACACTTTGCAGGTAGTTTTTCGTGCAATCCAGTTGCCTCAGGCCTACAGAATAACAAAAGAAAATAGAAATAGTTTTCTGCAGAAGTATTGATGCCCTATTATTTTTTTTTTTTAAAGGTAAGCATAAAAATATATTGTCACATCCAAACTTCAGAAGAAATCAAACCAGCATCAGCACTGCTGAAAGCAACATATTTGCTTTTCATTTCTTCTTCACAAGACATTCTGGAATGCCTTCAGTGACACTGCCAAATACTAGCTCTTGTTTGGAGTAAAGGACTGCAGGCAACATGCAGGTTAGGTCTCATGTGCTAGGCCATCTCAGAAAGATCTGCAGGTAATTTCTGTAGCACTGACAAAAGCTGGCAGTCTACAACCTGCTCCTACAGATCTGCCACAGCTATCAGAGCACATGCTGAAATTGATGTGAATGTCAACACCAGCAAGCTTGGTATCACAATAACAAAAGTTAACTTCAATTGCTGACCAGTTCATGCTGTCCTGTCTTTACCAATGAATTCAACTAGCTCTTATTTATGCTTTACTTTCCACCCAAAATAAGCACTAAACACTCGTCACAGTTCTAGGGCCAATACCTTCACAGCAGAGCAGTAATCCTTACACTTTTCTAATAGCTCCCTGAGCATTTGTCAAGTAATACGAACTACAGGAGGACGTAAGTTTGATACATGGGAGCTGTAGTAACTTTTTTCTTTTTTTAAATAATTCTAAGCTAGTCCTCTTGAGGATACTTTAAATTCTTCAGAACCTACTTTCATAACCTGGAATATTATGTGACGTATTTCTGAGCATAAATACAGAACTGGCTGTCTGGCTTTTAACAATCCAAGGAAACTAGCTTACTTTTCATTGCACTGATATCTGCAGGCAGGTTTCTGAGTTGATTGCAAGCCAAGTTGAGTCGCACCAAGTTAATGAGCAAAGCAAAACTTGTTGGAATGTCTGTAAGATGATTGTTGGACAGATCCTGAAGAGCAGAAAAAAAAGAAAAAAAAGAAAAAGAGGTTATAAATAGAGATGTTTAAAATATCTCATGGGTACTGTTGTTGCAAAGTTAATTACTGGCAGAATATTCACACAAGACTGCTGACGTCTCCAAGATTTCGCTGGTAGAAACGTGAATGGAAGAGATAAGTCTCCCATGATGGACAGATCACAAGGGACTTGATTTTTCTTAAAATGTTTGGAAAATCCAAATCAAAACTTGGTTGTAAGCACATACACAAAAACATAGTAGCTGATAAGCTCCATGAATTACTGAATATTCGGAAAGTTCTAAGACTTCTATTTTTTTTAATTAGCAGGAAAACATAGCTAGATTGATGTTTCTGAACAAATCAGTGTCTTTCAAGAAGTTGTAATTTACCAATTCTTCTAAACTGACGAGCTGCCCAAATCCATCTGGCAGGTGGCTCAGCTGGTTGTGTTGAAGAAGGAGGCTCTTCAAATGCGACAACTGTAGCAGTTCTTCTGGGATGCTGGTCAGTTTGTTGTGGCTAGCATTGCAACGTGGAAAACAAAGCCAATTAACAATTGTTAAAAAGTTGTGAGAATACAACCACGTATAGAAACTTCGGCTGCACACCGTGCTGCCCCAGCTAGGGTTACATCACACACAACATTTGAGGTGCAAACTCTTCAGACCCCAGAGCAGGTAGGAAGCACAGCCAGCATTAGATGCATCTGATACTCTGTTGTTGGCACAGACCAACTGCTCCTTACAGCTGTCAAACATTTCCACATCACAGCCTGCACGTAGCTGTGCTGCACAGGACACCATCACCCTTCAGAAAAATCTCCTTGCTACAACTATTTCAGCCCTCTCCAGTGGATTAGTTGCCCAAGAGAAAATAAATGCCTTTGTTAAAGAATACTTCTCAATCACAACTGAATCTACAACATTCCAGCTGCATTTAATGCTTGTTTATGGTATAGTTCACAGACAAAAAAGAAACATACTCACCTCACATACAAACTTACAGAACAATATGGAAGTTACAGCCCGAATGATAGCTTCAGCTATTTCCAATGTGTATTATTCATGAAAAAAGCATTTGTATTCCTTTAAAACAAAACTTCCACACTGAAGCAAATGAATGCTGACACTGCTTTTGTGTGAGTATTCAAAGCATCAGTATTCAGCTTCCAAATGAGACTGTGACCTTTGAGTATTAGTCAGAATTATCTTAACAAACCTCAGACCATCAGTTTTAATCTAAAACATATAATTCTCAATGCATTCATGTTCTCTATTAAACAAACAAACAAAAAGTGAAATTAACTTTCCTGAAAATAACATTAGTTTTACTACAATCTCATTCACACCCTGAAAATCAATGCTCTAAGTTTGAAACAAGTACCTGACATCGAGTTTCTGAAGATTTTCTAATTGTCCTAAAGCAGCAGGCAGAGATGTCAGCTGATTATCATGTACCTGGAAAATAAAAGTTTTGGAATACTTACTGAGTTGCACCTCGTAGGTTTCCTTCTACCCACTCTGCAACAAACCAAGCTGAACTAATGCACAAAATTATTCTGTGCATTAGCAACACCTGAATATGTTCTTCAGTACAATTCAGTCCATTCTCAGCACCTGTGCACATTGCTGTGTACCACTCAACAGCTGTGCACATTGCTCTGTACTCAGACCACCTGTGTACGTTGGCTCCTCTGCACAGTTACCAACAGCAGCACTTCAGCTGCCAGTCTTGTAAGGTTCTACGTAACTGAGTGTAAGCACTGAGAGTTCAAATTATTTGCTATGGAGCAGGCAGAAGCATTTGAAAGACGGCTGCATGCAGCAACAGCTCTTCTAATGTTCACAACAGGACTCCTTGGAGCTCTCTGCACAACGTTACCCACTGCCTGTGTGCAAACCAATGTGCCAGCTGGGAGACAGGGAGCAGAGCCTCGTCCTGAGGATACACCAGTGCTGCTTCTACACATCCACCGCTGCAGGAAATGGAAAACAAGGGTCTAAAGCTGCGTAGCCCCATACCGTACGGCCAGAGGTGACCTGACTGACACGGGATCCCGATACCTACATCGAGGACGCTGAGCGCGGGCAGCAGCCTGACGTCCTCGGAGAGGCACTGCAGCTGGTTGGAGGCCAGGATCAGCTTGGTCAGGTCCGTCTGCTCCCACCAGCGGTCCGCAGCACCGAAGGAGAGGTTCTGCCGGGCTTCCTCGGGGACGTCCAGGTTGATCCGCCACACGTGCTGGGGCACTGCAAAGCCGGCACGCGGCGCTCAGCCCAACGCCCCGCACACCGCCCAAACACGCGGTTTCCCGGGCACAGCGAGCGATTCTAAGCGCTGGTCAACGGGCAGCGATCGGCCAGCGACAGCCAAAGGAAAGCGGGCGCGGAACGACCATCGCCTTCTTTCCTTTCCGCCGCTTATCGAGGGAGGCAGGCAGCTCCGCGCTGCGCCCGCAGCCGCGCCACGGAGGGCGGCCCGGCAGACACGGGCTGAGCCCCGGCTCCCCCAGCGCGCCGCCCCCACCCGCCGGGCTCCCCGCCTCACCCTCGCCGAGGCCGCGTCCCGCCAGGTTGAGCTGCCCGCTCTTCCGGGCGGCCCTGATCAGACCCTGCGGCACGGCGGGGCTCCGCTCGTCCGCCGCCCGCCTGAAGCCGGCGCGAGGATCCGCCGCCCGCGTCCTCCGCGCCGCCGCCATCCCGCAGCGCCGCGCCCGGCCGGCACCGCCCCGCCGCGGGACGAGAGGGCGGAGCTCCTCGGAGGGGCGGCGGCGGGGCTCCACGTGGGGCACGGCCCGCCCGCTGCCGCCATTTGCCGGCCGGAGCGGGGCGCCGAAATGGTGTCGCGGCGGCGGGCGGGGGGCAGAGCGCCCTGCGGGAGCTGCGGGACACGAGGCTGGGGGACCTCGTCCTCTCTGCAACCCCCTGAAAGGAGCGAACCCAGACAAGGCATAAAATCGTAGGATCGCTGAATGGCTTGAGTGGGAAGGGACCTCGAGGATGGTGAAGCTCCAACACCCAGCCACACGCAGGGCCACCAACCTCCACATTTAACACCGGCCCGGGGCCCATCCAGCCTGGCCTCCAACACCTCCAGGGATGGACGGGGCACCCACAGCCTCTCTGGGCAGCTGTTCCAGCACCTCACCGCTCTCATAGCAAACAACTTCCCCCTGACATCCAATCTAAACCTTCCCTCATCGAGCTTAAGGAAAACATTTTAAACATATGCGTAAAGGATTCCAAATTAATGGGTGCTTTTACTTAAACTCACTATTTGCTTTTCTTCTTCCCTTTAGCCCAGAATTTGAAAAATTTCTGTCTGCTTTCCAGCCCTTCAAAGCAGTTCGTGGAGCAGAGCCCAGGCAGTGCCTTCAGCCACCAGGACAGATGGCCCCTCACTGTGGATGCCCCTCGCTGGAAGCACTGAAGGCCAGGCTGGACGGGGCTGTGAGCAGCCCGGGTTACAGGAAGGTGTCCCTGCCTGCAGTGGGGGACTGGAACTGGAGGATCTTAAAGGTCCGTTCCGACCCAAACCATGCAGTGGTTCTCTGTCAGCAGTGCCTTGAGGGAAGCGAGGACGGCCATGCTTCCTGGGCACGAAGGACATAACCTTCAGCTCCAAGTTATCAAACGCAACCCTTCGGGGGATGAAAAAAATAAAAAAGCTTTTCCTAGTAGGTTCCATTGTACTTGTGAGCACGAGCTTGGTGCTGAGCACAGCACGGGTCAGTGAGCACACGGCCTGGGAGCCCTCCGCCCGTCAGGGACTCGCTTCTGACAGCAGATTTGGTCCTTCCGATTTTCCACCACTGCTGCTCGGTTCACCGGCATCCCCTGCCGCATTGCACAGGGAGCGCTGAGCCTTCCCGCCGCGCTGCCAGGAGCACCGAGCGTTCTGTTCACGTTTGTCCCTGCGACACGAAGCTCTGCGGGCAAAGCTGGGGCCGGCCGGCTCCGCAATCGTGACGCGGGGACGGATCAGACCGCGGAGGACGCGTGAGGCTCAGCGGCGCCGCCGAAGCCTTCAGAGCCGCCCCGACGCACGAGCACGAGACCGACCTCCTCGCAGCCGCCGGCCCCGTCCCCGCTCCGCGCGTGCGCGGCGCGTCCCGCGCGCGCGGAGGCGGAGCGACGCTCTCCGCACGACTGCGCAGGCGCCGTCCCCGCGCCTTCCCGGGCGGGGCGGGGGCCGCGCGCCTGCGTGGGTCGGCGGAGCGCGCGCGCTGCGCATGCGCGGGGGCGGCGGCGGGGGATTGTGGGATACTGCGGCCCAGGCAGGCTGGTGAGGCGGCCGCGCTGCGCGGCGGAGCTCCTGCGCCAGGCCGCGGTCCGCGGGAGGCTCCGCCCGGCCCGGAGGGCGCAGCCGGGGGCCGCTCGGGCCTTGACGCGCTCTTCCCCCTTCTCCCCCTCCCCTCCGGTGTGTTTGTAGCTCCGGCGCGATGGCCTCGAGCAGCGGCACCGACGTGATCCAGGTCACCAACGTCTCCCCCAGCGCCAGCTCCGAGCAGATGCGGACGCTCTTCGGCTTCCTCGGAAAGATCGAGGAGCTGCGCCTCTTCCCCCCGGAGTGAGTGCGCCGCTCGGCGTCCCGCCCGCCTCCGCCCCCCCCTCCCTGCGCCCGCCTCCGTGGCCGCGGCCCGGCGGCCGCCTCGGAGCTGCCGGCCGACGCCTGGCGGGCCGCGGTTCTGCAGGCCTCGCTCGTTGTGGGGCTGAGCTCTGGAGCCGAGTTTAGCAGGGTGAGCAGGAAAGGGAGCGTTTGCCGCGCGGCCTTCGCTCGCTGAAAGCTCCGCGCGAAACCGGCGGCCGGTGTTGTTTAGTCTTAGTGGGACAACTCGTTTTCGGTCTTCCGTCCCCGCAGGCAGATCTGCCCGTCCTGCTGCGCAGACTGGAAGTGCTGTGCGGCTGTGGGTTGGCTGCTGGAAATTCGGCGCTGGAGAGGAAAGCGTGGAAGGAAGTGCAGTGTGTAGCTGAAGCTGAGGCAGTGGCGGATGGGAGCGCTGCTTTGTTAGCAGCCGGGCAGCTGCGTGCAATGGCAGAGCCCGTGGTGCTCAGCACTGCCTTTAAACCGATGTGGTCACTGAGTGTGCTGCTTGGGATTTCCACGCCTTGGCCGGTTTTTCAGGAGAGGTTACTGCTGGCGGAGTCTTTTCCTGAAGCTTTGCACTGTTTTAGATACATATTAACTTCGTATGTTAAAGGATGACTTCTGTTGTTTCAGAAGGGAACAAAGCTCAGTCCAGCAACTTTGTTACCATGGCTGAGGCGGTCAGCTGTGCTTGACTTGGCTCTGTTGCACAAACGTGTGAATTGCTGGCCCCATAGGACCTTGCTCAGTGCAGCTGATGGATCTGCCCTGGGTTGCATTGAAGAGAAATCTGTCGTGCATATATCTGAGGGTTGGGCTACAGGAGGGGTGAGGTGGCTTTGGAGAGCTCCGAATTGTATCCTCGTGTCTGTTTGATGCGTTGGATGCTGGGGGATAGCTAGTATCTTCAAGGCAACCTTTTGGCCTATCCTGGTGTAAGGCTGTTTCTGCACGCTGAGCTCCTGCTCTTCCCAGCTCACTTCTGCCTCCTTTGTTCTGGCGCTGGTATTGTGGCTCTCACAGCTGTGTCGGGGAGGGCTCTGTGCCGACCGAGGAGGCAGCAACGTGGTGCAAATAACCCGAGATTCCAGATGTCTCAAAGCGCTAAAGGTCACTGAGAACGTTTGGCCTACATTTCTTTTGTGTTTCAGATCTCTAAATGAAAGGGGATAATGCAGCATCATCCCTTAGGGTTGTTGTGAAGATCTTAGCCTTTGTGAAGAAGTTGTTACTATAGAAAAACCACTGAGGAGGTCAGTAGAGAGCAGGAAATGTAGTGTAACAAAATGGGTCTGGCACAGGAGATGCAGAAGATAGCTGTTGGAGTGACCCGTGTTGTGTCTTAATGGAAAACTGGCTTTACTTAAAGCTGTGTGCGCTATTTAATTGAGCCAAAGGTTGTGCGGTTGAGGTTGAAATAGGCCTTTTTTCAGGCTGGGACTGCGTTTTTAACTTGACGGCTGTGAAGATTTTTCCTCTTGCTCCCTTTGTGCCTCTGCCGGTGCGGAGGTGCTGCGCTCTGTGCCGCGCTGTGCCGGGAGGTGTGGCCGTACTGGGTGATGGATGGTGGGAGGGGTGCTTGGGGTGTCCGGTTTCGTTTGGAGCCGAGGGAAGAGGAGTGTTTGCCAACACCATTGGCTTCTTTCCTCTGTGCTGGAGGCTCTTCTGTTCCTTCTCCTTTAAACTTGAGGTCCTGACAGTGAGATGGGCAGAAGTGGAGGGGATGGGCTTCTGGGAGAGCTTACAAAATATACATGTGTACCATTTATAACAAAATCGTACAGGATGTGTAAGATCGAAAATTAAATTATATTGTATGCATCCACAAAGAAATATTTTTAAAATATTTCTACACACACAGATAGAAGATGATCTCAGCATGTCTTGTTCAGCATGTGGGAACTGTCCTTCTATCAGAATGTACATTTCTGCTCTGAAATGTGGATGCAGAAACCAGTGTGGATTCTGGTCCTGTTGGTGGATGAGTGATCCTGTGCAACGAACAGAAATTTATCAGGAAGAAAAAATATTTGCTGGAAGATTTAATTTACAGAGTTAAAGATTAATAAAATCAGGAGTGTATATTATGACTTTGTAAGTTGGATGTTGTGGTAATTGGCAAAATCTTTTGCCTTCTCTGTAACAATTGCAACTGACAGACAAGAGCTCTCCTCAGAAGAGCAGCTCTGCTTGGTTGTCAGTGCTGCGTAGTTGCCGTGCTGAGGAAAGGATGACAACTTCTGTTGCAAAGTGAGGAGCAGGGGTGGGTGTTCCTGCTCTGGTTTGTCCCACCCTACTATGAATATGGTAATACTGAAAGACATCTCCTACTTGCACACTATTCATTACAGCCTGCCCATGCTTGATGTTAGAGCAGCAGTGGTGTTGGTGCAAGCAGCAGGAATATCCCTTCAGAAATAAGAGGTAATGTTTGAAATGCAGACTGTGATGTGGGGGAACTTGGAAGGAGGTATGTGGGGGTTAGGAGGGGAGGGCTGGAATCCCAGTTGTCCTGATGTGGTTCAGAGTTGATACGTTGTTGAGACACAGTAAATCATTGTGTGTCTCAGCATTCCTTTGCTCGGTGGTGGTGAAGGTTAGCTAGTTGTTGGTGTTGGCCCTAATGGAAAGAAAAAGTTGTCATTTTTATTTTACATCATTCTTCTTTCTCTTCAATTGTAATAATCCCTATTTTAAGAGATGAAAGACTTGATCAGTTTTCCAGATAAAACAGTTTGACAGTGGGATGCATTTTCAAAACTGTTTTGTTAATTGTTTCTGGATGCTGGTTAGCAAAGGCAGGTCAGTGTGATGAAGACTGGGGGAGTATTCTTGAGAGCTGATTGCGTCTGAGACCTGGGAGCAGCCTGGCCCTGGTTGGGAAGCACAGCATTAGGGACTTGCTGCTGCTTCCTGTGCCTGCTGTGAATCTTCTGTAGGCAGCTCTAAACTTGCCTGCTGTGCAGTTCTGTCTGCATAATGTTTTCTTTTCCTGTCATGTAATTTGAATCACTGACTAAAGGAAAAATTTGCAGTTTTCATACGGACTCTTGGAAATCTATGGACTCTTGGAAATCTATTTTAGAACTTTACTGAGTTGCTTTTGCCTTCATTCTTTCTGTTGTCGTTTTCCCCCTGGGGCTTGCACAGCCTACCATGCTTTCTTATTCTCGTAGGAGATGGATGTTTCTAGTCTTTAAGCAGACTTAAATTTTCCACATTCTTTAAGCAGAATTCAAATTTTCCACATTCTCTTTTGGATTTTCCATACCTGGGGGTTTTTGCACAGCCCTGTTGAGGTGCTCACTCTGAGCTGTGCAGTAGGCAGGGGCCTGTCTTGCCGAGAGGCTGATGGTTACAGGTTGGCTGTCCAGGAACTCTTTGCCCTTTTGTGTGATGTCGGCCGTAGCATTGCCTACATGACAGTCCTGTATTTGGTTTTGTTCTGTTACTGTTGAATAACAGGCATGTTGTGAGCAGTGTGCCTCCCTCTGAAGGCAGATGAGCGGGTTCTGTGCATGTGTTTGACCACAAGGGGAAGTACAGCGAAGTTTGGGCTAGAAGCATTTATGAAATAGTGTGAAGAAGTAAAATAATCATATTTCAATCATTACCTTCTTCATAGTTTACTTCAAAAATCTAATCTGGGTGCTAAAGCAGAGAGTACACAACTCCCATTTCTGAGGGCTTCTGTAGTATATGTGTAAGATAGCTCTGTTTTCCTTGAGTAAAGTATTTCATAGAATCACAGAATGCCCTGGGTTGCAAAGGCCCACAGCGCTCACCCAGCCCCAACCCCCTGCTGTGTGCAGGTCCCCAACCAGCAGCCCAGGCTGCCCAGAGCCACATCCAGCCTGGCCTTGGATGCCTGCAGGGATGGGGCACCCACAGCCTCCTTGGGCAGCCTGTGCACAGTGCCTCACCGCCCTCTGGTTGAAAAACTTCCTCCTCATATCCAACCCAAACCTCCCCTGTCTCACTTTGAAATCATTCCCCCTTGGCCTATCACCATCCACCCTCACAAACGGCCGTTCCCCTCCTGTTTATACTCCCCAGAGACCTCCTTGACGTTTATTTGTCATTGATTTGTCTCCTTCCTTTCTTGCAGATAAGTAATGAAAACTAACTTGCACCTAGGTGACTGGCCATAGATATGCCCTGCATGATGGAATTCATTTTCAGTTACAAACAAGGCAGTCAAATTATTTCTGTAATTTTCTAAGAGAGTGTCTTCGTTCCGTGTAATTTCTTGTATAAACCCGCATGACTTTCCAGTTCAGAGAAAGTCAAGAGCAGGTAGCATAAGGTCTCATCACGTCCGATTTGGTTCTGTCTCATTCATTTCTCTCCCTCTTTTTCAGTGACTCTCCTTTGCCCGTGTCATCCCGTGTGTGTTTTGTAAAGTTCCACGATCCCGACTCGGCGGTTGTGGCCCAGCACCTGACAAACACTGTGTTCGTTGACAGAGCGCTGATAGTCGTTCCATATGCAGAAGGTTTGTGAATTGTTTAATGGTCTATGAAGCCAGCATATGATGACATTTTATTCCAGTATAGTTTGCAAAAATGAGCGTTAGTAAAATGCCAGACGTACGACTATTAACATTTAAAAACCCTTGGTATATTGCAATTGGCTCCTGGATTAAATACTGCTTTTATTTAGTGATGCTGAATGAAAATGGGAAGCTTGCCTCTTACTGGTTTTGTGTGTCTTAAGTTTAGAATATTAACAGTTTAGGCAGAATGACTTGCAAATTATGCTCTTTATTGATGCCAGTGAGACATTTTCCTAAATGGAGTTCTGCAAACAGGTCAACGCTCAAAGGAGATTTTGCCTTAAGTAGTATTCACATCATTCACGTGTGCGTGAATCTCTTCCTGAGCGTGGTTTCTCCCTCCCCGAGAGTCCACGGGAGAGCAGGTTAACTCCTCTTTGATAGATGCTGCCTTGCACCCAGTGGGGAGCTTCCCTGAAAAGCCATTCATTCACTCTCATTGTGAACTCCAGTATACCAAGGGTTTCAGTAGTTAGGATTTAATTTGAAAGTGAGATCTTCCAAGAGGTGCCAAATGGGCACTGGTACTAGTTTTTATTCCAAGTTTTCTTGTTCAGCCATGATATATTTTAATAGAATTTCACTAAATAATAAACTCTTCTCTCTGTTATTTGTGTGTGTGATTTTTGTAGTGGAGAAGGCAAATGCAAAGCCCTTCCAGATGACTGAAAAACAGTGGGTCCTCTGCAGCTACAGGGGATTCTAGACATTAACTAAAGGCCAGCAAGCACTCAAGTCCCCAAGTGTTTTCCTGGTGTAACCACTTGTTAACTACATTTTCTCTTCTTCTTTTTATTTTTACATTTTAGGGTGTTACAGTAATTTGAAAGGCAATGAGCAGGGTTTTTGGAACTTAAAAACTGTGCTGAGAAGACACCTCTTCTTGCAGAAGTCTTATTAAACTCTTCTAGACTTGCTTTAGAAGTAATCGATTTCCATTGTACTGTTTTCTTGTACTGATTTACTTCTGAAATAATGGGTTTTCCCAAATGGCTTGAATTAAATACCACCTCTGCAGATTTAAGTCGTGCTACAGTAATAAATTTGGTGTATGGTCTGGGTTCAGACCTTTTACCAAGACATTATAATGCTATAAGGATGTCTTTGGAGGCCTGGGGAACTGTCTTGTCTTTGTATTCCTGCAATTTAAGAGAGATGGAAACTCAATTTCTGGAACGTAGGAATCTGCAGCGTGACCTTTGATTGAGACATGCTGCTTTGGGGAGTGCAGAGCACATTCAGAAATTGCTGTGGAGTTGCTGCTTCTGCTTTCCCTACTCCAGGTATTACAGTGTAGTGGAAAGGCATCTTGTTCTCCTCTTTATATTAAAGCATGACATAGTAACAGTCCATCAGTCAGTACTGAAACGTTCTCCAAGGCCCATGCTGACAGCTGTCAGTGTTTAGCTTTTCCAGCAAGGATAAAAATCATATTCTTTGTCAGTCTGACTTGTCCATTGTGCTGGACGGTGGATAAAGCTGGCACGTAAAAAAAAAAACTCTGCCCAGTAGTTTCAGTTCAGATTGTTTAAAGATAACAAATGACTTCATTGTATTTTAACGGGCCTGTTTAAGTCACAGAGTTCCTCATGGGCTGTTTCTTATGGTATTACAGAGATTCAGAGTGTGAACAGTTCTGTCATAATGATGTGGCATATCCCCAGCGATGTGTTCAGCCAGTAAGGTTCTGCCCCTCGTTTTGTAACCATGTGCTGTTGTCCCTGTATGGGAGCATCGTTTTACCTCTAATTGCCTGCTGCCAGGGTCCCAATTCAACAAGTTACTTAAGCACCATACAGCAAGATTCTTAAAACCACTGTGAAATTGCTCACGTGCTTAAAGTCGGGCAGATGCTTAACTACTGTGCTGAACTGGGCCCTCACATCTCTTATTTTTCTGCTGTGATAATTCTGTTTTAATATTGCCTGTCGCTAAAGTAAATGTTTATTATCTGTCTAGTGCAATAATTATCCCATATATCACAAGTGCACTCCAGTTTTAGCACACACAGACATTTTGGTGTTGGCTGTTGCTTTGTGTTATAGAGCTATACACAAAGTCTACGGTAAGGTTTAGTATTCATTGTAATTTTCACTGTGATATTCCTAGATTTGGAAGGAACTCTAAGATTAAAGGTGGCTGGGGGGGAATTTAGGTTCTTTGGTTAATGTTTGTTTCTTTTGTCTGTTTCTTTTTCTTTCATTTCTACATATTCATACAGTATTTCATGGTTCTAACAAAGCAGCAGTAAAAAAAGCTCTTGAAGCATGAAAATTAACTGGTGAGGGGCCTCATTGCTTTTTTTAAATTGTAGTTTATTTATTTCTAAATACTTTTTTAAAAAACAAGTAGAGGATCAGATGCATGATTTTTTTTTATTATTTTTAATGAATGCAGATCTTCTCTGAGGTGTCTGGAGATGAGTGAGGATTTGTGTTTAGCTGCCGGAAATGTTGTAGCTGCACTAATTTGAAATGTTTAGCCATAATTGATAAATATCCTCTGAGACATAATTTTGCATGCGAAATTACCCCATAATCTCTCTGTAGGTATGTTAATATATTTATGCGTTAATGCCCTTTATCTAAATGACCTTTTTCCCCTCCTCTCCCTCCATAACTTTTGGTATCTAAATTGATGGCAGCTCAATGACACGAGCCAGATAACAGTGCTGTGTGTTGTACATTTGTTTATATTATCGGCACTTCTCAGTATAGGTGGAAGGAACCATTACCTTTATTTAACAGTGGTTTTTCTTTTTTGTTGTTGTGTTTTACAGTTCTTTTCCCTGGTTCAGCCTGAACTATATACCAGGCCCTGCTGAAAATACCACCCAACAGTTTTCTTCTGCAGCTTATCCAGTTTCTCTTAAGTGCCCTGTACATATTGTATGTTTTATGATGAGATGCAGTTTCTTAATATGTATTACAGAAACACTACTGGTATTTGCAAATATTTAGTAAAATTGTTTTATTGAACTCTCATTTTGGGGGCTTGGGCACATTAACAAATTAATCCATCTGTATAGGGCTTTTGCTGTTGGATAGAATATAAAACACCTACATAAGTACTTGTTTTGTGGTAGGACCCTTCAAATTATCCGTGCAGAGCAGGCAGTGCAGTAAGACGCTTGTCTTAGTTGGCTGCAAGATTTGGGGCCAGAAGTTTCTTCCGTAGCAGCATTCTTGGTACAATAAGCATGGCACATATTGGAACATAAGCATTTTACTGCACAGGTAAGGAATGTGCCACCATGTACTGTACGTATGCACCCGCAGACACACACACACAGCCTGTATTGGAAGATCTGCAGAGTCTGTCATTTTTATTTGACAAGTCAGCAAAAGCCCTACGCTTGATTCAGCAAAAAAAATATTTCCGTACCTTCTCTTTAAGTTTTACAAATTTGATATGGTAGGTGTAAAAGAAAACATAGTGAACTGTACCATATTATTAACCCCTAAATCAAACTTTTTTTGTCTTGTGTATCTTGATTTTTCTGTGTGCTTTGTAGTGAAGCAGCCGACACGAGTCGTTGTTCATAAAACAGCTTTTGAAAGTTGAGAGCACACCCCTGGAGAACCGACTGTGCTTGCTTACGTTTGGTTCATGACTTAAAAATCGAGTACAGGTGATGAAATCTTGGCAGTGTTAACAAAAAAGTAGTGTGTATTGTGCTATTTTTTTTTTTGCTCTAGATACTTAACCATTTGTAGAGAAAAAGGAACAGTCAAATTTTCACGCATTGAAGTTTCATTCTGACAAAAAAAAATTAATGATAAATATTAATAGCCATCAAGCTTTGTATTTTAGCAAACATAAGTACTTTCAACAAACTCAGGTGGTGTATCAGGGAGACATTTTCTTGGGTGTATTTGTGTATTTTCTGCTATAGAAAAAGAATGCGTTCTAATGCCAGGCTATTTCTCTGCAGGAGTCATTCCTGATGAGACTAAGGCTTTGTCTCTCTTGGCACCAGCTAATGCTGTGGCAGGTCTGCTGCCTGGAGGTGGACTCCTGCCTACTCCCAACCCACTTTCTCAGGTAGGCTTTCTGGTTGGTTGGATGAAGGGAACCCACTGCTGGGTGCTCACTTGCTTCTTCCCGGTTGGTTGGTTTGTTTCCAGACAGACCCACTGATGTCGAGGCACAGTTTCAGTTTAGTTTGGACACCCTTATGGATAGTGTTGTTGCAGCACTCTGATACAGTCTTTGTCAGAAGGATGATGAGTTATTAGGAGGAGTGCTCCTGTTACCCCATGTGCCACTGCAGGAGTCTCACGGCCTGTTTCACCTCAGATCTCTTTTCTCTCCATTATACGCTTACTGGCAGATCTGGCAAGGAGCAGAGATCTTATGGATGGAGTTTAAATTCCTGAATTTCAAGAGAGTGATGTGCTGTGCAGAAATAACTTCCAGTAATATTACAGCTGAGGGAGAAAAAGTTGCAGCGTGTGTTTGCTCTTTAAATACACAGAAATTATGTGGAAGATGAATGGTAAAGAAAAAGTATATTACAGAATAAAAAGTTCCAAACACGTCTTATTAGAGCACAGAATCAAAGTGCAGGAGGCAGATCAGTAAGAGTAAAAGGCTTCATTAGCCCTGCGTTGCTCAGATCTGCTTCCTCAGCTTGTGCTTTTTGCACTTCTGCGTGTGACTTCTTATTTCTGACTGTGAAAGATGAACTTGCACTGAGTTGTTCAGGAGCTCTAGAGCTGGGCTTTGAATCCCGGGGAAAGTTACAGAAGGCTGAGGTCACTGGCTCAGAAACTTCGAGTGAATTTTCATGGTAACTCCTGACAGTTTCATTTCAGAATACTTACAGATCATGTGGAGACTTCAAGAGTTTTTATCAGTTGAATGTTGCTCTGACTGCTTGCTGTCTTTGTTACAGATTGGTGCTGTTCCTTTAGCTGCTCTCGGAGCTCCTGCTCTCGATCCTGCCCTTGCTGCTCTCGGGCTTCCTGGAGCAAACTTAAACTCTCAGGTGTGTCACACATTGCGCAGCATTCTCTTAGGTTCCACCACTGTACTAAATAACAAGCTGAAGTTATGGAATTTGGGTGGTTTTTTTTTTTTTTGCTGCCCTCTTCACCAATGAAAAGCAATTTTCAGTTATATCAGTTCAGCAGCCACTGTCTGAAAATCCTATGATTGATTTGTCTCAGCACTCTTCAGAATAAATGGTATCTGTAGTTTAAATTAAATGCCAGAAGAAGAACCTGTGAATAGTTTGAGACTAACAGTGAAATGCTTTAAATGTGTCATTACCATCCTATGAATCTGTCTTATGACAGATCAGCAGTAAAAAATGATGGTTGGCTCCTTCATTCTGTACTTGTAGGAAACACCAAGACTTGGTCAGATTGTAGCTTTGTAAAACTGGGGAAAAGAAGAAAGATTTCAAGTACTAAGAAATAGCGAGTAGAACGCTGAGTTAATGTCTGAGGTATGAAAACCAGATACTGTATGGGGAGCATAATCTGAGATGGAAGAAGCATTTATTTATTGCAGTGCCAAGGAAATTCCTCATCTAGCATTCTGTTTATGCAAGCCACGTGTGCTAACAAAAGCAAATAATGCTGATATGGAAATGAAAGAAGGAAAAAGTGAGCATTTAAAAATGCTTATTAGAAAACTGTACATTTGGAATGAGGAATGATTATTTCCTTTGTCCATTAAGTCGGTTGGACTGCAAGACTGGGTTCTGCACATGGCTGCCTCTCTGTGCGTGAGATTGCTGGAAACAAAAGGTTTTGCTTTGTTTATGTACTGTTGGTTCAGGAAGTGGCCAGAGGTGGTAATATCTGCACTTGCTCAAGAGCTGTAACAAGAACTTAATGCAATTCTTAGAGTGAAGAAACTTTGCTTGTTTTTTAAGTTGACACTGAGAACTTCTGCTGGGTATGTGTCTAATTAAAACTGTGTTCTTGAAGTAACAGTGAACTAACCTGTACATAGAATAAATATGTTCGTTTTTTCATTTGGAAGTGCTTTGATTCTGTCTGGGAAAGGCTGCTTGGCTCCTCGGGGAGGAAAAAGTGTCCTCAAAATGCAGTGGGCAGCCACTCATCCCCACCCCACCCACAAGCTCTAAACAGAACGGTGCATCTTTTTGTCTGTAACTTGCTGGGGGGCTGTTCGTTTACAGAGGCTGCTTCAGTCAGTGCCAGTGGTGCACTGACATCTTCAGCATGTGCTTCTTCCAACATGATTTTAACTTCTTACCCCTCACAGTCTCTTGCAGCAGATCAACTACTCAAACTGATGAGCACAGTGGATCCAAAGTAAGTTTGTTATTTACAAGTAGTTGTACTCTGGGAAACACTTTCTTTTGGGAATGACATCTGTGATTCAGAATCCCATGTTTGTTCTACTGGATCTAATTAAGGTTGGAGAAACCTCGTGTTGTTGGGGGTCATGGCTGATCGTCTGCTCTGGTGGGAAGAAGAGGACAGGGAACTAAGATTACTCTGCCTTGGATCTATGAAATAACCATAATAATTATTGTATATATAAAATAACCAACAAATCTCTGCAGTTTCATTTTGCTAGAGACAGAAAGTTTCATGTATGCAATTTTGGTCACTCTTGTGCCTGCCATGTAATGGTGCAGCTTGCAGCCAGAGCCATTGAGAGCACTGTGGCTGAGAGTGAACCAAGACGAGCAGCAACTGTAAATGACTGCAGTAACAGTTGTTATTTATTATTATTTATGGCTTACTGAGAGCCATGTTTGCTACTGTTCTGTACGTCTGCCTCCATCACAGACATATTTCTGTTACCAGAATATAGGCTGCAAACTGGCAGTGCAGGCTTGTGTGTTTGGGATATATAAATATACTGAATACATAAATTGCTGGTTTCATTTTCCAGGTTGAACCATGTAGCTGCAGGTCTTGTTTCACCGAGTCTGAAATCAGATACCTCCAGTAAAGAAATAGAAGAAGCTATGAAAAGAGTACGAGAAGCACAGTCCTTAATTTCTGCTGCTATAGAGCCAGGTGATTTTCAGTTGTAGAATCCTTCATTCACAGTGGTGGTTTGACATAATACCTGTTTACTATTAGTTGCTTTTATATAAATGCTTTTATCTTCTATGGTAGCTGAATTTATAATTCACAAGTATGAACAAATTAATTGCTGTACGCTGCCTGTGCTGCAGTTGTCCTGTAAATGCACGGAGACTTAACCTCAAATTATGTTTGCTCTTGGCAATTATTTCCTTTCTTCAGCTCCTGATCTGTGGAATAATGCTTCTTTTTGCTTTTTTCTTTTCTTTCCTTTTTTTTTTTTTTTGTAACTTAGTTTTGCAGTTCTGAATTGTAAGAGTGTTGCAGCAGGTTGTTCACAAATGTATCCAGCAAGTCTGAGAAGTAACTTGGAACAAATTGAATGCAATCTGAGAGGTTTCTTAGCCCTCATGAACTAGCAGAAGAGATTTTAACAAAGCTTCTCATTGCCTTCCAGCTGTTATTCTCTAAGTGTTTTAAATTAAAAATTTACTTGGATTTTGAATTCTTCAGTTTTGCACATGAATTTGTGGATTTTTATTTCATACGTCTCTTTGCCATCTGTTTGTTCTTTTGAGAAAAAGGAGAGCTACAGCTTAACGTCTTTGTTGTATTTATATCTACAGTGTCAAGTCCAACTTGGTTTTCTTTATACATTTTCTTGGGTACTAAAATAATACTCGTTTTTTTAAAACTTTTCCTTTTTAACTCTAGACAAAAAAGATGAAAAAAGAAGGCATTCAAGGTCAAGATCGCGCTCAAGGAGGAGGAGGACACCTTCTTCATCTAGACACAGGTAGTTACTGGATGTGCTTCTGAAAGCAAAACAAAAACAGAACGCTGCTGGAATGATATGTTCAGAATCACTTCTTTGGAGTGGCACTTGGAGGCATGGAGGAGTTGTGAGGAAAGCTATGAGCGTGGTTTGCCTGAATGGCAGTGTGAGATGAAGGCCTGCTCCTGTTTCTGTAGGAAGGGTTGGAGAGCAACGCTTGCAAAAATACCTTCAAAAGTACTTCAAACTACAGCAGCAAGAAGTTCAGGAGCAGTTGAGTGGCACATCTACTGATGTGGCTTCCTTGCCTCTGTGAGGTTGGACTGGTTTTAAAAAACAGGCTACTTATTTCTGAAAACAGCAGCTTAGCACAAGCCTTGATTTTACACGGGTCTTACTGCTATCAGCAATTTCAGTTGTTTTTTGTTCAGTCCATTTTACAGTGTTTCCTTAAACCTCTCTTCTTTTTTCAATGTCTTTCCAATGTGCTTATGCGGAAATGACGATTTGTCTTAAAACCAAGCACTGGGAGACTTGTGTGAGCACCAGTATTCATGCTGAAAATCTGCTGGGCTGCTTGTTTCTTGTATGTGCAGCACATTCCATTTGATCTGTTCGCATATCCTGACTGGGATGTTAATGCTGACCTGCCTAAGCAGAAGTATTTTTGGCTTATTTATATTGTCAGCTTGTCAACTCCCAGTTAGACAGTGTGTGCCAGCAGCCTTTGTGAAGCTGTTATAACTGACCTTGTCATTTGTACTTCTTTGCTGTTTGCCATTCGGGTTTGTATTTGGTTTTGGTGTTTTAAACATTTCTTCACACTTCAGTAGTACTTGCCAGTTTTCCTCTCCAGTAGGACTACTATGTTTCTACAAGCAGGATGTTAAGGGTGACTGAAAAACCACTCGTCTTGTTTGGTTTTCTGTACTCTTTTTTCTGTTTCCTTCATTGCAACAGTTAGCATGAATCTGATCAACATTTCATGTATTTAACTCTCACTGCAATGTACTTTTGGTAGACGGTCAAGAAGCAGATCAAGGAGAAGGTCCCATTCAAAATCAAGAAGCAGGAGGCGATCTAAAAGTCCAAGGCGAAGAAGATCTCATTCCAGAGAGAGAAGTAGAAGATCCAGGAGCACATCCAAAACCAGGTAATCCTTCGCTAGACTATTTGCTAGTAACTGAGTTGTAAAATTCAGGTGTTTCATTTAAAAGAGGAACTCGTGGCTTTATAATAATAGCAATCTCTGTTATATCCTTACAGAGCTTGCCCTACACGTGTGCAGTCAGTTGTGTGAAAAATACACACTGTGTTTTTCCTCAGAGCTGCCAGGCACTGTGGGTTAGCTGAGTGCTGCATGGGCTGCCTTTGGGAAACAGGGAACGTGGGCATCTAGGCTTACAGATCTTGTGCTGTTTGCACACAATAGTTTTTATAACAAAACTGTTCTTATATTTATTAATAGGTAGAAAAAAAAAACTAGGACTAGAAAAAAAAAGAGAAAATATATGCTATACAATGAAACTGTCATATCTTCATTCATTTTTCTGTATAGCAGAAGTAGTGAATGCTACTTGAGTAGCCTGCAAATGACTTAAACATAAATGTCTGTTTTTCTGAAAGGGATAAAAAGAAAGAAGAGAAAGAAAAGAAACGTTCTAAGACTCCCCCCAAAAGCTACAGCACAACGAGGAGATCCAGAAGCACAAGCAGGTATGGTAACTTGTGAAAAACGTGATTGTTCTCTCTTTCCAGCATACCTGGTCCACATCAGTGGAAATAACATTCTTGTATTTAGTAGGATGATGGTTGCTGTGGATGTATTGGGGGTGGGATATATGGGGCCAGCAGTTTCTTTGTTAAGGTAGTGCTATAATAGGAAGTGGATTGTTCTGCTGATGAGCAGCTGCCTGGGCTTTGCAGTACTGCTGACAGTAGATGTCAACTTCCACTTATATTGTATATTTACTACATTTAGAGCTAATTCTGGAGCCACAGATGTATTTGGAGCTTTAAAAAAAAAAAAAAAGCCTTTAATTATTCTTTCCTGCAGAGAAAGACGACGTAGAAGAAGCAGGAGTGGAACACGGTCACCTAAAAAACCCAGGTCACCTAAAAGGAAAATGTCACGGTCCCCATCTCCCAGAAGGTCAGTGAGCCTCTTGGCTGAGAAATGACTCCAGGGGAAAATTCCTAACGTGAACTAAAGCAAAGACCACAGTGGGGTTAGTCTGGAGATGGTGCGAATATGGCTTGTCTCTTCTCCCTGGCCCATGAGCTGGCTCCTTGAGAGGAGTGGATCTGCTGCCTCCTTTATCATAACTTAATCAGCTTCGGGAATGGAACTTCTGTACAGAAGCACCCAGGTGATCCAAACCAGGGGTGCTCAGGGCTGAGGAGCAGCTGGCAGACAGCATCTGGCACCTTTGGCTCTGTGCAGTGGTGCTCAGCTGACTTCTGGGTGAACATCTGATCACCTTCTCTCCAGCAGTGTGGAAGTTGGGTTGTTTCTTAATAAAACACTGAGGTTTTGCCTTTGTTAACAAAAGCACGGCTGTCACTTTGTGGTGCCTGTGTTTGATCAGAGCTGAGAAAGGGGGATGTTTGGTTATTTTCTGAAAGCAAATGCCACCATCGTTGCCCATCATTTTATCTGCCTTTGGATTCTTTATGAACTGTGGGTAACAGTCTGGGCGGAATTTGGGTTCTGTTCATGGAATGGTGTGACTGTGGTTTTCATTCTTCTACATATTTCATCACTGTAGGCATAAAAAGGAAAAAAAGAAGGATAAAGACAAAGAGAGAAGTAGAGATGAGAGGGAACGGTCTACCAGCAAGAAAAAAAAAAGCAAAGACAAAGAGAAGGATCGGGAACGAAAATCTGAGAGTGATAAGGATGTGAAAGTATGTTTAAGGACCTGTTTATCTTCCCCGCCTTTTCTGTAGTGTTGGCCTTGTGCCCACAGGGGCAATGAAAGCAAGTTTTAATTTATTTTTTTTATCTCGGCAAAGCAGGTCACAAGGGATTATGATGAAGAGGAACAGGGATATGACAGCGAGAAGGAGAAAAAAGAAGAAAAGAAAATGGCAGATTCTTCTTCTCCTAAAGTAAAGGAGTCTGCGGCTGAGAAAGGAAGTGGAGAATCAGCAAGGGAGTCCAAAGTAAATGGGGATGATCACCACGAAGAGGATATGGATATGAGTGACTGAATTTTGCCTTTGCAGTGAACACAGCTGCAGACGTGCATCAGTGTCATTCCTGTGTGATTCTTTTATGCTGTACTTGTTAATCCTAAATCTAGATGTATACAGCTCCAAGCTATACATGGTTTGTAAGGCTCCTGATACTAACTCACATCAAAAGCTTTCTAGAAAGGTAACCATCCTTGTTATGGCCGAAAGGGATTGCGAAGCCAAGCAATTTTTACTAACTTGGTGATGCTTCAAGCAAAAGTAAAAAGCTGCATGCATCTACAGCAGGCATGGACTGTTTGTTGTATGATCTCCTGTAGTAAATCAGCTCACTTATGATAGTGTTTCTAGACTTTGATTCATTGCAGTAATAGAGCAGTTTAGGGAATGCACTGACTGCATGTTGATTGTGGCAGAAACATCCAAAATGTTCTAAAATCCTACAACATACAGTGGATCTACTTAAGGGTCTTAAGTGTGACTACACAGAAAAAAAATTGACAGTTCATCTGGAAAGAAGCATTCTGACATAGGTAGGGTTTGTTTTGTTCTAAGCCATGTGGCTGGGCTTCTGTTTTGGGGGTTTTTGTTTGTCTTAGGTTTTTGTTTCCTTGTTTTCTTCCCCGTGGGTTTCGTTTTGGCTTTGACAAAGTTAAAATGCACTGACCTTTTGGAGGGCTGACTTTCACCTGTCGGTTCCAGTCTTTCATCTGTTGGTTCACATCCACTCCATCACATCCACGCAGCAAAAAGCGACGAGCTGTAAATGGTTCTGAGCTTTTGTGCTTCAGCTGTGGGAAGTGAAAATCCCTGCTTGATCTGTGCCCAGCGATTAAAAGTCGATAATAACTGCAGTTCTCCCAATCAGGTGGTTCTATTTGTTCGTGAGCTGAACACGTGGGTACAAGGTAGTGCATTTTAAAATTGACCTTCGTATGCTTTTAAAAGCAAGTCTACTTGATAATGTACTTTTTACTTGATCTCAAGTTGTATAAACTAATTTGTGTTTACTGTCACTGCAGTAGTAATCTTATGCACACAGTGATTCCACGTTATATGCAAAGTAGTTAGGCAAGCAGTTTTCTTAGTTACGGAAGTTCAACAGCTTTTACTTTTGTGCAGGTAAAAAGACAAAAAGTAGGCTACAGTCTGTGCCATGTTGATGTACAGTTTCTGAAATTGTTTTACAAAACTTTGATAATAAAACCCTTAAACTTATACTCCTGTTCCTATAAAACTGTACTGGTATTTATTTACACTGCTGAGTGTGTGAGACTTTACCTTGTTGTTTTCTTCACTTATCCACTTCAAAAAGTATTGTAAGAATAAGAGCTCCATCTTTTTCTATGATTTGTAAGAGCTGTGAGTGTAGTGACAAAGCTGCTCTGCCACGGGGAGCTTTGCGTGGCTGGGAGCGGATGGAACAGGCCTGAATGGTAGGAAGGGGCAAATGCTTTTTTAAAGAAACATGGCTTTGTAAATCTTTTTGTATTTCCATTGATCTTTTATCTTTAGGATGCTAACGGAAGGCACAGCAGCAGGAAGCAGCGAGTGCTTTGTGTGAGTACAGTAAGTGTGGGAAGGAAACAAACTGTGAGTGGCACTTGAACTTCTTGAATCCGATGGGTCTGACCACCTGCTTTTTAATCTGTCCTTTTGCCATAGGAGAAGTGAATTTGCCATTTACAGATGCAGTGTCATTTTTTTTAGAATTTGTAGAAATGTAAATTTTTACCAACTGTTTTGAGTATTTTGTCAATACAGAGAGGTATATGTCATAAAACCAGTTCTAGCCTTTTATTTCTGACAGTGCAGAGAACATGATAGTTCTTGTAATAAAATACGGACACAGATGAGGTGCATGATGTCTTCATAGATGTGCCTTTTTAGTTGTCATCAGGATATTTATATGTGAAGTATAAGAACATGAAACAATTTATAGTAATAAAGTAAACCTCCTTGATCCTTAGACATTGGTGTTGTGAAAGTCATTAACGTGCCGCATGTTAACAAGCCAGGTCTTCCTCAGGGCACTGAGCTGCAGGGGGGAAGTGCAGGACTGACTTGCATTTAATCATCTTGTGGCTTCCAGCCCAGGCTCGTAGCCAAGTGCCACCGCTCCACTGCGGGCCTTAGGCTGCCTGAGCACAATGGTACCAACTGGAGAACCAAGGGGGTGTGTGCTAAGGATGCACACCTTATGTTTCATTGCCTCTCACGTAATTGAGGCAGCTTCCTGGCTTTTACAGGCATAGGGCTGGGCTGCCAAGTGCTGGAGGGCCAGTGCTCCCCTCTTAGAGTCCAATGCTGCCATCGCCTGCAGCGCTGGGCCTCTGCTGCCCTTCTGTGCCCTGCAGCCGAGTGCCAGCTCTCACCCAGCACTGAGTCATGGAATAATTATCGCTGAAAATAAGATTTCCTGCCTCTAGAGTTGAGGCTTCCCAGGTGGTCTGATAGTCTCTGCATTACTTAATTAGTTCAACCCTTACTGCGTAGCAGCTTCTGCTGCCTTGCCATTCCTAGAGGTGGCTTTAACTGACAGTGCTCTAAGTGGGAGCTGAAGGGTGAGAGAAAATCCCTCCTTGCTTTTCTCCTGTTTCTGTTGGCAGAGAAAAGCTTTATTTAGAGCAAACTGAACATGCTTGGAAAACAACAGCAGGAGCACAGGAGTACCTGTGGTGGCTGGTTGTGGCTGCAGTTGTTAAATCCTGCACTACAAGAAGTATTTAAGTAGCTATTATTGTAAGAATGCCAGTGGCAGAAACTGGTACTGAAATACCTAATGAGAGTCACTGATGTTCATGCAGCAGACTTACATTCACTAGAGCAGAATTTCATCAGCCTCCTCCCCTTCCTAGCAGCCTGGCTGTTCTGCTCGCATGCCATCACCAGGATGGCCTAAGGTGGGGCTGTGTTCTCTCTGCCCTTGAGGAATGGGACTGACAGCTTTTTCCCTAAAACAAAACAAAGCAAAAGTCATTACTTTGCTCCAAGGGGGCTGGATGCTGACAGGACCTGAGTACCCTGCTCTGTTTGGAATTAATGCGAGTTATGTTACTGCTATTTAGATGGACAAGGTTTTGTCCTACTTCAGAGCCCTTGTGTTTCCTTAGGCCAGACATTCAGCTTGGATGTCTTCCACGCAAGGGCACAACACGGTGCTCCGCCCTCCGTTCACTGTCACCGACTGCCTACCTGAAGGCTCAGGCCTGAGAGAACAGCAGGTGTTGCCACATCCATTTTAACCTGAATGTGCTTGGCTATAGCTGAAGTCACACTTGCTGCTACAACACAACTGCTAAGCCTACATGTGCACAGCTGACCAGAATCCACAGTTTTACTGTTGGAAGCACTTCTGAGGCTCTCACAACACGAGTTCCATTTACCTCTGATAAACGGATGGCAGAAGTCAGCTGTCTCTCAGAACTGAGGTTCCCCAGGAAAGCTGTTGTCACACCTCACTGTGGGTGTAGCTCTGGACTCAGGAGATAAAACTCACCTAATTATTGCACACCAATAAGTGAAGCTGAAAGGTCCCCTCTCTCGGCTCCTTCACCCCCAGCTATGCTGGAAGCTCTGCTCCAGGCTCCACCACCGCTGCTATGCACTGTGCACAAGGCAGTCAGTAACATTTCACACCTCTACAGCTGGTGAAGAACAATCCTAGATGAAAACGGGGCAAAATTCCTCCTCACATCACCACCTCGTTGCTCTGAGCTGCCTGGCCCGCTGCACAGGGCCACGAAGGGAGTTAAAGGCCATGGCCACACGTTGAGCAGTTCAGAATCAAACAGCATGTTTTGGTCTTTATTCTAACAAATGATACAACAGAAAAGTACTATTAGTGAAGGTAAGTTAAAAACATGGACAGGACAGCTAATAAAAAGCAAAAAAGTGACATTGTTTCCATGGTAATTACAAATTGTAAGGAAAATAAACGTGAAACTGCAGCATTACAGGAAATTTGTTAATACAGATTAAATAACGCAGTTATCCTCGCATGAATTACAAATCAACAACAAACACATGTAAAAAAAAATAAAAATGGACAGTTGCTTTGAGTATCAACCACGTGGGTTTCCAGCACAAACACAGCCAGAGGGTGTCGTAACAAATCATTTCAGTACATAAACCAAGAACTGCAGTAAGTGAGTGCAGTGATGAGAACAGCAGCTCCTCCGAAGGAAAAAGACAACGCCACATTCCCTTTGCCACAGAGTAAAGCAATGCTTTTGGAAGACCAGCGGAACGGTTTGGTTAAGAAACAACCCCTAGAATTCGTTTGTAACAATTTCTTGTTTCTGTTTACCCAAATCAGTGGCTGTCTTTGAAGATTTCCATAAAAACATCTCACAGCCATCATACAAAAAGAAGTGTTGAGATCAGAGAGAAGCACGGCGGGGTGGAGCCCACAGCAGCACAGGGCTCAGCGCTCTGCTCTGCTGGGGACCTTGGTGCAGTGCTGGGAGACAGCAGAGCCCCTGGGATACGTATTCATGCTGAAGGACACCACACCTTCCTTCATGCCCAACAGGGCCTTAAGGTGCAGGGAAACAAATGAAGCTCTGCTAGATCAATCCTGCTTTAAAGGGTAATTTTCCAGAATTCCAAACAGGAGATCACCAGCAGTCGCGGGCACCGCTGCCCACAGCACAGCTGTGGACTGAGGCTCTGTGCAGACCAGAACCCCCAGCAGCGCCAGCCCAGAGCTCTGTAACGCCGCTGACGGTGTCAGCACCCACAGCCCTCCCGAGCAAAACACCGGATCAGATAAAATGTTGGCATCAGCGTGGGCGCAGCCCCTGCTGGAGAAGTGCCCCAGCACTGCTGCCCCCGCAGCACCGGGCTGTGCCTCACTGCTGGGGCGAGCAGCATCCATAAGCCCCAGCTGTGCCCTGCAGCTCGTGGCCAGGAATGTCTTGGGTAGGAAACACATCACCAAACGTTGGAAGGAAATGCACCGAGAAACAGTACAGCAGTTCTTACTTAATGAGGATGACACAGGAATCTAAAGGCAGTCACTGAGGTGGAAACGAGAAGCGGATGGAGTCAGCTCCTTCAGCATCAGGCTAAGAAAAGCAGCCAGGTGCACTCACTGCAGGGACTTCCCTCAACAAAACCTGTGTCCAACCCACACCAGGGCAAACCATAACAGCCACCACCACAGACAGGCTTCTGCAAACCTTAAGATACTGTATAATCACACAGGTTAAGAAACCAGAAGTAGCAGATCTGCAGCCAGGGCTCAGGAAAGCACTGACACTGCCCAAACCTCACCACCACGAGAAGTCAGCACTGCCTCTTCTATGCACAGAGATGTCCAGGACCTGCCCTCCCACACAAGGCTACTCTGAAAGCCTTTGTTTCTTTGTTCACATCTTGAACCCACTACTGCTGCAGCTGCTACATCACCTCCAACACCCAACCCTGGTTACGTGGGCCCCTTCCCATGCCAGCAAGCTCTGCAGTACTCTGGAATAACTGGAGACACAAAGTAACACAGAATACACAGCTCCTGCCCTGTGATACTGCAGAAAAAGAAAAAATAAAAAAAAACAGATTTTGACATTCACTTTTTATGCAATAACATTTTTCTGCATCTGCTGAAATTCCTCAGCAACTCACGCTGCCGTGCAGCACCCACAGCCACCCCAGCCCCACACCTGACCAGCAGCACCTCCCCCCACAACCTGCTTGGCGTTGGGTACTGGAGGACACAGCAAGGGGGGGGGATACAGCGTGTGGCCCCACTGACACACATCCCTCCCACCCCGGCTGTGGAATCGCCTCCTCCATACGTTCAGCCCGGCCCAGCAGTGTGGATCTCAGCTACGGTGCTGTTGGTTTGGACCACAGATGTAAAACACTGCAAGGAATTCATCGTTACTTGGCAGAACAAGTCTTATCATTCCTACTGAATGTTCAACATCTGCTACAGATACAGTACTGAATAACGACAATCATCCATTTCCCTTTTTCCCTCTTTTCCCTTGGATACTGAACTACTTCAGTGCCTCGGGCAGCCCGTAAGCACCACCCACCTGTCAGACCTGAAGGTTTACAGCGACGCTGGATGAGGATCAGCCTCCATTCCCTATTCCCAGATGCCCCGCGTGCTGCTGACAGTGCTTCACCCAGGCTCCATTGCAGAGCAGACTCTGCACCTCTCCGGAGCAGCCGTTTGTTTGTACAGACAGACCCCAGCAGCTCTGAACATCTGCAGACACCTCCACGGCCCGTCGCTGTGCCTGACCAGCCAGCTTTTATTGCCTTGTGATGAGAACTCATTTATCACCTGCACGGTGAGTCGGGTCGGTACCTTTACTGAGCAGCCATGGGACTTTTTGTAATAAATTTTGATACTTACCTCTATTGACTTCCAGAAAAAGTTTTAACTACAGTGCACAAAGAATATAATTTTCCAAATATTTACATTTTTGTACAATTACACCACAGCACTTTAATCTAAATCTCTTAATACAAACAAATAGCACCATTAGCCTTTTGCACAGATTCTTTCTAACAAACCAAAAGCTGGATTACTGTCAAATTAGGAGACTGGAACCACTTGGAATGAGAATAAGCTCGAGAAGGCAGAGCACTGGAACTCCCATCTATTAAAACCACTAAGAGGAAGAAATTCATTTAGAAACACGTTAAGCATTTGCCAACAGAATCCTCCACTGAGCCCTATTCAATGTGCACCACAACTCAACTAACGTCAAGGAAAGCCTTTTCTCACACGAAGACTTGATGCTTGAGCCTACTGCCCTAAGAGCTCCTCATACACATCCATGCTTTCCAGTGGCTGCAGATGTTGGCCCGTTATGGAGCAAGTCTCCCCGGTGAGTGGGAAAGGTGAAGAAAAAGCAATGTGGTATTTTCTAGCTTGTGAACTTCAAGCATGCTAACCAACACAGCATCGTGGACACGGGGAGGACTGCCAAGCCAGCTCAAGGGAACTTATGTGCAGAGCCAACGGAAGGAAAATTAACAAACAGCCCCATGACAAAATGAATGCTTCAGAGAGACACAGATAGCACCAGAATGGGCTGCACTGAGGGGCTACAGGAGGTACCTGGTTCCCTGCAGAGCGAATGCTATTTCTGAAGTATACTGCAGTATGAAAATGCAAACGTTTAATGGTTACCATTTGGTTCATTCAACTACAGAAAATGCATTCCTCCTAATTTACGCTCCACTAACATTCCAAGTACTGAACTATACAGAATGATACATAGTTTACACTTCCCGAAAACAAAGCTTGAAAGAATATAACATGGTCATACTTTAAGTAGGGTGGGATGCTGGAAAGGACTAATATGCAGCTAAAAGACATCTCAACCTTTATGCTCATGGTCCAAGAGTGCTTTCTGTATCAACAGGAAATGTAAAAAAATTTAAAAACGAATGATAGTCCTCACAGCTGTTAAGTACCCTCAGGGCCACTGAGGGGTCAGACTACCATGCCTGCAGCACTGGATGTATAAAAGTGTGAAGGACACATCAGGAGACTTGCTGTCCATCAGGAACTAGATTAGACGCCCAGTACAGTGTCAGTAGATCAGTCATTTGATGCACGTTCCCTTTTCTTCTGGATTAGTAAGTTCATCCCTTTCCCTTATCACCCACTTCTTTATCTATATCTGTGGGCTATTTGCATCCATTTGCTTTCACTGTGGTACGCTGGTATTGTTATTTTGTTATTCACCATTAACCTTCCAGTTTAATTAGAGATCAGGAAAGCGGCTGGGGTCCTCCTTGTAGTCATCAGGAATAGTGAAGATGGATTCATCAAATTCATCATAACGGAACTCCTGAAAAGTCACAGTGGCTGTGATGGTGGGAAAAACAGGAATATCTGGACAGGAAGCACAACAGTACAGTGAAGATCAGAGAAATAAAGGCTTACCAATAATTATCAACAGTTATTTAATGACTTTTAAGGTCAGGCCTGCTTATTATGTAGAAGTTTAAGATTTTACACAGTGGCAATTCTAAGCTCCTTAAAAAAAAAAACACCACAGAGGTACTTCAGAAGCAAGTTATTTCAGAACATGCCCAAATACCTTGAGCAAGGAAACATCAACAGTTTTTCATTGAGTTGGGTTGGGTAATGTAATCAATTCAAGGGCTTTTCTTTCACACTGCAGAATAATAAGACGGAAATGAAGGTGCTGCAAACACACAGACTGGTCTGTTAGAATACAGGTGATGCAAGGTAAGATAACCTTGCAGTGCTGCTGTTGTTTAACCTGGCAGGCAGCTGAGCACAGCTGTCTGCTCACTGCAGTCAGAGGGGAAGAAATGGAACAGAAAAGTGCAGGAACTCCTGGCTTGAGATAAGGACCGTTCAACATGAAAGTTGAGCAAACCCACATGTACAAGTGAGCATTTTAAAGTGAAAAAGGCTATTTTAGAGCAAATGTTACACTGAGGTTGAATATTTATGAGCAAGCAAAAGCAAAAATTCAAAGCTCAGTCTCTAAACAGAACTGTGCTATTGCAATAGGATGTGGAATGTCATCTGCTCAGGATATTCAAGCTTACACAGCTTACTGGCAGGCAAGAAGTCCTGTAGCACTTACAGAATGTACCATTACTTTCTGATAGATTATCCTAGAATAACAATAATAATTGATAACCCATGAGTAAGTGGTTTTATACGTTTCCATTTGGTAGCAAAGGTAATGGCTTGGCTTCCATTCACCTCCAGTACATCACCAATAATATTTGAGGAAAACAAAATAATAAATGCTATCAAGTTCCTATCTCATGACTAATATCATTTTTTAATGCAAGGAAACTTCAGCTTATCTGCTCTTCTTAGAATGAAGCCCTTCCAGCATCAGGAAAATGTAAGTCACAGAGCTGGACTCCTGCTAGCACTGCTCTCCTTTGAGCTTCAGATTGTCTCTTTCAAACCAAACATCCTTGCAGGAACGTAGCCATGTTCCCCTGACATCTACAGCAACACACTCTGTTATGTAAGAGCTCTTTTCCAGAACTCAGCAGGACTCCTGAGCACACTGCATGAATAAGCACAGACATTTTTGAAAAACAAAGCCACAAATGTTGTTAGAGCAACCTTACCTAATTTTACAGGAAAGCCTGGTGGAAGCTTCATTTGAACAAATTCTCTAAGTTTGTTAAAGTGCTTGAAGGGTGCAATTACTTCTAAAACATTCAATAATCTGAAAAGTAGAATGAACATCATCACAAATCATCTCACAAAACAACCCAGAGAGCAAAGTGATGAAAGAGATCTGAAGAACTACACCACGTCAGCTGTGTGTCCCTAGAGCTCCAACATCAGCACTGTCACTTTCAGATTGTAGTGACCCACATTGCATTGCTGTATGAGCACAAACAAACACCAAGCTATGGGTCTCTTGTCCTCACTCTACAAAAGACACTGAAGCACAAAGCCAGACAGCCTCTCCTCCAAAGATAAGGATTTTGACATGGTTATGTATGGATGTAGAGAACATAAATTCATGCTGAAACTTGCCAGGGGAAAAAAGGTTTGAGTATTCTGCAGAATCAGATGAGTGCTGTGATGAGCTAACAGCACAGCTGGTCACAGCTCAGGTCTCATCACGAGAATTACTTTGCCTTGCCCAGAGCAGGCACGCAGGCAGCGAGCTCTAACCGTCACAGTCAACTTCTTAACAACACGACTTTGCTCACTGTTTCCAAACTGCTGAAATCTCAAATCTGAACACTGGCAGAACTCTGCAGCTCACAGGCAGGCTGCCACACTTGTTAAAGAAGGAACACCCAGAGCCAACGAGTCAGACTTACGATTCGATTCCTAAGGGAAATTCCTGGCTCATCGCTATTGTTGCTTTAAAGGTTTTCTTGCTTTCTTTGCAGACCAGTTCTCTACCCAGATGAGGAGCTCTGGAAAGGGGAAGGGAGAAGGACAAAGTCAGGTTTCCTCCCCCCCTCATTACAACTTTTAAAGAAAAGAATTAAGACTCGGTTTTGAAAAACTCAGTAAAGAACCTCTACAATAAAATAGAGGCTGTGCATAGTAAACACGAGCTGGAAGCCATCTGAATTTAGACTGCTGTGAGTTCTGCTAACCTTGGAGACAAGGCAGAATCAGGGAAAAGAAAATAATCTTCAAGTTACTCCATGTGAACATTTTATTAATAATCACTACAGAAAGACCTGACCATTACCTAGAAGTACATGAACCAGGTTGGTTTCAGACATTAATTGAAATAGTCTGTGTGTGAGCAAAGCATCAAATTGAACTAAAACCCACTGAGTTTGTTTCGCAGTTTAAGCCGGAAGCAATCTGTGAGGAAGCAGAGGAGTTACCCTTCTGTCCCCAGAGGACAATAATGGAAAACACAGAACAGAAAACAATTCTGTAACAGAACAGACAGAAAGTAACAAATCTTACTGTCCTCCGACTTAAGAGTATCTAGGAAACCTACATTTCTGAACACCCTTCTGGTAACTAATGACTAGATTTCTTTTCATTAAAATAGACATACACGTCCTTCTGTGCTGTTCCAGCATACCCTACTTACTATGCTTGAACATTCATTCTATTTCAAATACATAAAATAGAAAACCAGCAAAAAGAATCCAAGTGCCCCTTTAGTAAGCCTGTACTGTAATATCTTCCCTGGTAACATCTGACTACAGGATAACCTATAGCATCTGTGGAGTCACAGCTTCGACCATTTCCTTCTGGGTCCTTCCACGTGCAGCAGAGCTGGATAACACTCAGGTCTTGGCAGTAAACTCAACTGCTTGGATCTTTTTACAAACCAAGCTACTATAACTGAATTGAAAATTTAACTGTCTGCTGCACCCCTAGAGGAGAGCATCTTGCACAAACCTGGCCAGTACAAGGAGTTCTGTACGCCACTGCATTCCAGAAGTGAGCATTTTTGCACACTGACTCTCATTAAGTCACAGGCTTTTCCTTTAAACATGGAGAATTAGACTGCTTATTGCCATCATAAGACCAGCAAATTACAGAAATGAAGTTGACAGGAAATCTTCCCTTAAAAACATCAGCTAAGAGGTCTGTATTTACAATAAGTTGAAATTCCAAGATGCAGGCACATGCCTACATGCATATTTTCATCTGCAGCTGATGGAATAATCCTGCTTACGTGTGCTGCTGTCAGTTTCTCCAGTCTACAGAAGAACGTTAAATATCTAGGCCACAAAAAAGCAAGATCCCCCTGCTCCTTGACCACTACAAACCAAGAAGAACCCACAAACTAATGGACACTGAAATGGACCAATTAGCTAAGGCTGTCCATGGAAATAAAACAAACTACTTACTTTCCATTTTCAGCAGATATGTACTCTTCCCATGTAATGGTGTTGGGTGATGGTGGAGTAAGGGATTGTCGTCTGACGGGCTGTTCAGAGAAACACATCTTAGCAGTTGATCTTTCCTGATGTTCTCTTACAGTCTTACTATTCAAAAGATGCACTCAGTTTGCAGCTGAAACTTCACATGGCTTTTCTATCTCTTACTCCTCCCTTCACAGACTCCATTTAGATATCAGGCCTCACACAGTACTGTACCCAGAAGCTGGCTGGTGCAGCACATCAGCTGATCAATTAATTCAAGTGCCTGAATGGCAAGTAATAAAGCACCAGCTCATACAGAAATAAATCAGCCCTTCTTAAAAGGCTTGTCTGCATGTTCCCAGATGATGTCTGGCTCATTCTGATAGCTCTCAACTTCATGGTGATAATAACAGGCTTAATTCGTTTTAATGAAGCTAAATGAGAACGTAATTGAAAGAGGAACCAGGAAGGGCATTCAAGACAATAAATATTTGGTCTAACAAAATTAAAGTGATTTGCCACAGCTAAAAACATCTCCTTTATTAACAGACAAATTAAGACTGAAATATTCAAGAAAAGAAATAGCTCAATACATGCACTAATCAGCACAGTACACAAATAGGTGAGCAGGAATACATTTACAGGTCATATTATTTTAAAATTATGACAATCAGAATGGAACAATAATATCATTTATTAATCTTGCTACATTTATTCTCTCTTGCAACAATTCACACAGGGAAAAGTATGATGTAAGTATACCTCAAAGTTTTGTTCCATTAAATTGCCACCTTTACTCAGGCTCTCCATGATAGCTTTATTTCGAAGAATATCCTCCTCACTGAGATGTTCTCTTCTTTTTCTTGATTCTAATACAAGTCCATTAACCAGGTAGAAATCTGCCAAAAAGCTTCCTACTCTTTCCTAGAGAAAAGGAATTAGACATTGGAGAATCTCAGAAGATTAAATAAAACCATTTAAATTCTTCTATATACAATTTAATTGCAGTATGGTAAGTTCAGGATTGAAATGTTTTAATGTAAATTCACACAACTAACCACATGAATTCTCATCATACACTCCTCCAACCTACATAAAGTACAGAGTAATTCCCCCAGTAGCTGGTATTTTATATTAATGGAAACTAGAGAAAGGACTGCTTAAAAATCTGAGAGTGGCCAAGGGAAATCCCACTAAAAGCCTCTCCAGTAAGTTGTGCTAAATGGTAACTTACACACATAGTTATTTTACACACTTAGAATATGGATTTCTGATTTCACAAAAGGAAAGAGCTCTGAAAAGTTAGCTCAGCAGAAAAGCTGTGGTGAATGGCATTACCTGACGTTCAAGTCAATATAAAATCCTTCAGACCTATCTCAAAAAAGCAATTTCCTACACGAAAAGGCAGATGTTTCAGTGTTTTCACACCTGAGACATTGTGCCTCAGACTGACAACACTGGAAGGAATGTGCAAAGCAAACTGTAGCCAGAATGCTTTCATCCTCCTGCACTTCACAGACACAGGGACATACAGAATACTTACGTAAACCCTGGGATGACTTTCCATTATCTACGTAGTGCCATTTCCAGCAGTGTTTCTCCACACACACACACACACACACACACACACACACACTTCAGCTGTATTTGGCTATTCTTTTCCAAGCTACCATTCCCTTATGCAGGCAGCCCCCAAGACACACTGTGTCAAAACTAGTGACAACTGTGGGGACAGGGGAAGCCATTTTTCTACTCCATCCCGAACATCGGATCCTTTCACTCCTCCTTTCTTTCCAACCACATTATAACATGGCTGCCTAAACTATTTTGCCTTCAGCAATGCCAGTCTGACAACTTCCTTTGGCTTACTGTTTTGTCTTCTCGAAAAAGCCATCCCGTTTGGGCACGTGTGAAGGTGATTGATTTGGTTGATAACGTTGCTGAATAAATATCACTGCTCATCAAAATGTCAACCTCTTCCTCTGTTTCCATCTCAGATTCCTGGAAAGAAGATTACCAAGCACAGCATAGAATTTAATGATCGTGATCGATCTTTCTCTTTTTAATAAATAATGTTAAGAAAATGAAAATCATTAAACACATTCCTTTGGCACTTTCCCCACAACTAGCACTTCTTGAATTTCCAAACTGCTTTGTGGAAGCTCTGAAGCTCTGTGCAAGTGTCCAAATGTGATTTACCCAGAGGCTCACCACCAGCCACACCCTCCATACAAACCCATCTGCTTAAGTGACTGGCAGATAGAGCTATAAACACAAGTCTGACCAGACACAACAGGCCCACCCAGTAAGACCCCTGCACTGTTAACAACTGAATTGGCCACAGAGTGACTAAATGGGGGCAAAGCAATGGCAAGCAAGTCTGAAAATTCTACTTGAGGAGCCCTGAATTAAGCCCGCAGGAAATACCATACACAGAATGCTTCAAACTTTGAAATATGTTTATCTGCCCAGAAGGACACTGTATTTTCCAACAGATTTGATTTTTATTTCTCCACGGTTTCTTAGATTGCATTAAAAAGCAGTTTTTCAAAATAAAAGCTTATAAGCTTGTATCAGCTGAACAAAACTTTAGCTTGCATTTCTTTGGAGTTTGGGTCTTTCTGAGAGGCACACCTTGTTCAGTAAATTCAGACTTCTGATGGGAAGTAAAGGGTTGAGGAGCACAGCCTGTGCTCACACAGATCCTTACCTCATGATGTATTCGCTGGTAAACTTTTTGTTCATTGTCTAAAACTACAAAAGATTCAGAGGGTGCTGCATCACCATTAAAAATGAAGCTTAAATCCCCTCGTTGGCACTTCATGTCAGTAAAATCTATCAGAGTTGTGTCCAGCCTGTGAAAATACACCAGAACATTAAAAGAAGTTACCCATAAACAGTCACACGTGTTGACTGGTAAGCTCTGCTTTCAAGGAGAAGCTTTTGATTACTATTATTATTTATTTATTGGCACAAACAAGTTAAGATTCAAGTCTTCATAGAAAACTCCATTATTTAAGCCTGGATATAGAAATAAAAATTGGGTAAGAAACACTCAACAGGTTTCACATTACGCTTACCATGGAGCTGCGTGGGGAGCTGGACTAGATGGCCCTCAGAGGCCTCTAAGGATTCTATGAAAATATGGCCTATTTTTATGCCAACTTCATAGAAGTGCCACCTATACCTTCATATCATATTTTTAGCATCCACTACATACACTCAATGCTTTCCAAAGAAAAACAGCAGAAGAAAGTGGAAGAAATTATGTAGCCAATATGTGCTACACATTGAGAAAGGTCACTACTCCCAGCAAAATATATGTGCAGCCCCAGAGCTGAGGAGTCCTTAAGATGTGACTGCAGTTACAAAGAGAACTAAGAAACAGCCTCAATCCCCATTTGAAACATTTCAGTTACTGTTGTTATTCTTTTCTCTCACTAGCACAGAAGAAACGCTCCTGCTGAGCTGGAAATCAAGATCTGGAGCCAAGAACAAAGATCTCTCTAGCAACTAACATGTATTGTTGCTAGAATATTTCTTTCTTTGTAAAGTTGGTTAAAGAGCCTGAATTCAGTAGCCACTTCAGTTCTAAAGTGTGGCTGCTTAATGCTCATCGTGCATTGGCCTCTGAATTCATGAAAAAATCTGCAGTTACTTCCTTGGAGTGTCAGCTTCATGACTCCCCTCTGTACAAGGAGAAGAGAGAAATGAGAAGGAAAATAAATGGTCTCAATGGACTCAAGTCTAACCTGAGTTCACGTATCTATGCTAAAAAGCTGCAGGAAGAAAAAATGTCTGTAATCTTCTGAATCATAACTTTATTTTCCCTCGTTAAAATTTGGGAACCAAAACGGAAAAGATACCTGAGCCCAAAATCACAAACGAAGGCAGCTGAACAGCCAGGCTGAGCAGAAGTCCAAGAATCTGCGAATCCTTCACAGAGAGCATTTTACATAACCTGGAGCAGCAGTATTTCTCCAGAAAATACTGAAAGCTCACTTATATTTATTTTCAGGTATCAAATTCCTGTTTTTCAATCGATCATTGCCAAATTGCATAAGAGCCTCTATCTACCAGACAACTGGTTTTGCTTTATGTGAAGTTATTCGAGAATTAAAGCTAACTTCCACAAACGAATAGTGGAAAGTCTGTAGATGAAAGCACTTCCTGCCTCCAAACACCTACATACCACCACAATGGTGTTTCACAAGCATTTGCAAGCAATCACTTTCAGACCACGCTGAAACCAGCGTCTTCACCAACATGCAGATATTTGTGACTTAGTAAACTCAAATGGCAAATCAGTGCTTACCTGATATTTATACCTTGTTTGTGTATTTTACATGCATCAGAAGGCAGAATTCGGGAAAGTAAAGGCACTAGAAGTAGGGAGAGACATTGGACAATTAGAACAATGAAGTTTCTCTGCAAGGTACTTTGAGTAAAACTGCACTCCACCTTCAATTTCACTGTGTTGTAATATAAAAATACAGCATATCCATTTGCCATCGTAATCTCAACACAACCACACTAACGTTGTGCTTCTCTACTAACTGACTGCAGGACTGATACACACTTGTACAGAACATCTTCAACAAAATAAAACTTGAAGTTTCCCCATTTTAAGTGAACGAAACCATTTATGAATTCTAACAACTTATCTTCTAAGTGTCTGGAATTTTAATTCTGCAGTTGGATATTTTATTTGAATATTATGCCAGCTGAAAGCCCAGCTGCAATTAAAGCAGAACATGGACAAGCAGAAGACAAATCCAAAGCACTAAGGTTTAAAACCTAAGGAAATGTTAAACTACCAGAGGAACTGAGAGCCAGCTCAGTGTTACGAGCTGGACATGCGAGACCACAGCTGTGCTTATTGCAGTAAATGATGCTTTTTAAAACAAGAATAAACACAATGGCATTTCAGCACCTTCTTCAAACAGCACCGTGAAGAACTGAGACCACCTGCAGAACTGAGCTCACTCAGAGCACCAATGATCAGCACCAACACACTGCCCAGGGCACCTTCCTCCCCTCAGGAGTGTACACAGACATGGGAATGATGCAGGCAGAGGAATGCCCTCCTGCATGGCAGCACTCCTGGAGAAGATGACCACTCTGAGCTGATGCCAAGCAATTAAATGCCCCATGTCCTGTCATTCAGCTGAACTGCTCAAACCACTGCTCTGCAGTGACACCAAATGACCAGATGAAGGCATTATAATATTTTGTTCTTATAACCATATTCTTTACCAGCTTGTTCCCCTCCCCATCTCATATCGTGTGCCCAGATTACAGAATTAAACTAGAAAAAGTCATAAAAAGTAATTCAGAAAAAAAAAGTCTGTCCTTTATTTGCAACTTCAGTCTTCACAACACAATTGTGAATTTTCCAAAATACAAACTGGAAACAAATTTCAGCTTGAGAGAACAGGTGTGTGAAGGCCTGATAATATTATCTCCCAATGAAAAGCGATACGCAGTCACTTACCCCAACTTTGAAAATCCCAGTGAAGCTCTAGATAGAAGTCACCTAGCTGAGATGAAAAGAATATATTAACATTTTGGTCAACTGTAAAATGTGCTGAAAGTTTAGCAAAGTTTGTGTTCTGCCAAAAAAAAAAAACAACACCTTTTCCCCCCTCTGATGAAAGTAGTTGAACTTCAATTGAAATTCAGCATTTCTGAAGCTTTGCCAACAGCAGAATCAGTGATGCTGAACTGTGCTTCATTTAAGCTACCAATCTTTAATGATTTTTTTTTTGAAAAAAGTTACACAGCTATTGAGCTGTGAACAAAAAACAAATTGTAAATCCCAATTTTAAAAGCCTACAGAGCTCTTTGTTTGCTTTGACTGACCACATCTAATCACACCACACTGCATTCTGTCTGAATCAATGGATCGAGTTTCACCTACCAATATCCACGTACACAAACTCCAATTTATAGTCCAGAAATACACTTCCAGTCGTCAATCCTGACAATTGTTTGACTGTGCTCAAGAAAAACTGGCTGCTGCATGCAGATGGAGAACTAAACTGAGGAAAAAACTCCCTTTCTTTACCAAGCATTAAACAAAGAAACAAAAAAACATCATTCGTGATCGGTGCCAGGATGTAACAGCAACTTCTTCACCAAACTGGGATTTAAAGAAGCCTCAGAAATCCAATGAAGTAAGCACAGATTAAAAACACATTCTTTGACTTTCAGGTTGAAAAGATGACGGAAAGGTCTCTCTTATCTAAGGCACTTTTCTGACTGAATTTCTAGAATTGGAGGGGGGAGCATCTTAGGAATGCACATCGTTCTGTGAGACCTTGAAATGGACAAAAAGCTTTTTTTCTTTTATCAGTTTGCTCAAGCATCCTACTATATGAACAAAAGCTATCAGTTTCTATCACAATCTGTTTTTTGCCAGCAAAGCTGCCTTCAATTTTCCTACCTCTTTCAGGGCTTTTAATAATCGAGGTCGCTTTTCTTCAACACTTTCCCTGGACTGCTGTTTAAGCTTCCTTAGGAGTGCTGTAACTGAACAGAGGTTAAACATAAGGTAAAACTGTGCTACTTGGGTAACTGCAGCTTAGTGCTGTCATGCAACAGATTTTTAAAAAATGAGAAATAATTGCAGTTAATAAAGCATTTCATCACTTTGGAGTAATGCACTTCAAGTTACAGTAATTATAAAGAACTCATGATCACAGTAGGAAGAAAAGCCTCAGAAACTGCTTATAATATAAAGTATTTGATTACATCAAGATATTTACTAATACATGTCTACACGTGTAAAAAGACACATGGGTGTGCATGGGTACTGCTGCATGTGATACAGAAAATTCTTCAGCAATGATCTTACTCATTTGTCTGTCTCCATAGCTGATGGCTTCTGCAAGAGGGCTCCATCCCTGAGCATTTTTCACCTTTACTGGAGCATTGTGGGCTAAAAGCAAGTGGGCACATTCTGTAACAAAGCAGCAATAATTACTTTCAGTAAACATAATGGATATTGCAATTACATAATTCATGATACAGGAATCAGTAAAGGAAACAAGAATAAAACACAACCAGTGGATATTCAATATATTAAGCACCATCAAAACACATATCCAAATTATGAACTCAGGCTACAAATAACTTTTGAAAGCGTTCATGAAATTATTTATAGCATTTCCTATTAAATATGAGCACTGAAACCATCATTGGCAATCAACAACCAATTGCACTACCACTGAAAAACATTTCCTTTTGCTTTTTATACTTTGCTTTTTATAAAGATGTACTGTTGCGTGTACACACTCACTCTTCTATACAAAAAATACCTTAAAATGCTTGTTAAATCACCTTTGTGTAATGTCCCCCTCTCTGAAGTGTTAGAACACATGCATAACATGCTGTGCAGCAAGCAATGGTTATCCTAGGCCTAACAGAGTGCATAGATAAAGAATAACAGCACAGAGCTCCGCTTGCCGTGCACTACATTGGTTGTCCATGCACCAATAAGGCATGCCCTGATGCTCTCCTGGCCTCTTGGCACACGTGTGCTGTGCTAACAGAGCACACCAACATTCCATAAACACCACGCCAGTTCCTAGCACAGTCTCGGCTCAACTTGGATTGCCTTCTCTATCTAAGGATCAAAGCTGATGACAGAATCAGAAGTAGCCCTTGAAATTCACAAAAGAAATTGTTCAAGTATTTCCACGTTTTGAACAAGCTGTCCTTATTTTAAATGGTCCTTCCATTTCTAACTATGGAAAGCTTCCTCACCACAGCTCATCAAAATCAACCTGACCCATCTGCAGATGATACAGCAGCATGGAGCGGGAGCTGCAGGCTAAAGAAACATCTCATTATGAATAGGACGGGCAGGAACTGCAGATAGAGGGACTTCCTGATTCTTCGCCTACAGGTGCTACAGGAAACCTTACCAGTCACTCAAGATGCAAAAATCATGAGTCACTGGAAAACGTGGTGTTAGGAAAGGAAGAGATGCTTTACTGGTGAATACACTATCCTTTGTGGTAAACAAACAAAAGCCCTAAGAACTCTGTCCAGAAACACGCAGAGATATTTTCCACAGTCGCTCAAACAGTGCCTAAAGCAATGACAACACTCACATGGAACAGGCATTTCCCAGCCAGATCCCATTTTCAGTTAAACAAACAGGATGTCAGTTCACCCTGCAATTCACCAAAGTCTGGCTGCAATGCTGCTATATGCACCCAAGCAGCCTACATGCATCATCCCCAGAAAAGCCGACCCTCAGCATCAGTGAGACTGGCTAACATGGCAGCAGAGGTCCTGGGGTTCTTGGAGGATCAAAGACCAAGCAGGAGTGAAAGTCAAAACAGTAAAACCAGGTATTGTTCTTGACATCATACACCAATAGTCCTGCTCCAGCCAAGCTACATAAAGCTTACCATAAATATCCCAAGTAATTGAGGGCTTTACACATGGGATGGCTGACAAAGAAGCCAAGAGGCGAACTACAAAGTAAGATCACAAATACACAGCCAAAGAAAAAAGGAGTAAGGGGAAGAACTGCTTCTCCTCTCCTTGCTATGCTACGTGCCATGATAATCAAGCAATCTGACAGCGCTGAACAGCAAGGGCTTTTCATCCCTAGAGCTGAAACATAAAATAACCACAGTTCAAGAGAAAAAGTATTCAAGTGTACCGAATTGAGGGTGATAAATTCTCTTCTATCACTTGGTATCAAAAAGAAGCATCTTTGATCAAAATCATTTGTACTTCAGTGATGTGATGCCGCTGCAGTTAACAATAGCCCAGCTACAGAGCAGTACCACACACCAGGTGCAGGACTCACACAGCTTGACAAAACCAAGGCATTCTTTCTCTTGTTTCAGTAGTGAAAAATAATTCTACTGTCATGGAGACTTAATCATATTCCAAGTTGTTGTTTTTTTCCCCAGTCTTGAAATATGCCTACTTCAACGCTTTCTATTTCAAATAGAAATGTGAATCCTTTGCCTTGAAATGCTGCTGGAAAAAAAAAAAAAAGTCCCCCAAGGATATCTGAGTAGGTGACAGCCATCACAGATCAACAGGCAGCACAGCCTGGTGGGCTGTCCTGGACCCTGCTGAGAGCAACCAGTCCTGGAACACAAAGAAGCAGACAGGCAGCGGGCAGAGATCTGAATCAGGTGAAGAAAGCATTATGCAAAAGGCAGGAAAGTGATTACATTTCCACTCACAGAGTCACTTTATTCTAGAAAATATTTTCGTTCATAATGGAGAAAAAGCTAACAGGGTCATTCAAGACCTTTAATGAGCAGATCAGTACAAACACAGCAAAACTATTAACCAAGAAAGCAATGAAGAAAAGGGCACCATCACAAGACCAGGAATCAAGAAGCCTTCTGTTAATGGCATTAAAACAGAGATCTGCCTGGATGAAGACTCCTGCCTACCCAGACTGAGCGTGTCTCACCCCTGTTTGGACACCACGAGGACACAGGCACGAATGTGCTTGCCTCCACTGCTGAAAGCTGTTTCTTGTTTCTCAATCTTCTATGATATTTCAAGTCCTTCTAACTCTGCAATAAGACAGAAGCTAGCTCTTGTTCCAGGCTCACAAAGGAGTCCAGCTGTCAGAACTCCTTCTCTGCCATTCCCTCCTTTCTGCCTGCCTGGCTCCCTGATTTGGGCCTAACAGGCAGCCTTAACTCCCTTACAGACTTTTCTCTTTCACATCTGGGCAGCCTCTACTTTGCAGAAAACCTCAACTTTCAACAAGTTGCAAACACAAGATCATGTCCAGAAAAACTGAACAGTATTTTTTACTCTTGCCTCTAAGTTCTCAGGACAACTTAAGAGTAACAAAACCAAAGGTTTTTACCAACCTTTATGTCCCAACATCACAGCAAGATGCAAAGGAGTGTTTCCTAAAATAAAAAGGAAAAAAAAAAAAAGAGATTAGGTCCAACATAACAGAATTCAATGCAACTCCTTCAGGAGTCTGGACACACAGCTCCCAAGCTATGTATTAAGAAACTATACAGCCTAAGGCAGGAGCAGGTACACACACACCAGAGCAGTTTCTAAGCAAGTCCAACATACAGGTTTTTGATTATGCTTGTTAAAATAAACATAGCTGAAACATTTCTTGGGCCAGCAGAGCTTCTTAATTATACCTTGAAACCTGCCAAAGTGGTACAATTGTATCTTCAAGAAGGCAATAACCCAAGCCTCTGTACTCATGGTCTGAGAAATATGATATTTTATAAAGAATGACATATCTAGGGTAAAAGCTACTCAAAGATATGACACTTATTAAAGTTTTAGGAGCATATTTTATTAATTTTTCAAAGACTGAGTATAAAATTTTTACTAATACAGCAACGGACCCATTGCAGAATAAAAATCATTTCCCTAAAGAAAACCCAACCATCCACCACCACCTTCTGGTTACTTCAATGCCACGTTTCCAAAGGAAGCTTCCAGGACTATCAGCAGATATTACAAACACAAGTATTTTCCTGGCTATAGGTGACCCATTTTAGAATTCCGTTCTTAGATATGCACAGTAAGGCACAGAGAGCTGTTTTTCTGGACTGTTGCTGCTAGTAGAATTCTGATATATTTTATTTTGGACGCTCGAGGATATAGGATCCTTCCATTTAAATATATCACTGTGCATGTTCAAATGTTTTCTTGCAAAGTTAAGAAAAACTACTTGTAAAAAAGTTTCTTTTGCAATTATATCAAACATAGTTGATTTCAGAAGCACTTTACAGCATCACGTTAGCAATAAGCACTTGCTGTATGCCAATGATGATGCACATCTCAAAGATGTAATCTAAAATATCCATAGATTGCTGTATGAAGCCATTACCAACACACCACAGCATCATGGAATCTCTGATCAAGATAGACAAGCAGTCAAAGCCAGAGTTTGTAAGTGGTTTTCAATCAGCCTTCCAAAAAAAGAAACCAACAACAAAAAACAATAGCAAAACAAACCACACCTTTCAAACACTGCATAAGAGCCAGACAGCTCCAATACCTACAACAGCTCGGCATATTGGGAAGAAACAACAAAATGAAAGTTAACCAAGTGTTTGGCAGCCTTCCTGAGAGATGCAGTGAACATTTCAGCTGATAAATGGGAAATGCAGTTGTGCAATATCACAGCATTTCAAAACCCCTCTGGACAAGGCTCTGAGCAACCTGAACCGACTTTGATGCCGTCTGTTTTGTGCAGGATACTCAATGTTCACACCAAAAAGTATGCAACTCAAAAACTGAACAGGAAACATACAGACAAGGTGGGGTAGGAAAAGAAGGATGCAGAGCAACAGTCATTACAATAATTGAGAAAGCACAGACATCAGAATCTATCAATTCCAGAATGAAAAATAAAAAGCAGTTTGTGAGGGAGATGAAAAGAAGTAATTTGCTTCTTGTTGGTCTTTAACCAGTGGGACTCTAGCAAAGAGGAGTGTAAGGTTTTACTGACATCTATGAGATAAAACAAGAGGTTTGCTGCAGCACCAAGGGAGCAGTAAAGCTTCAGGGAAGGGAGGAGAAGGAAAAGCCACAAAGCCATGCACTTTTTCATTCCAGCATAAATCCATTGCTGCTTCACAAACAGCACTCCTATGCAGGTCAGGCACCCAAATACGTTTGTGGGCCTGGCAACAGAGTATCTGTCTCACTCCCCGATCCTTTGCCCAAACGGTTACCATCTCAGCAGGAACTGATAAACAAAGCCAGCTTTGGAATGTACAAAAAACAAACACAGAGCAGCACCTTGCTGCTCCACCACTAATCATCCTTCTTAACAGCTGATAAATCTGCAGAGCTGTTGATGGTCTTTGAGCCAAACCAAATGAGTTTTCCCAGCAGTAAAGTCAGAGTTACCAAATAAGCCATTCAAACTATTCCAGGTTAGATGCCACAAAACAAAGAAATTATGCTGAGGAATTACTCAGTACACAGAATGCCTCTGTGCAACCTTCAGCATCTCTGCTCCAAGAGGAGGGAGGAGAAGAGCTGTCCAAAGGGAAAGGCTCCTCGTTTGTCTGACCACAGTCTTAAGTGCACTCTGCATAGGAAAACTGAGGGAAGGCAAAGTTCTCAGGACAGATGTGTCCAGACTAGGCCATCCAGCCACTGCCACCCAACACCCCCAAGCAGAGGCAGCAGCGCTGATCGGGCTCAGAAGTGGGCAACAGCCGAAGTCTTCCCAGAGATCTCATCTCAGAAGCCTGGCTGGCGAGCAGGCACACCAGACATCTCACTGCTCCTCCTTCAGGAAAGCCGGGGATCTGAAAGCGTATACATGGCCCCAGCAGCTGTGAGAGCAGAGCCACACAACTACACTCCCTCTAGCACTCGAGATTCATGAATTAAGCAGCACCAGCATCTACAGGACTCAAGTGGAACCGCCCCACTGGAATTCTGTAGTGCTACAACCCCCAGCTCCATCAACCCTAGAATATAAACCACAAATCATGTTCAGCTGCTTAAATTTGGCATCTGCCAGAACAAGCATGTGGGTAGGAGAGGGGAGTTCCACTTCTTACAGCTGTAAGGATGGCTGTAACAAACAGCTCGAGGCGTTCACTGAACTGCAGCATAACCACAACAGCAAGTGCCAGGAACACACGTGGCTCTGCAAGGGACAGCTTCTGGTAAGACAAAAGAGGGTGCAGCTTCACAGTGATATGTTTACCTATGCAATAGTGCTGTAATTATTTACAGTACTCTTGTTATTAAGAGGCCGACGTACACTTCTGATGACTTCACTGCAATGTAACAGTAACTTGATGTGATTGTTCCTAGACTTACTACACGTGGATATCTGTATGCACGTGGATAAACGGGAAAAGCTGCAAGCAAATTCCTTCTCCTTTAGGTTTCTTTTTTGACAACAGCTTGATTCACCTTAGAAATAAATCTCACTTATCCCTTCCACCTACAGAAGGTTTCTTCAGTGTCCATAGCTTCAGAAACCAGCATTTACATTTCCCTGCCCAAGTTTAGGCTGAGTAACCTACAAGGCCTTACCCTGACATAGCAATGATACAGCAGTGCCTGAAGTCCTGCAGGTCTCCAGCCAGGCCGTGCAACAAAAATCATCTGTACTTCCCTAATGAAAGGTTAGAAGTTAGACACACTCACATCGACGTGTGGCACACCTATGAGGCAGCTGAGTGTTTTCTGACAGTAATTCTGTGAAATTTATCTATTTCAGAAACACCTGTTTTCTTCTGAAAATATGTTTAAGCTTTTAAATGTGTGTTACAGCAAAAATGAAAGTGATCTAAAAATATAAACAAGCTCCTGCCTTTCAGAATAATGATGCTGGTCTTACCAACAAGAAATGCTTTTTTTGAGGTTAATTCAGAGTGCAGCCTGGCTAGCTCTCCTATTTATTAATACAGCCAGCATTTGTTTCATCAGAACACCACAAGCTTAACGTGCTGTGGGACGTGGCTTTTCTACATAACCGCTCACTAAAAATGGAAGCGAATTATAAATAGTAACTGTTACTAGAAGTTGTTCCTCTTCTCTGTCACCTCCTTATCATGCTCTAGGATTCTTGAGGCTTACTTCTGAGTACAATTGTAAGCTGAAGTTATCTACCCCAAATAACTCACAATTCAAATATGTAAACAAGTGGCAGATGGATTCAGGCAGGAAGAAAACAATAACAAGGAAGTAACAGTCAGGCCTTTGGTATGTCAAGGCAGCAAGGGTTTGGTTTTGTTGCTGGTTTCTGGTTTTGTTTTGGATTGGTTGGTTTGGTTTTTTTGTTGGTTTTTGGTTGGTTTGGCTTTTTTCTTAATTTAAGGACAAAAGAACAGTGAAAGTAAAACTTCGGAAGAAGATGGGACAGAAATCCACACTGTTCCTGTTGTAAGCAATAGTGAAAATGAAGAAAAGCTCATTAAAAAAATACATATATACTATTAAAAGTATATAAGCAAACATAAAAAGCTAGTATCAACATTTGTGATAGGCACTGAAGACAGCAGTCCAGCAAAGACAGATCACGAAATGCCCAAAAAGTACAGACACGAAGCTACAGCAATGAGTCATTTGATAGGAACTGGAAGAGATGTAGGGAAGAAGGCAGCAGAAGGCATACAGGGAGAAGGTTTATTTCCAAGACTGTTGCTTTCATTCTACCAGACTTTGCTGCAACTCTTGGAATGAAAATGACAGGATAAATATATCTGTAGCTATATTTATAGCAGGCTACTTAGAAAAATGTTATGACAGTTGTAAGAAATGCTCCTTCCTATCTCAGTTGAGGAAACTGAGCCGTGAGCTACTCCAGCATTCATCGGTTTGTGGTTCAGAGTGTTTTATATCAAGGAGATAGTTTTAAGTTTCTAATTATATTATTTTTCCCATCGTATCAATCCTAAGATTGCCCTGTGTTACCGTTCGGTTTTATTTTACACAGTACAATTAAATAAAACAAAGGGAACGCTTATCTCATCATCAGAAAAAGAGAGTAACTCTACCCTTTAATCACAACTTGCCCAGACACCACATGCAAGATGACTTACACCCTCCTGCAGAAACGTATCATCTTACTCTGGAAAAAGGCAGGAAACATACAGACGAAAGCTAACCATGATACTTCAGCTGACTTGACAGGCTAACTCATTTTACAACGTAAAACATTCCCCAAATTAAATGTATCATTTTTAAACGCCCTATAAAGGCTTTGAATAGTTGCACATTTTAAAGTAACGCGAGGTTCGTTTTTCTACCTCTGTTACTATTGCTTCTCTGTCCAATGCAAGTAGGAGAAGCAGATGACAACTTTTTGCCTCTTTCAAATCCCAAAACTATACACACACACACACTAAAAACTTTTGTTTAAGCTCTGGAAAACCTAAAGATAATCCCAACAGCCAAAGCAGCCACTCCCAAGTGTCCCCTAAGCTCCATCATCCCTAAAAGCAAACAGGTGACAGTTCACACACTTCAAAAAAGAAAAACAAAAGGCATTCTTGCAAAAATGCACCTTCAGGTCTGAAGCAAGACTTTGTAAGGGGAAGTTCTTCAGGGACAACACAAACAGCAGCCATGCACTCGTTCCTATTAGTGAAACTCCAGGACACCCTGGCAATACGAGGCACAGCCACGCTGCCGTGCGGAGAGCGCTCACTGCAGCTCCCAGCACAGCTAACCACTCAAACCTCAGGGAAGATAAATGCACGACAATTAAAAACAGAACCATCACGGCTGCAGCCCCCCAGTCCAGACCCCAGACCTACATTGCTCAGTGCCACATCCCCACAGTTCCAGACACCCCCAGCGCTGTGACCCCCCCGCCCCTGTGCAGCGCAGCACCACAGCCTGCGCCTCACAACCTCCCACAGGAGGCAGAGACGAGAAGTCGAGCTAAGCAGAAATGAGACAGCGAGGGCGGACGGAGCTCTCCGAAAACACGACAGAGGAAACAGCAGCTGACAAAGCGGGACGGACACCGTACGCATGGAGCGGTGCCGCTGGGCCCGCTCCTGCGGCAGCTCCCCGGGGGGGAGGGGGGAGCAGCCCCGAGCACGGCCTCACCCGCCGCTCACCGTGGCTGTCCTTCTGGCCGATGCCCTGCGTGCGGATGAGCGCCGACAGCCGCCTCACGTCTCCCTTGAAGACGCACTCGTGCACGGGGAAGTGCGCGGGGCTCCGCTCGGGCTCCGCGGCCGGGCCCGTCCCGCCGCCCGCCGGCAGCCGCTGCTGGTGGTGGTGATGGTGGTGGTTGCTGAAGATGCGGTGCCCCCCGGCCCGGCCGCTTTTGCCGCCGCTCCCGCGCCCCCCGGTGAACACGGCTCCGGGCGCGGCGGCCGCCTCCTCGTCGCCGTGCGCCAGCAGGTCCCCGTCCTCCTTGCTGGGTTTGTGGTCCCTGCGCAGCGAGCGCAGCTTCTCGCCGGTCATCGCCGGCGGCGGCCCCGCGGGCGGGGAGGGGGGGGTGCGGGGGACCCCGCCGGGAGACTGGCCGCGGCCGGAGGGACGGGGCGCTCAGAGCCGCGGCGGCGAGTCCCGTCCCGTCGGCATCCCCCGCCTCAAACGGCCGCGGCGCTGAGGAGCTCGACGCCCGCCCTGCCCGCCTCCGTCTGACGCCGCCCGCCCGCGGGGGCCCGCTCAACGGCCCGGCGCCGCCGCCATCTTGGCCGGATACTCCCGCGAGAGGCGCGACGCGGGGCGAGACTTGGCGGCACCGCGAGACTTGGCGGCACCGCGAGACGGCGGCGGGGCACCGCCCCTGAGCTGACACGCGGGGCTGGGCCTTCGTAGTGGGGTTGGCTCACGGCGTGGAGCCGTGGGGTTGTCGCTGTTGGGAAAGCGCTCTGAGCTCACCAAGTGCGATCGAAGCCCACCTCACCGTGTCCCCCCGTGCCACGGCACGGAGCACCTCCAGGAACGGGCAGCCCGCGTCAGCCAGTGCCTGACTGCCAGCAGCAGCTGCCTGCAAACCTGCAAAGCCACGTGCCGGCACCCGAAGTGCTGCCGTTCCAAAGGAAGGAAGGCACGCGGGTTTGCCGAGGAGAAAGCCGCAGCCTGTAGTGCCCTCGCAGCAAGGGGAAGGGGCCCAGATCCGCAGTCCGTGGCAAATGTTTTTTCTGAACACAGAATCACAGAATGATTGGGTTGGAGGGAAGCCCAAAGCCCCCCATCCCACCCCTGCTCTCAGCTTTCCTTCCCCCCACCCCCAGCTTGGCTGCCCAGAGCCCATCCATGGCCTCGGCACCTCCAGGGGTGGAGCACCCACAGCTCTGGGTGAACAACTTCCCCCTCACATCCGACCTAAATCTCCTCTTGTTCAGCTGAAAGCCATTCCCCCTCATCCTATCTACCCACGTACAAAGTTGTTCTCCTGTTTATCAGCTCTGCGCAAGTACTGAAGGCAGCAATGAGCTCCCTCTGGAGCCTTCTCTTCAAGCTAAATAAGCCCAGCTCCCTCAGCTACAAACTGGTTCCTTTCAGATCCAGTTGTGAGGAGGCGAGCTGGCACAGCAATGGCTTGGTTAGAGGCTTAGTTACTCAGCTCTGGACAACAACGTCCACCCTTGCTGCGTGCCAGATGCGTACACAAACCACGCAATGCTGCAATAAACCTGAGGAGTCCATTCACCTCCCTTGTAAAGAGGACAGGGTGACTGCTGGCCACAAAAGGCCAAATGGCTTTGTTCAACACCGTCTCCTCAAATCACCATTCTTGCATGGTGGACAAATGGTCACCCTTAAAAGCACACAGAGTGATGGGAGACAAAGCAGTTGTCCCGTCCCTCTGTCAGTACTTGTGGATGCATTATTGTTTTATAAAGCAACTGCATCACACCAGATTGCCGTTTCCCAAAAGCTGCTTCTTCAGCATCAGTTCTGCAAGCACTTACAATAGTGCAATGAATCATTTAGAAAATGATGATGTGTTGAATTCCAGGAAGACTGCAATTTTTACCAGTGATTCCAGGGAAGACAACCTGCAAGTTGTCAGAGAGGTTAGAACTGCAGCAATAAGCAGCCTACCTTTCTGGATGCCCTCTTTCTTTACTCCGTTTGCATCATATTAAGTGACTCAGAATAATTCTAGAAGGAGATAAGAACTATGAAATGTGATTTCTGTACCTGTGTCGTCAGTGACAGCACAGCTGCTTCTGGCATGGCTATTTATAATTCTAACAAGGAATTTTACATAAGTAAACATATCACTTCATTCTATGGTCCATTGTTCTTTCCTTAAGATTTGGCTGGCTTTCCTTACTCTTAGAGGGAATTAAAATCCGCTTACAGACAGGATTTGAGAGGCTGATGCTGTTGGTGCTGTTATGTGATTGCTGTTGGCAATTCTGACGTCTCTCCTCTATTCTCCAGTGCAGCACAAGGGGCTGTTTGCATGTACAGTTGATCTCGTGGGGGAGGTGTGCTAGCTCAGCTTTTGGCTGGTGCTTCCTAAGCATTGGAAGCTTCAGGTTGCACTTCTAATTACTGAAGGCCAGCTAAGGGTAGGCAGAGGCATGAAGTCACTGTTTACCAGCTTATTATGGAGTCCCTTATTCAGTCCAGAAAAATAACGAGTGCATTACTGATGGAAACTGCGCTGTGGAAAATGGAGTTGGTAGTGAATCCAGATGTCCTCCCTCATTGGGAATGTACTTAGAAACCCTTGAGAATGTTTGTTTGTTTAACAACGTGACTTTGGCTTGTTTATATTCTCTATCTTCCCAAATCACTTAATTTGCTCTCTTCCAAGCAAGCTAGATAAAAGTAGTAGGATCAGATATTGTGACTGCAGAGCTGCGCTTTCTACACCGTGAGCCTATGGAACCTTCACTTATCCTCCAGAAGGATATAAATAACAGAGATGTAATTTCTCATGGCTATGTTCCTCTAGGAACAACGTCAACTTGTGCAGTATATATAGAAACCGGTTAAAAAATAGGGAGGTGTAAAAAGCTAAGGCAACATTTTTTCACAACCCAAAGGTAGGCAGCAAATGACAATGGCGTACCGTAGGTGTCCGCATGCATTTCTTCTAGCTGTAAGTCTAACAGTAACACCTGAACTTCTAAAGAGTGCTGGACAGAGCACTGAAAGCACCAAGGAGTGATCTCTCCAGATGTGTTTTTTCCTTATTTCCACGTGGCAACAGAAAAATAAATGAAGTTCAGGTGGGCAGTGAATGGAATTTGCCGGCTCGGTGAAATTAACCTGCTTTTCTGAGGCACTCAGAATGACTGACTTGAGAGATGTGCTAGAGAGAAAGACATCTTTCAAAGTGACAAAGGCCACTGAATAAAACAAAACTTCACAGGAAAAAGCAGGTAAGAAATGTTAAGCCTCCACGACTATCTCAGCAAAGGAGAAATTCTCTTTGCTGTTGGGCCAGTGCTGTCCTGAAGCACCTCAGAACTGCCTGCATCTTCCTGCTAAAAAGAAAGAAAAGCGTGAGCACTTTTCTCATGCTTCCCAGGCTACTCCATGGGACTGATCCATCTGCAGAGTTCCTTTATGTATTTACTCAGCAAAGTGCTTCAGCTGCCAGCTGGGGGGTTGGAGGACGAGGGTCTGTGAAAGCAAGAACACCCAAGAGCTGTATGCCAGCAGCACAGCATGCTCCGGCAACAGCCACAAAAGGCTCAATTTGCCCCAGTGTATATAAAAATTATTCCGAGTCCAGGTTGGAGTGTAAGAGAAGCTGTCCTTAACCAGGAGCACTGTGTTCGGGCTGTGTGAGCTCAGCTGGGCACATCAGCCAACGCGCTGGGGCTGTGCGGTGCTGCCATTCCCTGGTGGTCACTGGGCCCCTCGGTAGGGCTGTCCCCTATTGCACACAGTGCTATGTGAGGAATGTGGGCAGTGTTTTCACCCACATGCCTGTCATTTTCCACCCTCAATCACAGAATGCCTTGGGTTGGAAGGGACCTCAAGGATGATGAAGCTCCAACCCCCCCCCCCCCCCCCCCCCCCCACAGGCAGGGCCACCAACCTCCACGTTTCATAGCAGCCCAGGGCCCCATCCAACCTGGCCTCCAACACCTCCAGGGATGGACGGGGCACCCACAGCCTCTCTGCGCAGCTGTTCCAGCACCTCACCGCTCTCATAGCAAAGAACTTCCCCCTGACATCCAACCTCAATCTCCCCTCCTTCAAATTCAATCCATTTCCATTGTCCTGCACTTATCAACCCTTCCCAAGAGTTGACTCCCCTCCTGTTTGTAGGCTCCCTTTAGGTACTGAAGGCTGCAATCATTCACCCCACAGCCTTCTTTCCTCCATGCTGAACCAGCCCAGCTCCCTCAGCCTGTCTTTGCAGGGCGGTGCTGCAGCCCCTGATCATCTTCGTGGCTCCTCTGGACCCCCTCCAACAGCTCCCTGTCTTCCTCGTACTGGGAGCTCCAGACCAGGACACAGTACTCCAGATACAAGCTGCTGTATTCGGCCCACAGAGCGGTAGCGTTTTATGGTGTCACTTCTCAGATGGCTTTTCGGGTGACTTTCCCGTCAGGCTGTGCACACGAGGCCGTGCAGGAGCTGGGTGCTGCTGTGTGGCCCTGCCCCGTGCCCAGCGCAGCACACGGAGCGGGTCCAGCACGGCGCCCGGGCTTCAGCTCCTTCCTCCTGGCGTGGCACAAACCTCTCCGGAAACAACGGGGGAGCGGAGGACACGCGCAGCTCGCCCTGCGTTTCAAGCGCACAGCCGCACAGCCGCACAGCCGCAGCCCCTCGCACCCGCTCCTCCCAGCCCCGACCCCGGCCCGACCCCGCCGTCCCGCCCCGCCGCGAGGGCGCCGCCCGACGGCTCGGAGCCAATGGGGGGCGGCGGCGACGCCCCTCCCGCGCCGTGCCCCCGGGCGGAGCCGCGGCCGCGAAGGGCTGGGCGGCTGCGCGGGGCCGGAGCGGCGGCAGTCGGACCGCGGCCATGGAGGGAGGTTACCTGCGGCCCTTCGCGCACTTCGCCACTCAGGCCATCCACGCCGGGCAGGATCCCGAGCAGTGGCGTTCGGGCGCCTTGGTGCCGCCGGTCTCGCTCGCCACCACGTTCAGGCAGCCGGCGCCCGGCGAGCACGCGGTGAGTGCGGGCGGGGTCGGAACGCGGCTCCGGGTGGATCCGCACCGCGCTCCCCGGCGCCGGGCCCGGAGGGGGGCGATTTCGTCAGCCGCGCCGGGACGGACCGGCCGCCCCCTGCCGGGCTGGGCGCCGCGAGCCGCGGGGTGGGAGCCGGGAGCCGGGAGCGGGGATCCGCCGCGCGCGGTCAGCGAGCGGCCGCCTGTCGGTGCTGCGGCGTGTGGGACGGCGTGGCTGAGCGCCGTGTGTCGGCGGGGGGAGCCGCTGAGATGAAAGGTGCCGCGTCGTGCCACGCGCCTTCCGCGCGTCTCGCCGCTTTGTGCGGCGCTCCTCAACTCTGTGATGCCGCGTTCAGCTTCGCCGTTAGACCCGGGCAGGGGACTCGCTCGTTTGCTCAGATTTTGTAAGAGGCCACTTCCGTTGACCTTCCAGATCAAGTAAATATTCCGTTGTACTTTATAAAGCACCGGGAGTGTTTACACGGAACGGTTGTACTTGGAGTACTGTGTCCGGGTCTGGAGCCCCCAGTACGAGAAAGACAGGGAGCTGTTGGAGGGGGTCCAGAGGAGCCACAGAGATGATCAGGGGCTGCAGCACCGCCCTGCAAAGACAGGCTGAGGGAGCTGGGCTGGTTCAGCATGGAGAAGAGAAGCTGCGGGGTGAATCATTGCAGCCTTTCAGTACCTAAAGGGAGCCTGCAAACAGGAGGGAGTCAGCTCTTGGGAAGGGGAGAGAACAGCAGGACAAGGGGAGATGGTTTGAAGTTGAGGGAGGGAAGATTTAGTTTGGATGATAGGGGGAGGTTCTTTGCTATGAGAGCGGTGAGGTGCTGGAACAGCTGCCCAGAGAGGCTGTGGGTGCCCCGTCCATCCCTGGACATTCACGATCCTTGAGGTTCCTTCCAACCCTCACCATTCTTTGGTTGTGTTGTGAGGTTTCTGATAGCCACAATGTGTGTGTGAGGGAAGTAACACCGATGTGCAGCACACAAAGCTGTGTTTGTTCCAGAGCTCAGGCCAGGATGTCACACTTTGCTGCTCGGGCAGTTGGAATTTGCCTTGTGATCTCTGATGCTCTGTGGAATCACTCAGGCAGAGCAGCACTTTGGGTAGATAAAAGTAGGTGCTGAAGGTCACGGGGAAGTCATGCAGTGCTGTGTCGATGCCGCAGTGGTCCTGCAGGAAGCTCAGCGAGATTCCTGGACGTGATGAGATTGTCATTAAACAGAATTCCTGTAAGCATGCAAATACCAAGATGGCCCTCCAGATTCCTGGGGCATTGCAGCACTTCTTGTTGTTGATTTTTTTGGTCGTTATTCGTATAAAACCGTTGTGCAGAAAGGTAGACCTTGGATGGTCACGTGCCAGGGAAACATTTGAGCTTCTGAGAACTTTGTATCTGGTGCAGATAGGCACCTGTTGGTGCCCTGTTGCACTCATTGCGGAGATAAGGTGTGCCACTCTGGTAGGAACTGTGTCCCAACAGGGCCTTCAGTCCAGAAGTGGCCAGAGGTGGGTATCTATGGAAAACAGAAGAAGGATAGGCACGGGCCCTCCCTTGGTGTTCTTCTGGGAACCGTCCTCAGGTGACGGATGTCCATCGCAGGCTTGGAAGACACTTTGGGGTCATTTCATTTCTGGTCTTGAGTGCATAAGCACTTCTGGCAGCCCCTCAGGTGATCACAAGTTGTCGTTCCAGTGTTATTTCATGGGTATGTGATCAAGCTCAGGCTACACCATTTTGGGGCTGACAGGCACAGACTGCTTCCTGTGGAGTCACCGGAGTGGAGGGTGCTTGTCCTTGCGTTGGGCTGGGCCATAGGCATCCCAGTGCAGTTTGGGGTGAATAATTTGCTTTCGGGTTCATTGACTCAAAACAATGTAATTAGCATCTGCTTGGATAATTGCTACAACAAGGCAGTTAATCAGAAACCAGTGTTGCTGTCTAGAACAAAGGCTCTTTAAAGAATAGGGAATTTGTTCTTTACTCCTTGGGTACAAGCTGTGTTTTAGCCCATCGGCAGCGGCCTAGATTTTAATGAATTGAAGCTTTAGTTTAAGTTGTCCAACACTTAAATGTGGCCTCACAGCTCTGAGCTGTAAGCACCGTGGGCTTTTTGCTCCAGGGTCACTTAGCACAAACTGTGTCGGTATCTTTTCAGTATCTCAGAGGGCTGTAAGAAGGAAGGGGACAGTCTTGTGAGCAGGGTCTGTTGTGACAGGACAAGGGGCAGTGGTGTCCCACAAGAAGAGATTTAGATTGGATAGAAGGAAGAAGTTCTTTACGCTGAGGGCAATGAGGCACTGGCACGGGATGCCCAGAAAGGCAGTGGTGCCCCATCCCTGCAGACATCCGAGGTCAGGGGATGGAATCTGAGCACCTATGGAGCTGTGGGTGTCCCTGTTTGTTGAGAGGGAGTGGGACCAGATGGCTTTTAAAGAGTTGTTCCAACTCAGACAGTTCTGTGGTGCAATGATTCTGTGAAAGCCCATCTAAATTCACTGTCTAAATTCAGGTGAAGCTCAAGTAAGTGTCTTGTCATGGCTTGTGGGGGTTTAACAGCAAGTAGGAACTCACAGGGTGGGAAAGATGGATCCCAGTGGATGTTGGGTGAACAGCTTGGCCCAGCCAGAAAGGCAGCCCACTGTCACTGGAAAAGGTGAGTGTGTGACCTCGGTGCTGAGAGTGACGACCTGTTAAGAAACCCAGAAGTGTTACTGTCATCATCCAGAGCATTCTCACTGCTTCCTCTGAAGTTAAATTTGTTCTCTTCATGACAGGGTTATGATTACAGCCGGTGTGGAAACCCTACCCGAACCTGCCTGGAGAAGGCTGTGGCTGTGCTGGATGGAGCGAAATACTGTAAGCAATTTGTGCTTTCCTTGAGCAGGTTGGCAGCATGTGCATCTTGTGGTGGTGGTTGCAGTAGCTGTAACCTGGGGAGATGAGGACAGTGGGCTGCTACCAGCAGTGGGGTAGCAAGGCTTGCACAGTGATGGCTAGCAATGGGCAGAGCTGCTCTGCACTTCTCCCCCATGGCAGCCCAGCTCTTGTACAAAGCCTTTGCTTCTTCCTTTGTTTAGTGCCTAACACATCTCCTGTTATGAACTCATCCTTGTATTGCAGCACTGAATTTGGTGATGTGAGGGTGAGCTGGGCAGCAGCTGCTGCAATGCTCATGGAGGGTCACACCTTGTATACTTCTAGTGAAGCTGCTTAGAGAGGGAGACAGCACAGGTGAGGGTGATGCAGCAGGTTCACTTCAGACGCGAAATAGAAGAAGCAAAGGCAAGTTTAACAGATTTGTATCTTATTAAAATATGATCTCTGCCCCTCTTTTCTTTTTTTAGCTTTGGCCTATGCTTCTGGCTTAGCTGCCACTTTGAATATTATTCACCTGTTAAAGGCAGGAGATACAATTATCTCTATGGATGATGTCTATGGAGGTAAGTAAGATACAAGTGTGTTTTTGGTCATCATTCCTGATTAAATGTATCTATTGGCGTTTCTCGTGAACTTTCTGGATTTAAATTACTTTTCTTCAAAACCCTTTCATTTCATGAGAAGACAGAATACTCCTCTCCGAGTTTGGTGTTAGAAATTCAGACATTGAAAGACTGCTGCACAATGTGAATGCTTCGCTAGCTAGTAATGTATGCTGCAGTGAGGGGAAAATAGTGATATCCTAGCTTTGCACAGACTTATTGGCAGTCCAACGCTGCACAGCTTTCCAGCTTGCTTCTTTATGCCGTTCCTTTCCTGGGCTTGACCCCTTCCCAACCAGTGTTTGGGCTGGACTGTTTCAGAAAACTCTACTGTTGTCTTCCCTGAACACAGTTTGTATCTACTCTGGCTGTGTCTTCTGAATGCAGTCCACTATTAGGCTGTGAACTTGCATTGGCTTTTTGCTCCAGATACCTTCTCTGCTAGCTTTCCTGAATGTTGTAGCTCTAGTTTGGGCCTGAGTTTTGTAAGAATCCTTCTTGATTAGGATAGAAGTTCTGTGTGTGCTGGATCAGCTGAGCTTGTAGTAATCAGGGTTGGAAGAAAAATGCTAAAAATATATATACATCAAAGGGTTTATAAGGTGCACTATTATTAAGAGTGTGTAAGACTCTTGCACTCAGAGAAGTGCAAGACAACTTCTCTGTGGGTTGTGTTTGTGGGGTTTGCAGCCCGTGTGACAATTTCCTATGTTTGAGTAAGGCTCCAGCAATATGAGAGAATGCAGTGTATAGTTTATTGTAGAAATACAAACGGTTTATTGTAGAAATACAAGTACTTTCTGGAAAAACAAAATCACTCATGCAGTGTTTGGGTAAAATCAACTCCTGCAAATCCTGTGCTGTTACGACAAGATGGCGGCTGCTGTCTTCTCATAAGTGAATAAATGTTAAATAACCTTGGCAGAAGACCCAGTGAATTAATTTTTAACCCACGCGGTCAATATGTTGTATGTCTATTGTTTAATTGTCTGCCTGAGGGTGGGAATGTCATACAGAGGGATCTGGGCAGGCTGAGGGCAATGCTTGAGCTGCAACACCATCCAGTCTGCCAGGGGGAGGGGGTGTGGGGCCAGCGTCCCTGGGGCGTTTGGAGCCGTGGGGATGTGGAACTGAGGGATGTGGGCTGCTTTTCCCCCCCTTAAGCTTTCCGCTGAAGGGCTTTGAAGACAAGAAGGAGGAATCTCTGTCTCCTGTTCCTTATTACATTGTTATTTAATGGAAATATGAGAAAACAGCAGCTGGCATCTTCCCCTTGATTCTCCTCCCGGGTTTTTGATTGGTCTTGTTAAATAGAGGGAAGACCTTGAAAATGCAAGGTGGAAAAAAGTTACTGTAACTGGGGTGGAGGAGAGGTGATATAAAGGCTGGAGCAGTGCGTAGCAAAGTGCTGGGAGAAGAGAAGCGGGCAATCGAAATGGGGCTGCAGGTCACAGTTGTCTGCTGTATGTTTATGTGATTGAACTATGCATGCAGATCCATTGTTTGACACAGCAGATGAGGAGCAAAAGGCAGAAATACTGCGTACTGCGTGTTCTAGGGGAGTGGGGTTCAGTGGGAGGAGGCGGGAGGCTCAGGGCTGACCATGGATGCACGTTTTGGGCTGCAGCCAAAGCGCTTCGTTTGTTTTCATTTTCCAACTGAAAAAAAAGCAGCTGTTGCATGAAAGTACTTCTTAATTTGTGTGATTCCACCTTCTCATTATTACTTTTCCATGATGTTTTAAAAACACAGCAATCTTCAGAATTCTTAGAAGTAACAATGTGCTGATCTGATCATTTGTAGTGTTCAGCATGGAAGTGTGAAGTCTTGACTTCCATGGGTGCAAACAAGAGGCTGGAGATCAGCGAAGGAAACTTGATAAAGTTGTTTCACTCTGTGTCTCTGTCTTTTCCTTTTCTAAAGGTACAAACAGATACTTCCAGCAAATAGTCATGAAAATGGGTTTAAAAGTAATTTTTGTGGACTGTACAAAATTGAAATGCCTAGAAGCTGCAATTACACCTGAGACTAAGGTAGGGGAGAGAGAAATTGCTGAGCTTACCTGCTTCATGTCCTTAAATAACTTCCTTGATGCTACTGCTGGATGGGGTGTGTGTGGCAAGGTTTTGGTGTTAGAAAGGCTCAGGAATGGTCTCTGTGGGAAGAGGTCAGGGCACAGCTGCAGTGGGACCACCGCAGAGCAGAGCTGAGCCTGGCACTGAGGTCAGCAGTGCCTCTGAGGGCAAAGGCGGGGGGGGAGAGGAGGGGAAAAAGAGCAGGAAACAACAGAGGGAACAGCAAGATCTGAGAAGGGGGATGGAGGAGGGGGAGCAGGTGCTCCATCACACAAAGGAGAGAAGTTGCCCTTTGGACGGTGGGGAGGAAAGTTGTTTAATTGGCAGTGACTTAAACTAGCTTTCCCCAAGTCGCCCATGATAGCAGTTGGTGCTTGGTCTGCCTGTCTGTTGTGACCCACAAGCATTCTCATTTGAGCCTTGAGTGTCTGCCTGTTTCCTAGACTGACAGTGCAGGGATTGTAACTGGCCCTAGGATGGGCTTTTATTTACTGTATAAAAGAAAACAAATGCAGTGCCTGGACTTCTACTTTCTGAAGTTTCCAGGAAGCATTGAAAAATTGGGCAATTTCCAAGCGCTTTAAGATTAGAAATAGGAGAACATCCTTAAGCAATTAGGGTTTGTTCATAGAAATGTGTTGTCTTCTCCTGTTGAGGAGGAGAAGGAAGCCTTTTCTGATACCTGTATTACTGTTCAAAATCTAGATAGCTTTTTTTCTTCTTCGGGGAGGGGGAGTAGTTAGTGACATTGTAAGCATGATATGAAGATGGATAAGCAGTGCTTTGGAACAGTAACAGTTTCTCTCGGGCTTAAAGGTTTTCTTCTGGTTGTGTCAGGCATTCTTCAGGTGCAAAGCACTTGCATGTCCAAACGGTTTGGTGCTCTTCTCACGTGTCAGTTGTCCTTGGGGAGAATGCTGTCTCTCTCAAGAAGTCCCACCTTTCTTAGAATCATAGAAAGGATCATCAAGTCCAACCGCAGCCTAACTGTACTGCCTTAACCCTAACAACCCTCTGCTAAATCATGAAGTCATTACATCATCTTTAATAATCACACCTGATTTTCACTCTGCAAACCTGCATCAGGAGCTGATACTCCACAAGATAACCTTTAAAAGCCCTTACAATTTCTGAATTGCTTCTTAAAGTAAATACATAGTATTTGTGATGGTGGAACTGATGGTAGTAAAGTTGTCCCAGAATGATACAGATGGTGATGGTAAATGGTGGTCAGTACCTTGTATTTATTTGTGAAGAGAAAAGCCTGGATATTCCTGCTTTGGTAGGTTTTTAGATGGGTACCTTTAAAAATACATGAAATACGGGGAAGGTTTGCTTTTGGCACTGACATTTTGTATTGTTGTATTACTGCAGCTTGTTTGGATTGAAACGCCCACAAACCCCACGCTGAAGGTCATTGATATTCAGGGCTGTGCTGATGTGGTCCGTAAGCACAAAGATATTCTGCTGGCAGTAGACAACAGTTTTATGTCTGCGTATTTCCAGGTAAGTGCTCACTTTCTTTGTAGTTAGCCCAGCAATTCAGTGTCTTCAAAGATGCCTTTTTGAAATGGAAACTGTGGTTTTGACATGTGTACTGTAAAATTGCCTCTAAATACAGCAACACACCTACTTGTTTATCATTTAGTAGGGATGGCATGCAGAATACTTTATAGCTGGCTATACACCAGTATGACACCAACAAAAGCAGCATAGCTCACGGGTTGAGTAAACGTGCTTATGCAACAGAGAAAGTAAGTTGAGCCATTGGGAGGAAGGCTTCTCTGTCATTCAGATGTCTTGTGTTTTGTGGATCTAACTGATGGGAACCCTAATAGAACTATTGAAAAATGGACTGTTTTCCATCTTTGCCTTTTTTCTACCAATTCTTTTGCATATGCTGCATGGGATCTGTTTTGAACCATTTGATATTCCAAAAAGGAAGTGGAGAGAAGAGTTAGAAGAAGACCTTATCTGTGTCTTTCAGGTGTTAAAGTTAGCTTTTTCATCAATATTTTGATGAACAGATGGCTTGGGTTTGTGATTATTTTTTTTTTTTTTTGCCTTGGACAACTCTACAACTTTTCTGCTTCTATAACTAGAATACAGGAAGTAAAGGCAATTTTAAAACTCTAAAACTGCTTCTAAGTAATGAAGTTCAAAGTCTTGTTCGTCTTAACATGGGCTAGAAGGATCCCCATGTGTTTCCCTGGAGATCAAACAAATCAATCAAATTTTAGGTCTACAGAGAGCTTTTTGAGTGCAAGTAGGGACGGTGTCTTTATTTTTTATTAAGGACACTGAGATCATTATAAATTAAGAGAGCTCTACAGGAAGTGTTAATGCTTAGCTAGAGCAGGTCTTGAGCTTGTCATGCATATACCAAAGATTTTGGTTTCTTTCCCTTTTATTTATTTTACTGTTGAAAGATGTGTGTGAAAGGAGGGAAGTCAGCCTCTGTGTCTGTAAACTAGTTAATGTATATTTTATTGGACTGGTCCCCAGGGAGGGTCGGTAATGATTAAGCCCAGTAAGCATAATAGATAATGTCTTTAGACTCCTCCAGACTCCTGAGTGTACTAAGAAAATCGTAATTTTAGAGTGATTTATATAGTAATATTGAGTATTAAAGGCACTGGTGTTTATGCTACTGTTCTCTTGGCTGTGCAATGGGAATGCACATTAGCCATGTTCCTGCAGTAGACTTACGTGCTTAAGCTGACAGCAGCACTCTTTTATTCTAAATCTGCTTGCTTTGTCACCTTTTAATATATTAGTACTCTCCCGTCTTTATAATCTGTTTATGTTATACACGTAAAGTCCTTTACTTAGGCACTAATGGAAGAAAATATTAGTCACAACTTCTTGCCCAATGTAGTCTTGGTTTGGCTCTCGCCTGAACGAGGCTCCTGGGCAGCAAGCTGAGCACACCAGCAAAGGGAGACTTGGCAAAACAACTCCTTTTGTGCTTTCCTCAGGTGTTCAGCAGTCCTTGCAGTGCAGTAGCAGCAATGTGGGTTTCTGGAGAACTGAGAAGATCTCTGCTTAGTGCCGAGGCCTTCCTTTTCTAAGGAGATAGGCTTAAGGCAGCGTTACTTAGCCCTGCCTCAGCTAAGCAACATAACTGGTCTTTCTTTCATAAGCATGAACTTGTGCAGTATGTAAGACACACTTGTTTCATTCTGATTTGTCTCATTTCTTTTTAGCATCCTCTGTCCCTGGGGGCTGACATCTGTATGTATTCTGCAACCAAGTACATGAACGGTGAGCGCTTGGGTTCAACACAACTCAGGCTGTTATATGAAAGCCATTTAAAAGTTACTGGAGGGCCTTTCTGCTCTCACCTCTTGGACCACTTCCACATCTCATGGATGCTTTTAAGCTCCCTTTTGCCATGGATAAATCCATAGGTAGTAGCTGTTGCTGTTAGCATCAACAAGCGACGCTGTGTGAACGCAGTTTGTACGGTGATGGAGCCCAGATGGTTTGCTTTAATGAGAAGAACAAATCCACAAGATTTCAGTCTTTTTCAAATTTGGGCTCCTGCCAAGCTCAGCTGGTCTCACAGTGTCCCAAACCAAACACTCTTGAGCAAGAAGAAGCCAAAAGTGGCTTTTGGAAATGCACCGTGCACACGCACCGAGCCATAAAACCAAAAGTGAGCCTTCAGTATGAGATGGCTGCTGGAAATGATACCGAAGTTCAAGGCGGGTTTCATGTGACAGTGCTGGAGCCTGTTCAGAAGCACATTTGCTGTGTTGTTTCCCAAACAATCCAGACTAAGAGGTTGCCCAGCTGTAACAGCTGTGCTGTGAGCACGTGTCTGCTTGTGGTGCAGATTGAAGTGGAAGTTTTCTGCTTGGCTGCTGCTCCGTGGGAGCTCGCTGATGGCTGAACGAAGTCCTGCTTCTTGGCAGCTCACTGCAGCACTGCAGGTGGTGGGACCTGGGGTACGAGCACGGTGTGCATCAGAGCGCGTTGCTGACCCTCACTTCAGATCACGTGGAAATCTGCTTATGTCCCATGTGACAGCACAGCAATGGCAGCTGTAGCAGTGAGAAGGAATCCGGTGTATTGCCAAAATGGGACTATCTGTCTTAGCACCAAGACTGAGAAAAGGGAGGGTTTGTGGAGAACCCCAGGGTAGATAAAATGGCTAACTCTCTTCTGTTCTTACATTTTTAGGGCACAGCGATGTTGTAATGGGGCTCGTCTCAGTAAATCGTGACGATCTGTATGAAAGGCTCAAATTCTTACAAGGCTGTAAGTAGTAAATATAGGAAATAACTTTAAATATATTGTACTCTGATGTATCAGCTCATGCTACGTGAGCTTGTACATGGCATGCACACAAGTATGTGGCACATCCAGAAAGCATCAGGTGCAGAACAGCTCAAATGTGCAGTGCCTGCAGTTACATGGGGCATGGCTCTTTGCCAGGTCTCACTTCAGGTTAGGCTTAAGTCTGTGGCAGAAAGAGCACAGGCTTTTCCTAGATTTACCTGACTTCACTCACAAGCAGGTTTGCAAACCGTAACATATTTAGTTAAGTTTATCTAATTCATGCTAATTATATTTGATTTTTTTTAAAAGCTATCCTCTCGTGTGTTTTAGTGATTTTACTGCCTCTTAATTGTCATGAATAAATTTCTATGCAGTGTCCTCTCTACAACAGAAGGAGTAAAGGTGCATTGTACCTAATAAATTCCATGCACAAGTCTTCGGTGTGTTATTTTATCTCACTAATTGGCTTCCCAAGTGTGTGGAACAAGAGCAGCAGATCACATCAGATGCCTTTACTCGTGTCTTGTTGTAATTTAAGAACTTTGGGAAATTTGGACTGTAGTTTCACTGAAAACAAACAAACAACAACAACAACAAAACCCCTCTTTGTTTCATGTGTGGCTTTGTGTTTCAATTCCCACAGCTCTTGGAGCCATTCCATCTCCCTTTGACTGCTACCTGTGCAACCGGGGCTTGAAGACTCTGAAGCTGCGGATGAACCAACACTTCCGCAATGCTTTGGCTGTGGGTCGATTCCTTGAGTCAAATCCCCGGGTGGAGAAGGTCATTTACCCTGGTAGGTTGGCAGGACTGCAGAGCTGGTGGTGTCCTGCAGCGAGGCAGGGTTTGGGTGCTGCACTGCTACGTGCCGCTTGTGCAGCCTTCATGTCTGATGACTCGTGGTTAGGTGTCTTAGCAATGGGCTTCACGTTGCTTCCCATCAGAAGGATATTTGATGTAGTTCAGGGTGAGTTGCTGTACTCTTTGATGTGATAGTAATTAACTGACAGCAGCTCCTTCACGTTTCAGGATTGCCTTCCCACCCTCAGCACGAGCTGGTCAAGCGGCAGAGCACTGGCTGTTCTGGGATGCTGTCGTTTTACATTAAAGGAAATCTCAAACATGCTACAATCTTTCTGAAGAGCATAAAGGTAAATGATGGTAAATACACTCTACCTTAAAGTGAGCTGAATCTGTCCTTCTGAGTGTGATGATGGAAGCAAGGGTTTTTTCTTGGGGCAGGGAGAGTCTTCCTCTGTACTTTTAAAGCTCCTAATTTATTTTGGGTGTAGCCGTCTCTAAATAATAGATTGCGCATAAATTAGACACTAATGAGAGGGAAGAAAAGGATATTTCAGCTCATTTGAGGTGTCTGTTTACACAGTGTGGTGTAACATCTCCAGGTTAGCCCAGGCACTGCTTCTAACCAAGAGCTGGCCTTTTGTGATTGGCTCCACTGTTTGAAGGCAGAGTGGCTGGTGCAATACTATTGTTGTATTTCAAAGCACTTGTCAGGCTGTTTTTCAAAATGCTAAATGAACCTTCAGACACAAGGAGTGAGTAGAAAATCCAGTGCAGCCTTATGGGAAGAATCTTAATTTCCATCTCTGCTCCCCACCATCAAACTTGCCATCTGGCAGCTCGGAAAGCCTATGTGTTATATGTGAAAATGGATGTGTGGTGGTGGAAGAAGAATATGTAAGGGCAGGTTATCATCACTTAAACCTTAACTGAAGTTTTTTGGATGTGAGTTTGGCTTTGTTGAGGCAGCCTGCTCTGTCCTTCCTCAGAACAGAATGAAAGCTCCTGGTGCCCAGGCAGGCTCTGTGCCCTGATGTTTATTTTCTGTCCTGCTCTGCTGGCTGTGCTGTGCCACGCAGGGACTAATCCTGAGTTACATTTGCTCAGCATGGGCATATTTCAGTTTTGCATCTGCAGTTCTTCAGAGCTGTTTCAAAGTGAAGTCTGTTTCAAATCTTAATGGCTCTCAACTACAAAGAGTAATTTTCTTCCTTATTACAGTTAATATTTCTTAAAATACAGAAGTTACTGTCTAAAACCCTAGGGAAAAATGACAAGTACTAAAAATGGAAGTTCCTTTTACTTTCACTGTCTATTTCTAAGCATTCATAAACTTACGCTTTTTGTGTTAACTTCTGTTTACTGTTTCCCTGTAGGTGTTCACGCTGGCTGAGAGCCTGGGAGGATATGAAAGCTTAGCAGAGCTTCCGTAAGTCATTCTTCATCTTAACAATCCTAAAAAAGCTGCAGAGTAACAAAATTCCTGAGCTGTTTTTGTGGGAGTTCTAAAATGTTCTCGTATACAAAGCTAAGATAGATTGCATACAATTGTCATCCAGGAATAGCGTGTTGTGTAACACAGAAACAGTGACTTCTCCAGAAATGAAAGACTTCTGTGAAAATAGGAAGGTAGACTGGTGTGAGCGGGGTGTGCAGACCTGTGGCCATGCAGGTGTCTTCATTGCTACAAGCACTGGGGTTGAGGCCTAGAAGGTTCCACCTCCCTGCCCGGGCTCTGGATGCTGGTCACCCATCTGTTGAGTGCATCTGCAGCTCTTTTCTGCTGTGAGATTCTTCCAGAATCACCTGTTACAAAAATCTCAACAGCAAACGTGGCAAAAGGGAGGAAAAAGTGCTTGTGGTTTAAATAGGGTACATGTCTCTGTCCTGTCAAAGCTGAACTGTTCTGCACTTGTGGTCTCTGCGCCTACGCAAAATGGTTCTGCCCACTTGCATTCAGTGGGCTCTCCTGAATGCGCTGTGGAGAGAGAAGTAGTGGTGGGAGCAGCTCATGGAAGCTGCCCCAGGGCAGTGCTGGGGTGATGCAATGACTGCAGAGATGGTTCCAAGTGCTGTGCTTGCATCTGTCTACTTGACTGGCTCTCCTGGCTCTAGCTGGGCCTGCATTTTAAATAAATATCTAAGCATATTCATCAACACTGGCTTTTCCATTTCCTCAGAATCACCCTAAGGTGTCACTGGCCATGGCTGGAATTTCCTACTAGCTCGTGGCTCTGCTGAGCAAATCATTCTGGGAGCACCGTGCATTTTAGCAACACCTTTACACTGCTTTCAGCAATACTACTGCTGATACTTTCCTCACTTTGTGTTTTAGTTGGGAGACTTAGCCACCATTTGATATTATGGTAACAATTCCAAGGAGTCCAGGGTGATTTGGAGCAAGTAGAATTGAGTGGATTTGACTACACTGCCATTCTAGCTGCTTACACAAGAGGGCACATTCAGTACGCTGCACTGAACTGAGCCTGTCTGCATGCCAAGCAGTCTTGGAGGGGATTTTAGTAGTACGTAGGCACCACTGTCTAGGTTAAAGGGTTACTAGTAGGATTCTTCTGTAATTAGACTCTTTTCATGAAATCTGATTTGCTAGTCCAAAAAATGCATGGGAAGTTGGGACTAAAGATCTGTTAAATCATTCCAGTTTCTCGTTTTAGAATAAGAGTGCATCTTTAAATGCTTAAGCAGTCAGAAGGTAATTGCCAAGTAGTGGCTATCAGTAGCTGAGCACATAGGAAAAGCAGCTTCTTAGCTTCCTTCATAGCTGGGGAGAATACTCTTCCACTTGCATGGCACAGTGTGACAGGTGATCTGAGGAACCAGAAGTGGAAAACAAACATCAGGGGTTTTCATGCTGGAGGTGGTACATGTAAACCTTTCTCCACATGCTTAAAATAGAGCTTTTAGATGCTGCTTACCAGAAGTTTTAACATACGTCTGGAAGGAAGAGATAAAGTCTTTTTCAATTTCAGTTCCAGATTATTAAGTCTCCACTTCTTGCTCTCTGTTCCTTGGAAATACTGCCTGACATTCTGGGAGATAGAAGCCACTGGCTTCACCACAGTTGACATAAGACCAACTTCTGACAAAATCTTTCGGTCTGTGGTTATCCAGCAGGTGGCATGTAAAAGGTGTAAAGTCTTCCTGGAACTACAGGGAATGCTGGCAGGTGATCAATGTCCTTGATTTTTTCCAGTAAAAACAACGTATCTTAGAAACAAATCTGCTTGCTTTCTTTTTCTTGCAGGGCTGTCATGACTCACGCTTCAGTGCCTAAAGAAGAAAGAGAAGCTCTTGGAATCAGTGATACCTTAATTCGCCTGTCGATTGGTTTGGAAGATGAAGAAGATTTACTGGAAGACCTAGATCAAGCTCTGAAAGCTGCAGTAAGTTGGTTGTGAACTTAGTGCTGTCACTCTAAAAAGGATTTGGTCTCTAATCCTCTGCCTTTGTCACTAATCATGTGTGAACTCCTCTACCATCTATCCCAAATCCCAGGAATAAGTTAATGAAGTGATGCAGCAATTGTCTCCTCATAATTCTTGCTTCACTTAACTTTTAAGTTACTCAGAAATGTACTTTATGGAGTGCATGTAAACCTTTGCAGCAGCTTGAGTCAGCCTGAATGGAGACTCATTAGTCATCGAAGTGCTTGGCAGGAGTGCTTGCACTTCCAGTTTGTCATGTCATGTGTCAGAGAGCATGGTGGCACTGGGGGAGTAAAAAGTGAATGTGAGTTGTGCGCCAATTGTAGCAGATGTTTAGCAGTTTGATGTACTGTACAGACAGGAAAGTATTATTTTTCTCTAATTGGTGGTATGGAATGCCTGTAGCAATTAGCATCAGAAACAACATGTGTTTCTATATGCCAGAAAAAAAAAAGAAAAAAAAAAGATGTACCTGGTCAGTGTAGGTGCACAGCCTAATTGTCTCACATTTCTTCTCATTGTAGATCCCAGACCCTAAGGCTCTGAAATGACAACTGAAACCTGAAGTTGGAAGTTAGATGTTGAAACATCTGAAGAAGATGACTCAGAAAATCAAATTGCTAACGTCTGTCTTGGCTATGCCTTTGAGAACTGAAATCTATTCAATCAAATTCTGGATTCCTGGGGAGTTGTCACTTTGTAGTACCATGCTATTCTGATTGCACATTGCTGTGCACCTTGATATGAATCCTGTGCTGTTCTGTGTGTCCATTTCTGCTGTGCTGTAATCCTCTGTCTTTGGAATTGGTGGGTCAGTAACTTGTGTTTGAGAGCAGCCATGAGACACACTCAGGAATATTATCATAATTCTCTCCAAGGAGATGGATGCTTCTCCTTTGCCTTACTAATGCTTTAGGGGTGTTAGGTCAGTAGGGTTTGTTTCTGCTCTTTGGAATGCAAAATTATGTCCTTCTCATCTCTTCTAATCCAAGAGTTTAACCTCGATATTGCTGATAACATTTAGACTTTTTTTTTGAAATCTGGTTTAGTAGTTTTTCACCTCATGAGATTGTATGAAATACTGAAGAAAATTCAATACCTGGTAAATAGTGGTAACTTTGTAAAGATGATTCTCTGACTTAAAAAAAAACAAAAACTAATTGTGCTAATGATTTGGTTTTTAGAATTAGGATCGTTCTGATTAAAATACACTTTGAATCTCTCTGATATATTCTTGTTGTGATATTTGGGTATGCTGCTTGCATTCTGGATCAGTTGATAAAGTGACCCTCGATCTGTTTAAGTTCTTTTATAGGAAAATGACATCATTGATGGGCACTGTGCACAGGCTGCCCAAGGAGGCTGTGGTGCCCCATCCCTGCAGGCATCCAAGGCCAGGCTGGATGTGGCTCTGGGCAGCCTGGGCTGCTGGTTGGCGACCTGCACACAGCAGGGGGTTGGGGCTGGGTGAGCGCTGCGGGCCTTTTGTCAAGAAATAGGAATTCTGATGTGTAACAGCTTACAGTGCTAACTGCAGCATTCAGGCAAACAAGGCTTTCCCTCAGACAGGAGAGTGACTCACAGAAGGGCACCTATTTGCAGATGAGGGCTGTGCTGCATGGAGCTGCTGCTGTGCCCTTGGCAGCATCCTTGCTGGGCTCAGGCCCACCAGCTTTCTGAGCCAGCTTTCTCAGCCAGGCCTGGGCTGTGCTTTTCCTTCTCTTTCATTTTCCTAATGGGAACTGATAGGAAATGCTGCTTGATGACTTCTCTCTCATCAGCTGTTCAGAAGCGAGAAGTTTAGATGAAACACATTCATTTACATCTTAGCCCTAGAAGTGTTAATTATGATTCATTCTCAGCTAACCTGTCTGGAAGGAGAGTGAGACATTGCAGATAGCTGTTCATTGACTTTTTGCAGGATAAACATTGCTACTGAGCTGTCAGGATATACGTATATTTGAACCTAAGCACAAAAGCATCATTTGACATTATGACATTAATTTCAAGGGAAGGACTTCAGCAAATAATTATTTTTATATGTCACTATGGGTACAGCTTTGTAAGTATTGATTTGCTTTGGTACCTGGAAGACAGAAGATACATTTGTGGTGGATTATTCACCCTTCCTGTTGCTCTGTATTGTTGTGTTTTGGCAATGACAAGAGGCAAACAAGCACTCCCCTTCTTTGTTTCTTTTCATAACTTCATAACTGAAGAAGACATCAGGCTGGCTTGCACAGAAGTTGTTTCTGCTTCTTAAGAAGTGACCATGGTATGGAGACGACAGGGTTTCTTTGGCTGTCTTTCATATGTGTTTAAAAAAAGAAGTGTTGAGGTGCCTGGCACCTGGTGGAGCCTGGCAAAGGGCAGCGGATGCTTTGGCTGTGCTCTGTGTGCCAGTGTTCTCATGGCTGCAGTCTGCCAGTGCCACTGGCCAGCCAGGGCCTTTCCTCAGCTCTTCTGCAAATGCCTCCATCATGGAATCTTTACCTCTTCTAATCGGCTTAAACTGGAGAGCATAATTAGCTTCCCAACTGCCTGTCCTGAGGCCACTGAGGTGAGGACCGAGGAAACCATCACATGTATTTCACCATGGAAATTTCTGCAATGGATTTGTCTCAGAATAAGTTACTCTGTGACGCTGCAAATGGCACAGAACCTGGTGCAAGTGGAGAGACCAGGTAAGTGACAAAGGTGGGATACTGTCAGCGAATGAGAATGCTTTGAAACAGGCAAAATAAGTGAGGGTGTCTAACAAAGCCTCCAGCAAGGCTCCCTCTGGACTTGAGTGGGTGAATTGTGGTCTGTCTGGTGTTTCACAGAACATTCTCTCTGAAGGTAAAAGGGCGGCTTTCATCCTCTGATTAGATTTTGGACACGTGGCTTCAGATTGCATTACACTTCAAGGCAAAGTTCTTCTTTTATGTCGGGTCCCAGACTGCACTCCTGTTGAGGAGAAATTACATTTGCTCCCCAGAAAATGATCGTATAGAGCTTGGCCCTAGGAACAAGGACAATTAGAGAGCATCTGGGCAGAGGAGACGAGTGCTGCAGAGTGGCCTAATGGCATTAGGAACAAAGTGAGCCGTAGGAGGTGTGGCAGCTCCAGGGGGACCTGTCCTGCCCTGCTGCCTGTGCTCCTGCACAGCATTCAGTGCTGGGGCAGTGAGAGGAGCCCTCAGCTCCTGCACTCCCTCCCAGCCCCGGATTCCCCAAACCTGACTTCTTTTTGGTGCCTTTTGGCCGCTGTCACATTTGCAGTGTTTTGATGGAGAGCTTTTTTGTTTTCCAGCCGCGGCGCAGCCAAGAGCTGCAGCACATTACTCAGAAGAGTTCTTAGAAACTCCCAAGCTTTTACTTACAGGAAAGTTGCCGTAATTGAAATCTGCTATTTGTCATAATTATGTAAACTAACATATGTAGAAAATGTCAAGTGCATGCTTTCCACCCAGATGGTGATGCTCGGTGAGCGCAGGCCCTGGCAGCCCCACTGACCCCTTGCACGCGGTGCTGCAGGTCGGGGCAGGCACAGGGCTGCCGTGCAGCATCCTCACTGCTGCCAGGGGCGTTTGCTCCAGCGAGGTGAGAGCAGTCCTGTGTCAGCACAGTTTGCTCACCGCTGCAGCCCTGCCTCTGGGGAGCACTAGAATGAGTATGAGGCCAAGAGGCGCTTTGTAATTAGTTTACCCTCTGTCATGCATGGCAGCTGACTTACCAGTGCCATTTTCACTTCTTTCTGTCAGCTCCCTTTGGGAAAACGTCCTCCCGTGTCCTGCCCAAAGGTTGTGCAGCATGAGATGGCAGCAGGAGGCTCTTGCTCAGCCACACCTCAACAAACCACAGGCACCAGCTGAGGGACCCTGAGCTCAGTGGGCCCAGGTGCTGCTCGGGGTGAGCTTGGGTTGGAGCTGTGTCCCCATCCCATTGCGTGGAACCCTGCAATGCTGTGGTAGTGCTTCAGAGTGGAAGGAAGTCAAGTGTGAGGGACAGAGTACCCTATCTATCAGCAGTGAGCAGTCATTTGCCTGCAGAAGTGTGGTCCTTGAGAGAGTGAATATGGATGAAATGCAACTGCAACAGGCTGCCCAAGGAGGCTGTGGGTGCCCCATCCCTGCAGGCATCCAAGGCCAGGCTGGATGTGGCTCTGGGCAGCCTGGGCTGCTGGTTGGCGACCTGCACACAGCAGGGGGTTGGGACTGGCTGAGTGCTGTGGGCCTTTGCAACCCAGGCCATTCTGTGAAGTGATGACCATGGATATTTACAGCTTTCAGAAATCAGAGAGGATTCTGCCATTTCCTCTCATTCTTTTAATAGGTTGGACCAACAGAAATACAGAAGTGTAGGTTGAATGTGAAGCGATGAGCAAGCTGCTCTTAAAAAGTCTACAGTCCTGCATCTGCTTTGCTAGCTAGAATTACTGAGGGAGCTGAAGAGAGGGTCTGGGTCGGGTTTCTCCTGGGCTGTGTCCCTGCAGCTCCTTGGCTCGTGTCAGCACTGAGCTAGTTTGTAAATTACCAGACCTCCTGAATGGGAAAACCTGCATCTTTCTCGTGATTTAAGAAGACTACAGTTATTAAAACTATGGAAATTTTTTAAAGTGTATTTCTGAACTCTTTGTTAGATCCAAAATCTGTACTTTTCTAAAGTGCATAATAAAATGCAGATGAGAGGTTCTCTGAGAAATGGGGCACCTTTGCTCCCTATGCCAGGCTGTAAATCCAGGTCAGAGCTGCGTTCTACAAGAACTACAAGAAATGTGATGTGCTTTTGGCAGCAGCAATATTTATCCAAGTCCCAGCACTACAATGTTCAGGCTGTTGTCTGCAGCCAGAACCGAATCCTGTCTGTCTCAGACGTTCTTTGCTGTTAACTGCTTCATGGAACTGCCCACGATCGATTTATTTGGGTTTGCACAACCCTCACCCAGTCAAACAGCCGCTGCAGCCTGCGCTGTGCAGCTGAGGCCTTTGTGCTGCACCAGTAAAGTCATGGCAGATTCATCTTTGGCAGAGGGGCTGGAAAGGATCCTCATGGCTCCCGTATAAGGAATAGGAACATTCCCATTGCTCACAGCCCCCTGCTCTGATTAAAAGCCCCATTTAATGAACAGGTGAGGTCAGCCCCACCACACAACCTCAGCAGTTTCACCACGTTGCTGTTGTTTCTGGATGTGCAATTTGTGTTTGAGAGCTTGGCAGGGTTTCCCTGTGATATGTGGGCAAAGCATCTCCTTGCAGCCCAGCGCCAAGGAATGGGAACCCCTGCACTGGGGCTGGAGCATTGGCTTCCCACCCTCCTTGCTGGGTGGGAAGCTGCATAGTTAAAGTTTGTGATATTTGCTTGTCTGCCCGTATTTCCAAAGCATCTGCGGAGTTCTCACCATGGCACCACGAGTGACACAGTAATTACTTCTTGAAGTTGGCTTTGAAACTTCATACGTTTCACAAAAAGAATACTGGATTTCCAAAGAATGGAACAAAATTCCATTTCACATGGGAGTATTTCCCAAGAGAGCGTGTCACAGGCTCTGAGAATGAAGAAAATCTTTATATTTAGATTATATTAATCATTTCTCTCTTCTCCTGTTTTGAGCTTCCATGAGGACAGATGAACGTAAAAGGAATTCTTCCACTTGGATCCATGGAGAAGAGCAGAAACAGAACCGCCAGAGGCACGGCATTGCTGTCTGTTCCCAGGCTCCATGTCAGGATTTGTGTGCTTACTGCTGGAGAGTGATTTCAGCCAGCAGCAAATTCACAGCTCGTCTCAGCAATGTGTCAAGACGGGAAACGGGAGGCTTAGATATAAAATTTAGAAGGTTTGAGAGATGAAAACAAACATTTGCCTGAAATGTGAACTATCTTAGGAAGTCAAATTGGGATGCTTCTGCTTGTCAGCAAAATAGAAAAGAGGGTGATTATGGATGGAAGCAGGTCAGAGAACAACCTAAGGACACGCAAAAACAATCAAATATCCCAAATCTTAAAAGCTTTCCCAGATTCCCAGTATTTTGCTAACTGAATTTTAGCATGCTGCCTTTCAGATGGGGGCTGCTCCCCTCAGACTCACTGTGTCACCCCACAGGTTCGGGTTCCGAGGCAGCTGAGGTGTTCTGCAGGTTCAGCTTGGAGTGCTGATCTGCCCTCTGCTCTCATGACATAGCGGCTGAATCAGTGCAAGGCGTTCTGCCTGGCCTGGCTCCACAGCGCCTCTCTGCTTCCTTCTGCAGCCTCTGTGTCGACCTTGTCTCACATGCTGCGACCTCACATGAAAAATGAAGCTACAGAGCTTGGTGGCTTAACTCTGTTAAATCCCTTTTATTCTTTCATCTCTGAAATGCACATTGTGTTATTATTAAATGTCTGTTCTAAGCTGCTGAGCTTCCCTTATGCCAAACACAAAGCAGCTGCATCTTTCTTTCAGCAGCAGAAGGTGCCATGCATGCTCTGTGGGTGTTCCCTCTGCTTACTGCTTCTGCTTAGCACCCTGAGCTCGCCTGCTTGCTTCCACAGAAACTCATTCACTCTTCTCCCCTTAAGAACTGCCTTCCCCAAAGAAATCCATTATTGTTCAAAGGGACACAAAAGTTAACCTGGCACGCTGAACCCCGCAGGCAAAGCTGCCTCCTTTTCTCTTCCTCCCTGCCTTTCATCCAGGGCTCTCCGTACCAGAGAACTCTGCTGCTGTCCTCCTTCACCCATAGCTGTTAGCTGATGGTGCTGCCTTTTCCACAGGCTTGTTTTGGTACAGGCTCAGTTCTTCATATCAAATCCTACATGAGGGCTTCCACACCAAAAGCAGTTTACTGAATTTCCTGGTGAAGTGACATCTTTGCAAGCAACAGCCGCAGCTCCCGTGAGCAGGCTGCTCCCTCCATCCAGCTCCATTCTCTCCATCCGGCTCAGATTTCCCAGTGCCCACCCCTCACTGCAGCAGGAAGGCTGCAGCCTTTGGTGCTTGTTGGTGGTTTTGGCCAGGTCTGGGGGCATGGGGAGCCCACCCCATGGCAGGCACTGCTGTCCCGTTCCCATGTTCCTATGGCAGTGCATCCCATACTGCTCTCAGCAGGTGGCCCATCATTTTCAGTAGGGAAAAGTCGCTCCTCATCCCTAACCCTGATTTTTTTTTTTTTTTTTTTTTTTTCTGTTTTTAATGAAAGCCTTTCTGAAGTCTATGTTTGGCTTTCTTTTTATCTTGGAGCATGCTTCATGCCAGCCCAATATCATTCGTGAAAAATCCCTGGGGATTTTTCCCCGCATTTGCAGCAAAGGATGCATTCAATTTACTCCACGATAAATCCATCCTTCGAGGCCAGAAAAAAACCCAAAGCCATCACAAGACTTGGAGCAGAGGAGGGCCTGGTGCTGCGCAGCTCCCACATCCCAGCCCCCGCACAGAGGTGTGTGCCCAGCCATGGCAGCAGCACAGCCCGGTCCCGGCGGTGTTCATGTGGCCGTGTCTGCTTCTTGTAAGGGTGCCACCACCCTGTCAGCAACAGTGCCATCTGCTCCAGAGAGTGCTGTTTGCATCCATGTATGGATACGCTTGTGCTGGGATCCTGATAATGAAATATGGGGATGCAGAGGGGATGACAGACATGGATTTTCATCAATTGTCAGCACTGCTGGGGGCAGGCAGTCTGTTAATTACCCAGTGAGAAGTGAGTTCCAGTGGTCCCATTTGTGAAGGGGACGGTGTGCTTCGTTGGGAGGCTGAGAAGCAGGGAAAGGGGGTGGTGGGGCAGCTGGAAGGGCCCTGGGACTGCGCCAGCCCTGCTCCGCTTTCAGAGAATTCACCGGATGTTCTGCTGGGTTTTGTTCTGAGAACAAGTTGAGGTAAAAGAGAAGTGGCTGCTGAGAGACAATTAGACTCCAGGAATTACAGAACCAAAGAACACCCTGACTTGGAAGGGATGCACATCAAGTCCAAACCCCAGCTCTGTGCACAACTTCCCGAAACCCAAACCCCATGGCTGAGAGCGGTGTCCCAGTGCTCCCTGAGCTCCAGCAGCTTAGGGCCATGCCTATCACCCTCACCTCCACCTGACCCTCCTCTGACACAGATCCACACTGTGCCCTCAGGCCCTGTTGCTGTCACACAGAGCAGAGCTCAGCGCTGCCCCTGCACTCCCTGTGAGGCTGTAGGGCCGCCATGAGGAGCTGTAGGGCCATGAGGAGCTGTAGGGCCATGAGGAGCTGTAGGGCCATGAGGAGCTGTAGGGACACGAGGAGCTGCAGGGCCACGAGGAGCTGTAGGCTGCTGTGAGGAGATGTAGGGCTGCAAAGAACTGCAGGGCTGCCACGAAGCCTCCCCTCCCCATCCTCTTCTCTGGGCTGAATTATTCAGTAAGCAGCTTATTAGGTCTTTGTAAAACTCATTTTGGGAATTTCCCAGCTGGTGCAGCTTCCCTGCACAAGACAAGCGAACATTGATGGCACAAAGAGGAATCTCATCCCTGGTGCTTTTTGCATAAAAGCTCTCACCTGCATTGGTTTAGCTATCAGTTAAGTGGGGGTGGTGAGCAGGAGATTGGCACGAGGTGTCTTTTGTTGAATCTCACTGCCATTTTCAAACTCAGAAGTGCTATTCCCAGTCCTTGGATTTCCTTTGTACTAAATCCCAGTCAATGTTTTCTTTAAAAGGTTATGCTAAGACGAATAAAGAAACCCACAAGTCAGTTTGCAAATTTTGCTGTCAGCCCTTAATGATCTGCTAAAAATAATGTGGATGATTCATCTTCAAATCTATTGAAACAGGAGTTGTTTGTTCTGGGCAGCTGTCCTTGGTCTGCAGCACTCGAGACGAGACGATCGGTGTCAGCAGACCAAGGGAGCCCACAGTGATTCACTTCTATTTCAGGGCCATGGAAATGCTCCTCAAAGTCCTGCTGGGCTCTCCAGGGCTGCAGCCCAGCTCTGGGTGCATTGCCCAGCCTGGTGGTCTGGGATGTCTCTGGCACGTCTGGATGTGGGCGCCCCTTCCTCACAATGTCATCTGTAGCACTTGAACAGATGTATTTCAACATAGGTATTAAAACAGATGTAGTTTTAGACAGAAGTAATCAAACAGCATGTTGAAGGAGACCTTCAGTGCTTGATATTACCCAGTTTCCTACCTGGGGCTGTTGATGTCCTAATAACACAGTAAGGACTGCTGTAACAGCTGTTTTTTAACCGCCCTTGACTCATCAGTTGTGCAGGGGCTCTTCAGCTCTCCAGCCAAACCTCCTTCAGCTCCGCAGCATCCTTTGCCCAAGGAGGCTGTGGGTGCCCCATCCCTGCAGGCATCCAAGGCCAGGCTGGATGTGGCTCTGGGCAGCCTGGGCTGCTGGTTGGGGACCTGCACACAGCAGGGGTTGGGACTGGCTGAGCGCTGTGGGCCTTTGCAACCCAGGCCGTTCTGTGGTTCTATGATTCTATGATTAAAATTTTCACATGGCTACACCTCCTCCACCCTCAGAGATGCAGTGGAATGTATGCAGGACTGTCCCAAGATGCAAACCCACATCTTCATCCTTATCCCAGCCACGTGCTTCACTGCTCAGTGCTAATGCTAGCTTCCCTTCTTTGTTGGAGCTGGCTGCTTTGCACACATGCTTTCATCTGCGCACATGTGCAGGCTGGAGGATTTCTTTGCCAAACAAGCATATAGAGATCTACATTAATACCTGATGGCAATGATGTGCAAAGGTCTGAGGCTGTGACCAGAGCTGGCACAGTGCTGCTGGACAACGCCTGGCGTGAACTGGCACTTAATAGTTTACAAGCATACATGAGGCTGAAATTTGTTTGCAAATCACTTTGCAGCTGCTGACTGAAAATAAATAGACTTTCTGAAATGTGCAGCAGTTTGTGAATATCTCCTTAATGTGGAAAAAGCCTGTTTCCTCAAGTAACCAATTTGCTGTCTGTAATTGGAGCGTGTCTGCTCATGTTGGGCTGCAGCACTTCCAGCTGGTGAGGGCAGGAGCCTGCAGCATCAGGGATGAGGAAAATGCAGAGCAAGAGTTGTCTTCTAGGTTGTCTTTTAACAAGCAGCAAGTTTTTAAAACAAAAGGGAACTGCACAAAAGGGTCTGGGATGGTGCGGTGTGTTTTTGCACGTGTGTACGATGAGCTGAGCAGGGGGATCTCACCTGCGCTGCTCCAATGAATGAAGGGAGGCGTGAAGCACGCAAACACAGCCCATCCGTCTGAAGCTGTGTTTATTTAAAACATGCTTTTTATCACCGAGCCGAGGAAGGATAAAGTGTCTGTGTTTGACTGTGCAAGAAAAATATTTATGCAGCTGCAGAACTTCCCCAGGTTGCTGTGCCGGGTGCCAGGAGGCTCTCTGTGGGCTGAGCCCTTCTTGCAGAGCCCAGCAGTGTCTGGGAGGGAAGCAAGGGCTGCATGTCATAGGGGGAGGGAAAGCGGAGTTGCCCCCCTTCTGCCTAGAAATTGGGGAGATTTGGTAAGAAATAACAGCTATTTTAGGAGTGTGGTAGGAAATCATTAACTGAGAGTGTTCCCAAAAGTCTGCACCGCAAATGGGCTTTATCCCTTAGACAGCTGCTGCAGTAAGGACCACAGCTCTACCCAGTAATCAGGGATGCAACTCCTTATATAGCTCTTAACGTGCTCATAGTGACAGCTGCATTTGGGAAACTTGGTATATTTATTTACTCTGTTGTGCACAGTAACTCCTGCACCTTGCTTTGCTGTCCTTAGTGCCGACAGAAGAGAACCCCACACTTCCTACCCTGCTGATTAGCCAGCTCACAGGACTGCTCCCAGCCTTCCTGCTGGAGCAGAGGGTGTTCAGGATGCCTGTTCAGGATTTGCGCAGCAATCTTCCTTGGTTGCTTTTCCTGCTGTGTCCAATACTCAGCCATGGGACTGGAGATGGCTGCTGGCACCTGGGAGCAGGTTGTGGGAAGATGTGCTGCATAAAGGTGATCACTTGCTGAAATTTCTTTCTCCCTTATGGCTTTCAAGCACTAATGAAATAAGACTGCATGAAAATTCATTGCCCGGGGACTGGGGAGTTCAGGAACACTTTTGTTGTTAACCATACCCATTTGCCACCGACAGAAAATTGCATCCAATTTCCAAACGAGTATTTAATGCTCAGGAAATGAATTGCAAGCAGATGCAGTTCTGCAGCTTTTCTGCATCCCAGATGCTGGGTCTTCCCGGTGCTACATGGGCAGAGCCAGTGCTGCTGGCTCTGCTGGGTTTGGGCACCCTTGAGAGTTCTCCAGGAGCCTTGTGTCTCCAAGGAGGGAAGGACAGGGTCACATTTGCATGAGTTCTCTAGACCTACTTGGGATGGATCCTCCATCACACCTCATCCCATCCCATCCCATCCCATCCCATCCCATCCCATCTCATCCCCTCACATCCCATCCCATTCTATCCATCCCTTTCCATCCCATTCCATTCTGCCCCATCCCGTCCCATCCCATCCCATCCCATCCCATCCCATCCCATCCCATCCCATCCCATCCCATCCCACCACTCCAGGTTGTTGAAATGACCATTTTGTTCCTGATTAAGTGGAAATGATGTGGTTACTACAGACTCACAGCATCATGGTACAGTTTTAGCTGGAGGAGGCCTTTCAGATGACCCAGTCCAGTGCCCTGGTTTTGTTTTCCTGTCATTTTCCAAGAAAACTCACCCAAAAGCCTGGGCAAACAAATCTTTGTGGCTTGCAGAGCATTTCTAATGTAGGCAGACAGGAGCAGAGGGGCCAATATAGCAAATATTGGGTTCACCAGGCTCCTTGTTGCAATTATGTGGTATGGATTCCTCAACTGGAAGAAAATATCATTCCTTCTTTCCAGACTTCATGATGGAAGGGAAGAAGTTCATTCCCAGCACAACTTGCAGAAAATATATTAAATATTGACAGTAATTAGATTAGCCTGGGTCGGGGCATTATTGATATTAATTTGATTAGATTGAATTGAAGAGGAAGCGATGTTTAACTTAATGCCTGTAATAAATGAGGAAGAAGGTAGTGGTGGAGCTTTCCTCCTCCATTAACAATAAACAGATCAGAAAACAACGTTAAGCTCTGCCGGTCCCTCACCCACAGGCTGTGAGATGGAGCTGCCTCTAAGCAGGGTGAGGGCTGCTGCTGTGACCTCTGCTCACTGCATGCTCAGCATCATGGTGCAGCACATCCAGCCTGCGATGGGTGGCACAGCCAGCAGCCATGTGCTCACATCCATCAGCTCCACAGTGCCAGGGTGGCTGTGACACAACGTACTCAACAGCTCAGCAGCAGGGTAACAGCAGCACATCCAGCACAGACCTGGAGTATAAAGGCACAACAGGGTGAGAGGTAATGGCCATACGTCGTGCCAGGGCAGGGTCAGCTTGGATATCAGGAGAAATCTCTGCTACAGAGAGTGCTCAGCATTGCACAGATGCCCAGGGGTGGAGGGTCAGCATCCCTGGGGTGTGCAGAGCTGTGGGGATGTGGCACTGAGGGACGTGGGCAGTGGGTGTGGGGGTGGGCTGGGGTGGGGTGGGATCTCAGAGAGCTTTTCCAACCTGAGTGATTCTGTGATGACTCTATGACAGCCTGTGGTTGTTGGCTGCAGCTGTGAAAAATTGGAGGCCAAAGGCACATCGAGTTCTCCTCCCGTCCTGCTCACAATGACTGATCTATTTTTATGATTTTACAGTGCTGCCAGTTCCATCTTCCAGCAGAGGTGGGCTATTTGTGGAGCTTATGAAGCCACTGGCACTTTTCAGAAGGAAACCAATAAATGTAATCCCACAAACAAACATGGATGACCACAACTAATGACTACTTCCTATTCTATGTCACCACCTCTTAATACAGAGCACAGCACTTTCCCTCTCCACGTGCAGATTTCCTATGATGGGCTGTGCCTTAACACTACTTTCCTCTATCTGCTTCTCCAGAGCTGAATGGGAAGCTCAGCTGCCTTCCAGGAGAGGTCAGGCTGTTTATCCTGCCCTGTTGCTATGGCTGCAAGGTTTTCTCCCAGGGATGTTGGCCAGGAGGTATTCCAGCTGCAGGATGTGAGCTGTGCCCTACAGCCCACATCCTGCCCATGTCCTACAGCCCATGTCCTGCAGCCGGTACCCATTAGCTGGTGTCCTACAGCCAGCATCCTGCTGCCCATATGACTCTAAATTGACTTCTTACACTGTGAAGGGAGAAGGATGAAACAGACAGAACAGAGAGAGAGCCGTTCTTCACACCCATGAGATAAATACTCTGAGCTTCAGATGGCTGGATGCTCGCTTTTGTTAATGGCCATCCATATAATCCCAGAGGCATTCATCACAGCTTTTAAGCAGTGATGTGTATTTGTTGCCCTCTTGACTGACCTCACGCATCGAGTTCAGACATCTTAGTTAAATTTGGTATGGCTTGTGCACCAAAACCAGGGGAACGCACTGATGAATTCACTGCTTTTGCCGTGGCTTTGGGAGCACAGCAGTTTTTCTAACATGCCTTTATATCACATGTAACTCAGGCCAAAAGACAGATCAGAGATCTGAGTGTTCAGCCACCAGCCTGCCCGGGTTCTGCCGGCACACACATGGGCTTGTGGGGCTGTGCCAGGCACTGTGCTGGGGCTGTGAGCCTGGGGCACTCTGGAAATGGCACAGCAGGGCAGCGCTCAACAGTGGGATGAGGCAGCAGTGCTGGAGAGGTGCTGGGGGGCACTGGTGCATTGATGAGTTTGGTTGTATTTTACGCAGTGCTCTCCTTTGCCTGAGTTGCATTCCTGATCACCACCTCCCTCTGACAGAAAAATCATTCTTTTTTATTACAATTTCCTGTTAATTTGCACTCCTCTGAGGGGCTGTTTGTTCCCAGGGCTCTAACAGAAGTGCTGCTGCAAAGCCACTGAAGTCTGCAGCCACAGAGAGCCCACAGCCCACCTCCAGGGACCAGTGTTTTGGGAGGAACGTCTCCATAACGTAATAGCAGAAGTACTTTCTGCTTTAAAATGTTTACTCAATCAGTCCCAAGCAGCTATTGGCTCCTCTTCAGCTGGAGCCATGGAGTTGCCTGGCTCAGCAGCCTGGCTCCCCAATGCAGCCCCACAGCTCCAGCAGGATGCAGCAGCCCTGGGCAGCGTGGCTCTGCAGCTCCATGGAGCACTGAACAGGGCTGTTTGTCTTCTTCTCTGTTGTTCGGTTGTTTTTTCTTTTTTTCGTTTCAGTGCTGGGCATCTGGACTCAGCTGTTAGAGATGTAATGCAATAACCCTCACTCGTGCTGGGAGGCAGCCGTGGTTGTGCAGGCAGGGTGTGAGCTGCCAGCTGTGGGAAGCAGGCGGGTGTGAGCCCTCCAGCTTTCAGCTCGTGGCCACACACACATCAGTGCAATGACCGTATTGGAGCTGCGTGCCGGTGCCAAGTGGAGAATAAAGCGCATGGCCACTCGGGGCCCACGGGCTGCGTTTTCGGGAAAGCAGGGCACGAGGCCAGAGCAAAGACTGCTCTGTGATATGAACCTTTTGGTAAAGCCTTTGCCCCAGGCTGTCTGCAGAGAGCTCAGAAAACTCGGGGCTGTCTGCGCTGCCCTCCATCACAGCCCTCCTCTGGCTGCTTCTGAGCTGGGTGCCGGTCTGCAGGCTCCTGGTGGGCTGACTTGCTGCAGGGAGCACGTACAGGATGGGGCAGATATCTGGCATGCAACTGAACAATGAACTTGTGAAAGGAGAGGATAAAAGCTATGCAGCAGCATGATGTGAGTGAGCTCAGTGCTGAGGGCTGCTGTCCCCGGCACATAAACAGTTCAGCCTGAACCACCGGTGAGGATGTGGGATAAGGCGCACTGGTCAAATGATCCACAGTAAAAAGCTGGAACCTTATGTTTGGCATTAAATAAGAGAGAAGCTAACTTCTTATGGTTTTAGTCAAGGTGCTGTTTAGAAAAATGAGTGCTTCTGAACAGCACAACAGCACGCAGCAGGGCGCCTCTCCTCCCCCGTTTCCCTGGAAAGCGCTGCGTGTGCCTCAGGGCTCCAGCCCAGCCTCGTGCTCAGCGCTCACCAGAGCACTTCTCAAGGGCCTGAAGACATCCTCCCAAACAGCACTCTGCAGGGGAGTGGCCGCACGGTGAGTTGACTTCTCCGGCCTGAAGCACTGACTGGTTGCCCCACAGGTCTGAAATGGGCATCTCGAATGGACCCTCAGTCCTCAGCTCCCCAAATCCTCCTCTGGCAGGACTTACAGATTGCTTCTAAGGACTCGGACTGGAAGAGAAACAGACGATTTGTTTAAAAAATAAGAAATGTTCATAACTTTCATCCTCTCATAAAAGTCAGTTGTTTTGAAAATTTTCTGCTGTGAGCACCACATGCATCAAGTGTCACATCACCAAATTCCGTCATTCTTCCTACCCAGAAAACTCATGTACACAGATGATTCTTGTCCAGACCGTGTAGGTGTTCTCTCCTTCATCTTACCAGTGCTTTGTGAAGTGAGGAAATTACATGAATCTTTGTGCTCTCCTGGTGGCAGCAGAGCTGCAAGGCTGTGTGGGTGCTGCTGCAGGCAGGCAGTGGCCATGGGCAGGCGCTGTGTGTAGCTGGGCATGGGCAGCAGCTGAGCAGAAGGCGGCTGTGCTCACACCATGTCTCGTGCCCATTCCCCCACACCTCCTTGCGTGACTTCTTTTTCCCCAGAAGCCTATCTTAAAAGCTTTGTAAAACTGTATTGATTGACATTAAGCATCAAATGCATACAGGCAACGCCGGCACGCCATGCTGACAGACGCACAGAAATCAATATTGGCTGGTAAAGATGGATGCGTTCATGTACAAAATGCCCTTAAGCACATGTAGATTACCTTACGGTCTTTTCAGTCTTTGTTATTCGACTCTGAAGGCAAAGTCACAGCAAAGCAGCAGAACTTGCTTGGCCTGATCTGCCCCCATATCCACCCTCCCGCTGCTGTGCGATGCCTTCTGCTCAGGCAGGGATTGATTTTGCTTTTGCAGACCTTGAAGTTGCTCATGGCCAGGTGCAGGAAGCTGCTGACAGCCCTCACCTCCGCCTCGTTATTTTGCAGCCCGATAACTCACCAACTGGATTTGAGGCTACCAAGTTGCAAACATGTAAGTAGGAATTTGTCACACTTCTCTTAGCTCGGAAACCAGCGTTGGGAGACAGCAAGTGCCAAAGTCGATATTTATTCCACACATGGCTGATTTTTAAGCACTTTCACTAGAATTCAACTAGAATGTGACTTTGATCCCAGGGTGAGCACCATGCTGCTGCCTTCCTCCTGCATGGGCGTTTCGGAGCCCCAACACAGATCCACAGCCAAAGTTCTTGTTAAGGTTTAAAGGGAGAAAGTGCATGCAAAGAGAGCAGGCAACTGCTTGCCTTAGACTCCTGCAGCTCCTCCTGCAAGCTGCAAGCTGGAATTGTGGGACATGGCGGCAAATGGAGTGCTTGGGGTGCAGCCCCACACAGTTGGGCACAGCCTGCAACGTCACGGCACAGAGAAGCTGCAGTGCTTGTGCAAACCTTGCCCTCAGTTTGATCACTGAAGGGGAACGCTATTCTCCCTCAACACGTTTTTTTAAGCTGTTCTTTTTCTCCTCCTCTACAAGAAAACACGCAGTTCATTGTGCCCAGCTGTCCATGCACAACACTCAGCACCCCCTGGAGTTCCAAGGCCCTGCGGCTGAGCACGTCGGGGTGTTTGTAGTTTTGCTTGGCAGCCGTGGTGGGGAGGCTGGGGCTGATGAAATATGAGGGTCTGGTCCCACTGCGCAGTCTCACGTGTCGCCTCTCGAAGTTTATGGTTGTTCTCAACTTGTCTCAATAGGAACAACATTTTGCTCAGATTTACTGTGTGTTTAAACAAGTGCTTGTGCTGATAGTGCTCTGAAACATGTGCTGCACAGAGGGTATTGGAGATGGTTTCAGCAGAACATACCCAGGGCTCAGCTGTTGGCATCTGTGTGAGGTTTCAGCAGGACGAGCTGATGAACCTCACCTGGCAGCCACCCACAGCTGCACAAATGCTGCCCCAGGGCCTGAGGCCAATTGCCAGCACCTGCTGTACCCATGCAGTAGTAGTAGTGCAGTCCTACTTCCAGCAATGTCCCATGGTGCTCCTGCTGGGCTCTCTGAGGCTAGGACTCGTCCTGTTGCTTGGCTCTCACTTCCCAGCTTATATCAGGGGGGTCAGCATAGCTTATCTGGTATATCTGTAGGTTCCTCTAAGCCCTGGTTAACCCAAACTGAGTTGACTTCTGCCTGCTGCAGAAGTTGGGAGAGCAGTGAGCAAGTGGGGCTGTGGTAAGCAAGTGGAAAAGTTGGCACCTTCAAAGAAAATGGGCATCTGGACTTTTGGCTGACCTCACTGAGCTTAACAGAACTGTGAGGGTTTGTATGCCTTTGCTGTTACTTCTGATAAGTAAACATAGCCCTTTCCTCAATGGTGAGCCCTGATTCTGAGCTCCTCTCTGCACTCGCACTGTCATAATGAGTGTCTGATTTCAAAGTCAAAGGAAGACAGAGCTGATTTGCACAAGAGTGTTTCTGAAACGCTAGGGTAAGTTTGGCGCAGCAGCCAATGGGGAGTGTTGTGTCACCAACGGGTCTCGCTGTGTCCTTGCAGAGCCAGCATTGCCCACCAAGGCAGCTTGAGTTCCTCCTCCACTCCAGATAAGGCGAATATTTGTCTTGGGAATGGGGAATCTGCAAACTAAGAAGTGTGGGAATTTCTGCCTTAGCTGTTCCATGTGCTACAATGCTGGGACAGATGCTCTGTCTGGGCTGGCTGCTGGTCCCTGGGGAGGGAGTGACCTGTGGGATGTTTGCTCTCAGCTGCTCTGCTTGTGCCACGTGTGTTTGCAGGAGATTCAGTTTGCAGCAGCAGCTGCTGCTCTGAGCCTGTTCTCCAAGGCTGCCAACCCAGCAGTGCTCACTGTGCAGCTGCAGGACAGTCCTGCTGGAGCCCCAGCAGTGTCTGCAAGGTGATGAAGCACAACTTGGGGAAACCCTGTCTGTGGACACCGGCGGTGAATGGGGGAATACCTGGAGCTCTGCTTCTTGTCTGTGAGCTGGGCAACTGCAGCAGTGTTTGCAGAGCTAAGCAAACAAGCTGAAAGGACAAATGTGGCAGCAATCCCCTTGCTTTCCTCCTCAGCTGGCTGTGGTATCTAAGCTCCCCATCAGCGCTTTGAGGGCACCCGCAGGTGTGTGGGTAACCATCAAGTCCATTCAGGTCCTGAATGTCTCACGAGCTCTCTGATGTGCTCAGGCCACAGCAGAGCTGCAGATGGCCTGAATTTCTGGAAGCTAAGGCTATCGTATATTTTATATCTTGGCAGGATACTTGAGAGAACATAACCTGGCTTGCTACCAGTGTGAACAACAACAACCAAAAAAAAACTTGAGATTTTTTTTAAACACATTTCTCCACTGCTTTCCATCAGCAGTATTGTACACAGATCTTGGTGCACCAAATACCGTGCTGTGTTTTATAACTTGATGAAAACAATCTACTAGTGCTTAAAAAAAGAGGTTGAACCTCAGCAGAGCACAGCTCTGGAGTATCTTTAAAACAATTCTTATGTCAACAAAGTCCTCACTTCCCCTCCTCCATCCTGTATCTTGTAAAATTAGAAGCAATGCTCTTCCAATCTGGACTGAGAGGCATGTTGACTCCCTCTGTCCAAATAAACTGCAAAGAATATCTTATGTTACTGAGTTTAAGTCAAATCATTTGTTAGAGGCTGGAGGTTAAAAGCTGTATGGAGGTCCTTCTGCGGGACACTGTTGGAGTTCAGTGCTGATGTGATTGTTCACATGATGGTTTTTCAGTCTTCAGTACAAAGGCAGGACAGATGTGTGCCAGCTTGCTGTTTCCATATGGCTGGGTGATCTGGAATGGCGGCCTTACATTTCCAAGCCCTCAGCTTTCCATCCCTGAGGATGTGCTGTGAACAGTGATCAGCTTCTGCTGCAAATGGAGTCAGAGCCAAAGCTGTGAGATGGTCTCAGAGGAGGTGAAATAGAGATGGCAATGGAGCTGCACCTCGTGCTTAGGTTTTATTTGTTTGCTTCTTTCTTTATTTGACTTTCTGCCCATCCTCTGCATGATCCAGATGCCAGTTAAGCTCATCCACCATTCAGCTTTGACCAGAAACTGAGGAAAACACAGATGTAGCCATCAGAGGGTGCAAGATGGGCTAACTTAATCTTCACCAGATGCTGCAACTGATGCCTGTGCTGACAGATCTGAGCTTACCATCCAAGAGAAGCATGCTGCTCTGTGTGTCTGCTGGTGAGCTGTGCATCAGCCCCCAAACCTGTGTCTTGCCCTCATCCCTCCAGCTCCATGTGTGAGTAAGGCTTTCAGGCTCCCAGCCCTGCTTTTTGGGCTGCTAGGAATGGCCTTTTTCCTGCCTTCCTCTCAACTTAAAAATGATGCAGAAGTCACTTGAATTTCACATCCACCTCTAATTCACATTCAAATCTCAAGTCTTTTTTTTTTTTGGTGTTTGTTTCTTAACTTTAAGCTGATGGTACAGCCTATTGGAAGCTCCAAACCAGAGGGTGTAGCCACTTTGGTGCTATTTGCAGCAGCAGTGTCTTAACCCAAGCACCAGCACTGTGGTTTCTGGGGGTTTTGCTCTGTCTAGATGCTGTTAAGTGCTTCCAGCCCTATCCCAGCTCCTTTATTCCAGGCTGAGGGCAGCCCTGGGATGAGGCAGCACAGTGAACCCTGCGGCCCAGCCCCAGTGTGAGCGCAGGTGAAACGGGAAGTTGTAAAAAGCAAAGATTGTCGTATAGGGAGAGACTGTGTCATGTGGGGGAGAAACTAGAAGATGTTTTCTGAATGGAAAATTCTGAGCTGCTCTCCTCTAATTAGTATTTATGAACTATGGGAGAGAGCACTTGTTTACTGGTGGATCAGTGGTGGTTGGTGTCATGGCAACCGGGTAACTGCTAAATAATCGATACCTCTGTGTGCAAGAGCAGAGATGTGGGCAATGTGCTTCTGCTTGAGCTATCTTTTAAGACTTTAGCGCTTGGGTGCAAAGAGAGAAATCAAACTGCATAAGACTCAGTATGCCTAATTACTGTGACAGCTTGCTGTGGGTGCCCTGGGGTGCACCAGGCCCGGCTCTGCAGGATGGGGGGACGGGTTGTCCTGCACAGCCCCACCTCCAGCACAGGATGTGGATTGGGTCCCACCATGTCAGGGGGATGGGAAGCTGTCAGACAAGATCTGAAGGAAGGCTGTGGGAATGGAGAAGGGTCTGCAGGGCAACAGGCATGAGGAGCTGAGGGCCCTCAGCTCAGAGAGGAGGCTGAGGGGAGGCCTGGTGGAGGTGATGCAGCCCGTCATGGCGGCCGTGCATCTCCTCATGGTGACCCTACAGCCCCTCTGGCACTACAGCCCCTCACAGGTAGCAGAGGGGCAGTGCTGAGCTCTGCTCAGTGTGACAGAAGGACACAGCACTGCTCCCAGGGCAGCAGGACAGCCCTGAGCTGCTGAGCTCAGGGAGCGCTGGGACGCTGCTCTCAGCCATAGGGCTTAACTCTTGGAAGAGAGATCTGGAACCACAGGCGTGAAAGGAGTGGAGAAACAGGAGAAGACTGAAGTGCAATCAACCCAGTATTCAGCAGTAGCAATACTTGGATTCTTTGTTTTCCATGTGTGCTACGGTCACTCATTAACCTCAGGAGACTCTGGAAGCTTTATGAGCACATAGTGGAGTTCTGCAGCAGTAGCACAGGGCTGAGGCAGTCTGGGCTCTGTGGGAATAGAAATATGCAGCTATTCCCTAAAAGTCCTGTCAGGCATTCACAAAATTATCCCCAGGTTGCATTTTTTAGTGGCAGAGCATCCCCTACCTTTGTTGATGGATGTAGTGCACTGCTCAGGCTCAGCCCCGTGCCCGAGTCTTGGTGTTCCTTAAAAAGGCAGGGTAATCCCAAGGAGACATTCCTCCATTCCTCGTGTCTCTGGAGCCCTCCGTCCCATTAATCATCTCGCTGCTTATTTCCGGACCCTTTCATGTTTGTCCCATTGGAATACCATGTTAGCAGCCCAGGTCAGCATGTTCCTTGGTCTTTTGTGCAAGCAACATAAATTTTCAGTGTGTTCTTCATGTATCTCTGGCATATGGAAATAACTAAGCGCCACGTTAGCTGTCTCTTCAGAAATGCTCACTGCAGTGCCTGGTGATGCTCAGGTTCCTTCCTGCAGAGATCTCAACCTCTCCGGAGCCCTGTGCTGGGACCACCACTGCTGTGCTCATCGCTGCTGGGCACCCAGCAATGACCCCACCTCCAGGCCATGTGTCTTCAGCACTGATTCACTGTCTGTTTCCAAATCAGGGTTTTCTCATTGCCGCAAGCCTGCATTGCTCTCTCCTCCCCCAATCCCTCAATGTACTTTGGAAAGAGTGGAAAATTCTGCCAAAATCCATGTGGTGTGTGGTGCGGCCTGGGCTGGAGCCGGGGGCTTTTGTCTGCCCTGGTCAACTCCTTCCAACAACGTTGGTGTGATTTTGAAGAGATACTTCATTTTATGTGACTCACTTAAGACGCACCATTTCATTCCTGTTATTACATGATCCTGTACCCCATCATTTCTCATTATCCTGCTCTCCAAACCAAGCACTGCTTTCACTATATTCCTCTGTTCATTCTTCAGAGGCTAATGGCCCAGATTTGCTCTCCTATTTATATCTTCATGGTTCAGTTTTAAAAAACGAGCCCCAGCTCCAGCCCACAGGGTGGTGATGGGCAGGGTGCCTTTGGTCCAAGCTTTGGGTGTGCTGCGTAGAGATGGATGTGCTCATTAAGGACCACTGGCTGTCGGCCATCTCGTTACAAGTGCTGCTGCCCTGTGCAGTTGTGTTTTGCTTGCACCAGGAGCATCGCTCACCCGGGATGAGGAAAGCAGAGTTATGAAGTAGCTGCTGGAGCTGAGTAGCTGTGCTGCCCAGTGTTGCCTCAGAGCCACCTCCAGAGCTGCAGGAAGGAAGAATGGCATTCATTCACATGTTTCATGCCAGCAGGGCTGACAGACCCCTCCTAGTGCACACTGCAAATGACCGAAGGAAGAAGTGAGCTTTTCATTCATCTTTGAGATGATTTTTACACTTCCAGGGGGGATTCAGCTGCTGGTAAGGTCTGAAGTGCAGCGTTGTCCCAAATGACTGCACATGCTCCAATGTGATATGAGACTGAGAGTGTGCTTATAAAAATAGTAAGAGAAAAGGAATCTGGTAGTCGATCCATTCTTGCCCTGATATTTAGACTTTATCTTTGTGTATATGAAGGACGTTCCTTTCTGTACCGCACAGGGAATGAATCAATGTTCTTTGTAAAGCCCACCTCACTTCAGCTAATATTTACTGTAATGCTATATTTGAAAATGAAAATTAAAAGAAAATATTTTTTTAATCTTTCCTTGATGCATTCAAGAGAGCTTTAATTTCAGTCTTCAAGTAAACAGCAAGAGCAGCTTTTAGCTTTCTTTCTTTGGAATTACTAGTAGCTTTAAACAAGTAGATGGGTAACTGTGTTCTTCTAAGCTGCAGAAATTGCCTGATAGAATAATTCAGCACCGCTGTGTTCGAGTTTCCCCCTAAAAGCATTAGGTCACTCAGTAAATATGTGGCTGCTCTGCTGTGATAGCAGCCCCCTGCAGCCCCCCTGGCTAAGGCACAGTGAGGGGTGCCACGTTAGCACTGCACCCAGGTTCTGTGCAGGTGGGAGGAGGTGACTGCAGGTGCACAGGAGGTGAGCACTGGGCCAGCAGTAGAAGAGGTGGCTGTGGGTGCAGAGGAGGTTTGCTTGGAGATCTTACTTTTCCAACCTCTATGATCCTATTAAATCTCACCAGGCCTTGCCAGGCTTGTGCACTGCTTCCATGGCAACCCTATGGCAGGATGTTTCAGGAGTTTCTTCTGGTGCTTGCTGTTGTTCCTTTGGGTGACATAATGTCCCTTTGGGCTCACAGCCCCTGGCAGTTTGTGGGTCTGAGGGCTGCAGCAGCTGCCATTCCCATGCCAGAGCTAGGAGGCAACTTGCAGCATGGTCTTCCTGCACACAGCTCTGTGCTTTTGCAGGGGAGGGTTTGTTTCTGGAAGGTGAGCAGCAGAGATATGGAGATAACAAATTCCTTGTATGAAGCTTCCCAGAAAAGGAACAAATCATTGCTGTTGTGCTGGATTTATGGTGCTGTCAGGCTTCTGAGATGTACCCTTCACAGCTAAGTCCTGTCCTGTGTCCAACTGCAGTGCCAAAGGGAGGAGGAAGGTGCTTGGCAGGACCATGTGTTCTATGGCAGACCATTGTAGGGATAGAAAATCAAGCAGAAAACTGAGAAGAAATCATTTCTCCTGTCTGAAATGGCTAGGATCAGAAAGGCCATAGGGACATCAGCGTGTGTGGAGACTTCAGGAACGAGCAAGGAAATGAAGGTGGAAGATGCTGCCTGTTGGCATATGGTGTGGCTATCAGACAGACACTCGGGTCCTTTCCAAGGGTCCCACCTGGTGAGGGGCAGCTCAGGAGATGCAGCTCATGAAGAAGAAATAGATAACCACAAGGACCTCTGACAGAACAAGCAGAGCCTGGTTCAGGACCCATCTTCAGTACCTGGAGGTGACACAGTTCTACAATGGCTCTGCTGCCATATCAGCATCATTACTGTAATGGTCACTGAAGGGGTTGTGCATGGCCCACGGTGTTTGCCAGCTACTAAAGTGGTTTGAGAAGCACTTACACCCCAGGAGGAGGTGGGGAGGAGCTGTGTGGTTACAGACTAATGGGGAAAAGGGGAGTGAGAAGCTGGAGCTCCAAGGTCACTGCAGTTCTGCAAAAAACTGGCACTCATAGCACCATAGTAGCGTTATGGTTGGAAAAGACCTTAGATCCCCAAGTCCAACCCCAACCCACTCTGCCCATTGATCATGTCCCTCAGTGCCACATTCCCATGGTTCTTGTCCATGTCCTTACCGAAATGCTGAGGTCATCATCACTTTGTGTTGTTCTCATGCACACAGCCTTCCTTCTGCTTTGGTTTCTGCCCCTCTGCTTTATCCCCACCGCTCCCAAGGTACTGCTGATGAGGAGCTGCTGAACCCCAGCCAGGGGCTGTGTCTGCTCAGGGCTGTGCAGCCCAAACGGCACTGCAGAGCCCACACAAAGTGGTATTGCAGTGTTGGCTGAGGGAAAGCAAATAGCTGTCCATTTCCATTAAGTATAGCTGGGACTAGCCACACAGATTTTATTATATGCTCTGCAACAGCTCTCCAGACATTTTGAAAGTTCTTTTCCTATTTGTGCTTCTGTCATTGCTTTATCTTCCCTTCTACCATAAAGCACTGGTTTCTAGGTAGCAGGGATCTTCACAATGGGAAAAAAGGCATCATTGAGTCACACCTGCCGTTTTATAGCAAGGTGCCCACTGCCTGGCTGAGCTCACTGCTCTGGGCACAAGAGCAGGGGGACACGGTGGAGACAATGCTAGGTGCACAGTAGGGTCATGGTGGGGATGTGATGGAGATATGTGAGGACGTGGTGGGGAGGTGATGGGAATGTGGTGGGGAAGCAGTGAGAAGGGCATTGTGCTGCTGGACATGGCTCATCTTGCCTGGCCCCTCGCTCGGTCCTAAAGCCATGTGCCACAACGTACAGAGGAGCAGAGCCCTGCTGATCCCTCCCACAATCTTGCATGGATGGTAATTAATAATTGCCCTTCTCATTACACAACTGGCATTTGGCGGAGCTCACCAGGCTCCATTGTGAAATGTTTTCAGTGTTTCAGCAGAGATTCCTCTGAGGAGCATTGCCAAAGTAACATTGTGTTCCAAAGGGAAAAGATTGCTGACAAACAAATGAAATTAGAAGCAAGCCCCACCAGTGGCCAGAAGACATCAGTGGAAAATGTGCAGAGACTGTTCTTCTGACTGTAGTTTGTCTGCCCTTCCTGACCTTACAGACGCATCCAGACCTTCTCCTGTGTCACCTGTACCACCCGACCAACCTGCAAGAACAGCTTGTAGGACATCTGAAAGTGCCCAGTGCCACCGATAAGGTTTCCAGGTGTGTTACAAGGGCACTCTGGATGCTGCGATGTGTGGCTGGTGCCAAGTGTGCTGGTGGGCTGTGCCTGGCACACCGCTGCCATCCCTCTCACACCCTTTGCCAGCACAGGGAGCTGAGCCGAGCAGCCCCTGGGCAGGGGGTTGGGGGATAGTGGGTCCCACGGCTGTGTGGCACAGTGACCATCCTGTTCTGGCAAACAGCCCTCATTCCCTGGGACATCACTCGCCCCAGAGATTTCGGGAACAAGGAGGACAATGGGATGCCCCAGGGTGTCTGGGTACTTTGCCAGCAGACAGCGGCTGGCTTCCAGGGGCTGTGCAACTACCTTAAGGCCTGGTGCAGGTGGGCTCTGGGCTATGACATGTCCCAGACACACCAGTGACTGTCCCCGTGCTGCTGGGCATTGGGCTGTGTGCTGGCATGTGGGCAAAGCGACAGCAATGGCCTTTTGTTGTGCCAGGATGTTTGGTTGGGTTGGACATTAGGAAACCCCTGCACAGCTGCACAGGGGTGGGGGTCACCATCTTTGGGGGTGTTCAGAGCTGTGGAGATTTGGCACTGAGTGATGTGGGCAGTGGGCATGGGGAGGTGGCCTGAGGTGGGCTGGGGATCTTAGAGGGCTTTTCCAACTTCAGTGGCTCTATGGTTCTGTGATTAAAAGATGCCAATCTGCCTGGCTGCACAGAGCAGGGCTGCAGGAGGGACTTGTGCCTTGGTGGGCTCATCAGCAATCATTACAAAACACCAAGGGCCTTGTGATGGCTGTGGGTCATTTCCCCTGAGCCCTGTGGGCACCGGGTGGTCACAGCCATGCGCGTGCTTTGCTTGCAAGTAATGCCCACATAAAGCCAATCGCTAGCTGCTAATGGGTCCAGTAAAATATCAGCTGAATTATTAACTTCTGCATTGTTACTGTAATCAAGCTAATTTATTGACATTGCCGCAATACTAATTCATTTCCAGGACATTAGATAAAGCTGCTGGGTCAGTGAATGTGCAGGAAGGGGGAGCAGGGCCAGAGCTGCCCTTGGTGGCTTTGCAGGTGGGTTTGAAAATAAGAGGATAGGAGCATAAGAGGAGAAAAAGAGAGAAGAGGTTGTGCTCAGCCACTGGCACGGAGTGCGCTGTGGGTTCTGCTGTCCCCAGGCAGACTTGTGTCTGGCTGCCCACTAAGTGACGCCCTGCAGCCGGGAGGCACTGACACCCCCGCAGCCCACAGCCAGCACAAGGGCACCAGGGGGCAATATTTAGGTCAGTTCCTTGAGCAATTATAGGTTGACCTGGGAGATACAGCTTGGGTTTGAGGTCTTCAGACACTGGGTACAGATTCTGGGGATGGATCTGGCAGCAGCAGAGCCCATTGCTGGTGACAAAAGGACACTGCCATGGGCTGAACCGCTGCAATATATTGGCGTTGTCAGACACCAAATGCGTGCTTTAATCATCCATATCAGCAAGAGATAGGGTAGGACTGTGAATTTATTCAATAAGAAAGATAATCAATAGCACTCAGTTTATTGAACTTCCTGAAGGTGACTGCAATGTTATCTCTTCTAAATTTCTGATCACTTTATGAAGCTGTGGAATGGCTGTTTTTGAATTAGAAACACATTTTGCCTCAGTGAGACCTCCTTATGGATGAAGGTTCTGGTGGGTGACCCCAGGATGGAGCCCCTGGGCCTGGGGAAGCGTGGCTGGAACATTCCCACCCCCTCAAGATGGGATGGCTGGGAATAACTGGGAAGCTGACTGGGAATAACTTGAGTTTGGGTTGATCTTTTTCATTAACAGTTAGGAACATCTCCTTGAAGAATGCATGAAGGAAACGTGTCCTTGCCCTATGCAGTCCTTGCCCTGTCGCCCCTGCCCTGCCCAGCCAACCCTATGCTGCCCTTCTCATCCCACTGGGTCCACCACTCACAGCAGCACTCCCAGCACAGTGCCCACTGGGGGCCGTAGTGCAGAGCACCATGCAGGGCAGTGGGCAGTGCTGCTCCCAGCACAGTGACCTGTTGGGGCAGTTCAGAACGGCACCCATGAAGGGCTGGGAAAGGATAAGCCCAATTATTCTATACCAAAGCTTTTGCCCTGTGTTGGCGTGGGTGGTTCCTGTAAATGGCCAGCTGTGCCCCCCAGCCATAGGTGCACAGCAGTAACACTCACTGAAGATAAAATCTGAAGCATTTTGGGGCCCACAGAGGGCTATGGGAGGAGGGGTGCCAGGGCTGGGCAAGCAAATCCAGCAGCAGAATTCCAGCTTCCCTGGTGTGACCTGATGAGGAGCTGAGCTGCAACTGGATAATGCCAAGAGATGGAGACTCCTCTGTGTCGTGTGGGTTTGCTTAAGGCTGTATTTACTGCTTCAAGCACACAGCACATTAACTGTAATCAGACACTGCCAGGCATCGGCCTTGAGCCACTGCGACTCATTGGGTTCAGCGAGGCGCCCTGCAGACAGCTGCATCTCCTTGCCTGTGGTACAAAAACATACAAGACACCAGGAGTTCAGAGGCTCCTTATAGTGGAAAGAGTTTAAATTTCAATAGTTAAAGATTTAGACTGACATCTGAGCTAAAAGATATAGCTCTGCATGGATACACAGCCTGGCAAGCTGGGACTGGAGCAGAGCAATGGGATGGAGCTGGGCAGTGAGATAGAGCAGGGCAGTGGGATGGAACAAGGCAGTGGGATGGAGCAGGGCAGTGGGATGGA
>JAPSGF010000063.1:718776-745387 GCA_035772895.1 Perdix hodgsoniae | reverse complement strand
GGATGGAGCAGGGCAGTGGGATGGAGCAGGGCAGTGGGATGGAGCAGAGCAAGCAATGACCTTCTCCTCACTTGTCAGGATGGGAAAAAATGATGCCCAAAAGGGGACAAAGGGCTCCTGGGTGAGTTTTTGTCTCTGCTCTTTAAAGCCTCTTCACATTCAGAGCCAATGAATTGCAAACACATTGGGCAAAACTCCAGCTGGCTTCAACCCGGCAGCATATAAATTGCAAAACTGCTGGGAATTGATGCTTCACACTATAAAGTCCCTCTGAGATGGGGTGTGTATTTCCTTTCATCCGCAGGGCCACGAGCCTTTATAAGCTCTGGATTTATTTGTGTGTGTGGTGACTGTGGCTCCGCTCAGTGCAAACAGCGGCGTGCTGAAGGGCAGGCAAGGGCTGTGAGATGGCTGTGTTTAGAGAAAGTCATAATAACCGGGGCTCCTATCCTCTGCTACAATTTATTATCAAAACAAAGCCGCCTCAAGTATAAATACATTGTCTTTAATAAAATGCTTTTGAACATATTGAACATATTTATATTCAGAGTGGCCCTTTTATCTTCTGCAGTTGACCAAAGTGAGGGCTGAGTCCCCGTGCATCCCTGTGAGCATCGGGGCCAGTGTCCAGAGAGCTGCCATGGTGCACTGGGGGCATGCAGTGGGAAGGCCAGGGGGCTCAGAGCAAACCCAGTGGTGCACAGGGGGTGCCTGCACCTTCCAGCAGGAGCAGAAGCACCGTGTCAGTGCTGCGAGCAGCCTGGGAGCAGGCCCAGCGCCATGCACACTTTTAGATCGATGCTGTGTTGGGTGGATTTGGGCTTCCTCGGGCACCTGGCAGCTGATGTGGTTTAGGCAGCCAGGAGTGGCACTGATGCAGTGCCAGAAGGCTCCGGTTGTGCCGGTGAAACCACCAAATGTGTTCAGTGGCTCATGAAGCTCCCACGCTTCCTGGGGGATAAATGCGGTGAGGAATAAAAGCAGCATCTGTTAATTTATAACCACAGTTCTCAATGGGGCAGCAGCAGGTTGGGAATGCATGAGGAGCGTCACAAGGAGCAGGGCTGGGCTGCCCACCTCCAGGCACTGGTCCTTGGAACATGGACCACAGAGAGCAGCTCCACAAATGCTGTCCTCATAAAGCCAGCCACAACCCTCCGGGCTTTTGCTGTAAATGCCTTTCTGGTGCCAGAGCTCTTCCAGCATTCTTCAGAAGAGATCCAAAGAATCTGAAGGGTTCAGATGGGGAACAGAGCAGCCCAGGGCCCTGCTGATTCCTGCTCCCTTCCAACCCAACCGTACTGGCATTCTGTGATTCTGCGGTCCCCAGAACAGCCCCAGGGTTGCTGAAAGGTGGGCTGGGTGGCTGGGGGCTGCTGGCAGCTGGGGTGTGCTGATGGTGCTTGTGGGGATGGGTCTGAGGCTGCACTCACACAGGCATTTCCAAAATTTTGGGCTTTTATTGCTCTGGTGCCGTCTGCCAGCTGTCATCATCTTCACTGGTCCCCAGAGTACTTTCAAATGTTTATTCTAAATTAATATTATCTTATCTAAAAGCATTGCTCATTCAAGTGAATGGAAGAAACAGAATAAGCATTTTGGAGAAGCAGCGTCACAGACTGGAAGGGCTACAAGGACCTTCCAGCTCCGGCTGCCCAGAGCCCATCCATGGCCTCGGCACCTCCAGGGATGGAGCACCCACAGCTCTGGGCAGCAGCGCTGGGGCCTCACTGCCTCTGGGTGAACAACTTCCCCCTCACGTCTGACCCAAGTCTCCCCTTTTCACTGAAAGCCATCCCCCCTCGTTCTGTTGCTATCAGGCCATGCCATCAGACTCTCCTTCTGTTTTTAAGTTCCCCTCAGGTACTGACAGCCACAGTGAGATAACCCCCAACCCCTCATCCTGGCCCCATAGCAGAACTGCTCTGTTCTCTGACCTCTCACTCTTGCTATTCGGGCGAGGATTCACATCTTGCTGCTGATCACCACCCAGCTTCCTCCTGCCCCGTGCAGCTGCTCTCGCTGTCACTGTGTGTGCAGTGCCTGTGCCTTCCTCCTGTGCTCCCTGCAGGTGGGTATTCACCACTGCTCCCCAGCACCCTGTGCCCCACTGCAGGGCTGCTTCCGCGGGAGGACCTCCAGATGGCGGCCAGGATGGATGGTGGGAACAAACTATGGGGAAATGTGAGTGCTGCTGGGTGCATTATGCCTGCTAAGGGCCGCCAGGCATGCTCAGAGCCACGCTGTGGGGATGCCACATAGCAATCCCTGCAGAGTTATGGAGCATCAAAGGAAACAGGCAGGACGTTGGAAATTAGGGAAAATTGCATGTAATTAGTTGCCGTGTCTCTTCTGAAGGTTGCCTCCTGCACGGCGGCCTTGTGGTGACTCACCAGAGCAGGATTTGGGTGCTGTGTGCCAGCAGGGCTTCCAACAGAGCACGTGGCTTTGTGCTGCTCTCCTGTACAAAACTGCTTCAGAAACTCCAGAGGTCTGAGCTGAAGTTACAACATGTGACAAAATAAAAAGAAACAATGCAAATAACGTAGTCCTTCTATTTTAATAAGGCAACATTTATCTTACTCTGATTCTTTTCTTGGGGCAGGAAATTGTATGGGAAGAACACAGGGATGGCGAAGGGGCTGCACTCCAAGACAGCCCCATGGCCTCCTCTGGGATCCAAAAGACACCAGGCTCAGGACCAGGTATTCTACTGCACTTTTATTCTCACAGATACAATGCACATTGAGCTGGCACACAAACAAGCTTGTTTTTAAGGCATACGATCTCAAAATAGTTTTCTCATTCACTTCTTTCCATAAAATCTGACAGAAGTACAACGTATTGAAATTGGCACTAGGAATGCTTCCATAGAAGAATTTAAATACATCACATAGAAAGGCACCTTTAAAGAAATGCAACAAAAATACATCTTCCCACTCAAACAAGTAATGCGAAAGAAAAGCTCCAATTTCTGCCCAAGCTTTTTGAATCCATCTCCTGAAGTGCGTTCCCCCACCACGCTGTGTTGTGGCCAGCATGGCTGGCAAACGGTGCTCCCACTCCTCGGCTGCAAACAAAGAAAGCAGACATTCTCCTCCATTTTCTGATATTTAAAGTAGCTTCTTCGTGTTAGCAGACCCAGGGACCAAGAGAATGGCCTTTACCCACACCCAGAGGCGTCCTGCTTCACTATGGAAAGGCACGGAGCAATAGAGCTACTTTAATGGAAAGGTGAAACCATCTGTGACTTGCTTATGAATAACAAATCCACATGCATTTAACCACTGCCACACACTTTACACTCTATCAAAGGAAAGAACAGCATTTTCCTGTTGTGGCTGCAGAGGTGCTGATAGAGGAGGCCGTGAGTCACCCTTCTGCCAACCACGTGCAGCCCCAGCAGGCCCACGCTCCGGCCCTGCAGCTCACCAGTGGTTCAGCCCCATTCCTGAGGTCGTCCTGACACACTGTGCAGCACACTGGGCTCCTTGTGCACGCAGCCTGAGCAACAGCAATCCTCCAGACAAAAGACCAGGCTTGTAGATTACAACATAACTCTTAAAAACGTGCGATTGCGGGGAGGCTCCTCCCAGAGCCCCAGGGCAGCTGCTGCTTCCAGCTGCAGCCCGTGCCATGCTGCCAGCTGCAAGGAGCATGTGGGCACCCGCCAGCACTGAACAGCACTGAGCACCACTGAGCAGCACTGAACAGCACTGAGCATCCTCCTGCCCCCAGGGCAGCACTGCACCCAGGTGCCCAGCACAGCTGTAGGCTGACTTCTGGAGAAAGCAGGGCTTCAGCTTCCAGCCACAATCTGACACCCATCCACACAAAAGCAGACTTCTGTAGATGGTGGTTCTGCCCTCAGATGAGATATTGCTGCTAGATGTGGTGGTAGCAACTAGACAATATCGCAGCGGAACAGGAAAAGCGGTTTCTCTTTTGTGTACTTTTACAAGCAAACACAGGAAAAGCAAAAAACAAGGCTCTGTATCAGAGATTCCCAGCAGATGCAGGGTTACACTTGCCATTAAGGCCCCTGTATTCAGTATTGTGTGGCACATAGCACATGGTGGACAACTACCTGATACACTGTAATTGCACGTAATTTTGCCTAAGAGGCCATTGAACAGGAGACATTATGGACCATCACCTACAACAAAGGAAAAGAAAATGGGGAGAAATGTAGTTCTTGTAGGGAGGAATGTAGTTCTTGTGAAAATAAGCCTCAGTCTAACAAAGGTGAAGATTCACTTTTCTAATAAAACCTGAACAATAGCTGGAGGAAAGGCATGATAAATGCATGTTCTTCTCCCCATCTCTTCCAGTCTGCTTTATTTTTAAAAGCTCCCAAAGCTGCCATATCCTTAACATTTGTCTTTATTGAGGAAGGAAGAGAGAAGGAGCGAAGAAGTTCTCCTGTACCACTCTGTAGGGCATTTCAATGATGTAGAGGCTACAGACTCATTTGACATTCATTTTGTTCCTGGACATGCAAATTTCCAAATAAAATCACCCCTACAAAAGCTGTCTTTTTGCCTTTGTAAACCTCTGCCACTGATCTACAGGAAGATGAAGGCTTTCTGTCTCTTACAACCTGTTTATCACTCTCTCCATCTGTGCAAAGTAGTTTTATAGTGGGCTCTGCTATCAGCAACCTGTGTGACATATGGGTGCTCCACCGGCTGCTATAAAAAAGAAAGCAAAGCAGCACAGCTTTCCTACTGCTGCTGCCTGCCCAGCACTGCACCCTGCCCTGCAGTGAGCTGATCCCAGCATCCACACGGAACGAGCATCCAGCAGGACAGTGCATGTCACCAGGTACAGGCTTCCTTCATCTTCAGAAAGGAATGATCCACCATCACTGCTACAACTCAACCTTCTGTTCGAAGCCATGGAAATTCAAATCAAAACTCCTCGTTTTATCTTAATGTATTGTCTGCCGTTTTTTCTCCTTTTCCATCCGGAGAAACGAGGACAAAAGACTCTCTGAAGCAAATAATCTAAGCATTAAGGTTACGCATAGGAGTGGGTCTCTTCCATAATTAATCTGTTGAATCTGTTCCAAGTGTCCCCTGATGGGAAAATCACTTTTTCCGACCTCAGCACAAGTTCAAGAAGCCCCTCCAAGCTCCACTTGGGCAGACAACAAGTTGTATTCTGCAGCTCCATTGGGAACAGCAGCAACAACAGAATTCAGCAACATCCAGGCTGGATGTGGCTCTGGGCAGCCTGGGCTGCTGGTTGGCGACCTGCACACAGCAGGGGGTTGGGACTGGGTGAGCTGTGGGCCTTTGCAACCCAGGCCGTTCTGTGGTTCTATGAAAACCAATCCCTTTGTCTACATTGGAGAATTTTTGGCACACTGGATAAATACTTATTTGGCGCTCTGAGGCTGCTCAGCCCTGCCGCTTTCCGCTGCTTTCACAGACGTGAACACGCGACAGATGCCCAATTCACAGTAAGACACAAAGCCATGTGCTGGCCAAAGCAGTCTCCATGCAGGCAGATCCGCGCTCCGTCACGCCGCTGTCCGTCGGATTTCCTCTGACAACGTGATGGATCTCTCCTTCCACTCGTTGTTGGAGCACTTGGAGACAGCGCTGGCCGCCTGGCAGAACTTCTGGAGCAGGATCTTTCGGAACAGCAGATAAACCCACGGGTCCAGGATCTGGTTCAGGGAGGCCAAGCGCACAGCTGTCAAGAAGAAATTGCACTCTTTGTAGAGTTCCGAGCTTTGGGTTTCTGCAGAGAACCCCTTGCAGGATTCAAAAGATGTGTGGCTGAAGATCATCCTCAGCATCATTACCTAAGGAGAGTTGGAAGGAAAAAATGGCACAGTTAAGAGACCATGTCTGCATCACTGTGTGCAAATACCCCCAGGGACAAAATCCTGACAGAGAGTGTGGCAGAGGGCGGGGGGGTCAGCCTCTACTCCCGGATAACAGCGATGGGATGAGAGGTGACGGCCTCAGGCTGTGCAGGGCAGGGGCAGGCTGGGTGCTGGGGGACATCTCTGCTCCAAAGAGCGCTCAGCAACACACAGCTGCCCGGGGGTGGGGGGTCAGCATCCCTGGGGGTGCTGAGAGCTGTGGGGATGTGGCACTGAGGGACGTGGGCAGTGGGCATGGGGAGGGCTGGGGGTGGGCTTGGGGAGCTCAGAGGCCTTTTCCAACCGGAATGTTTCCATGATTCCCTAAGGGATTTCTTCCTCCCTTATCCAACTCAAACCATGACCACAGAAACTACGCACAAGCTCTGGGCAGGCAGCTCAGTCTGTGCATTTGTGCCTAAGGACCACGGCAGAAACACCGCTGCGTTCCTGCTGCCAGGCAAACACTTACAGGTCTTACACCAACACAAGGAAGCACATGCTCCTTCCCTGCCCCAGATCCAGTCCTGGGCTGTAAGGGGAAAGCACTGACCTTGTAACACTGCCTTAAAGAGACTCATTTTTATATTATCTCAATTACAAGGAACAGCTGAATCCCACCAGGATTCTTTCCTGTGCAACTGCTGTAGGGAACTGCTTTAGGTTGGCCATCACTGCAGAGCCCGTCCCCCGATCCCTGCCCTTCTGAAATCCATCAGCACCCATCAGGTCCCTCTCAGCCTTCTCTCCTCCAGGTGAGCAGTGCTGGGGCTCCCAGCCTGTCCCCGCCAGGCTCTGCAGTGGGTGCTGGGATGCTCATATACCAATGTGCAACTAGGAGAAACGTGAATCGTGTTTTGAAAGTTCTCAGACATGTTTAATTTTCCATGGTGATTGGTTGGTATGTCTCAGGTTTTCCCCTGACCTTTCTGTATCAACTGCAGCTGTTTTAAATACATTACTTTAGAGGCGTTTCGCTTCTCTGCAGATAAGCTACGTCACACTTTGTGCTGCAGCCTTCTCCAGGAGCCTATAAGCACGGGGATCCAAACCTGTTCCGAGCAGCCCCAGGGCTGCAGCTCGCTGCCAAATGACGCGTGTCGGCCGCGTGATGGGATGGTGCTGTGCTCCTGGCTGTGTGTGCAGCACGGCTCCTGATGCTCCAAGGTGTGGTGGCAGAGGGGAAGCCAGAGCTGGGGAGAGCTCAGGGACTGCTCACTGTGTTTGCAGGCCTGGTCCCTGCACCATGGCAGCAGGGAGGCACTAGGGATGGGTGCCCAGAGGACTGGGCAGCTGACTGCGTGACTTTTCCTGGACAAGTCATTTTTGGCATGCAAATCCTTTCCAGGCGTGACTTGAAGGCCTTGGCTGTCTGGAAATTCAGTGGAACTGAATGCAGTGGGTCTGCCAGTTGTGGTGTGGATGCCAGCAAGCAGTGCAGCACGTCCTCTGCACTAAGCACTGTACTAACCCTACCCAACCTCTCACTCACTCACCCACCCATATAAGCCGAGATGCAGAAAAATTATCACCACGTAAACGTGGCTTCAAACCTCCAGGATCTGCCTGACTCTATATCCAATCCTACAGCTTTCTCATGTCACTTCTAATCTGTTGTACGGAGGGCTCACCATGTCAGCCATGGTCAGTGGCACTGGGCACTGAGCAGCAGCCAGGCCCAAGCATGCAGGAGCTGCCGGGGGATGAGGATTGGCCACTTACTGACAGCACTACACGAGCTCTCAGCATCAGCCTCTGGAAGGGGCCAGTGTAAGGCAGCAGAGTGAGCCGAGCCAGGGCTCTGCTCCTTCAAGCAGCACTGCATGGCCAGGCCATGGCTGGGCTGCAGGGAATGGCTGCCCCAAGCAGGGACCAGGGCTGCCTGCAGGGTGTTCTGCTTGAAGGGATCTTCTGGGTGTCAGATCAATGACCGTGGCCTTGGAAAAGGCTTGGAAGAGTGCACAGAATCACAGACTTGTAGGGGTTGGAAGGGACCTCTGGAGATCCCCCAGTCCAGCGTCCACAGCAGCTCCACACAGCAGCTGCACAGGAAAGCATTCAGGTGGGTTTTGAGTCTCCCTGGAGGAGACCCCCCCACCTCTGTGGGCTCTGTGCCAGGGCTCTGCCAACCTCAAAATCAACATGTGCTTCCCCATGTTCACATGGAACTTCCACATGGCAGTCCAGAGAGCAGGGCAGCTCCGACAGCAAAGTAGAATTGTTTTTGTTTCTTTAAATAGCAGCAGTTGAGGATTCCATCTGCTACATTCAACTCACTCAAAAATGAAAAGCAACCACGGACTGACAGAGGTTGTAGAATGTGGGTACAGATCCCAGGCGCCCCAAATGGCCGAAGGCACACAGTGCCCACACTGCCCTGGCTCTGCACTCTGCCTCCCCAGCTGAGTGAGGGCCCTGGCACAATCCTGGTGCCCGCTGTGCCCACCGAGCAGCCCCTGTATGTGTGCCTGCTGTGCCCAATGTAGCTGGTGGGAACCAAGCCGTGCCCATCACTCCCAGCACTGCTCTCCCTCCATCAGCTCTTCTGGGCCGTCTTCTGGGAGCCCTATATAAGCTTCGCAGACCTCACTGTCTTGTACTTTCACGAGTGAATCCATGGAGCTACAAAAATATTAGACTAATAAAATACGTTTCTCAAGCAGACAACTGCTGCTTATTTTGGTCTTCATTACATAATGGAACAGTTGTTGGAGCATCAGTTGCCTCACTGGAAATTTTTTCTGATGTCCTTGGGGACTGTTTATCATGGCCTGTACTGGTCTTCTAAATTAATTAGGACAGAGACTGCAAAAAGAGGCACGACGTCAGGTGGAGCAAAGTCAGAAGAACCGCACAATCCACACCAACAAACCTTGGGCTCAAAATGCAGAGAGCAGTACGACTGGCAAGTTAGTCAGTTAATTAGAGAACAGTCTATAGTTATCTCTGAGAGCAGCTCTGCATAGCACTAAACCTCCACTGCTGCGGCACTCACAGCCAACAAAGCGGACGTCCTGTGAAGCCTGACTGCAGTTCACAAGAGAATTTTGGAGTAGTGCGGGCTCCCGGCAGGCACCGTGCCGTGTTCCACATGGGCGCCCCGTGCTAGGAGCCGGTTTTGGATAACAGACCATCAGGAATTCCCTGCCGTACAGAAGTTCCTCCTGCAGCGCCTTGCAGGGCGGCACTCGGGGTTACGCTGTGCTCCCTGTGTGCCCACGGCAGCCATCCGCACCGCCTCGCTCCGGGGGCATTTCCTGGTCTCTGTGTGGCCCCGCTGCCGCTATCCGCAGTCAAAGATGGACAGCAAATAGCTGCTGTGCTCAGAGGTGTGTATTTTTAGGCCTGGCTGCTCTGGAATGTGGGGTAGGAATTGGATGAGAAATTCCTGGTCCCAAACTGCAGAATCTTCTCATGAGATAGCTTCCAAAAATCCAAACGTGTTTTCCACGCATCGTGAAGACGGGAAGATTTATCTGTTTACACTGCTTCTCCTCCGCCATTAGCCCTTATCTGCTGCTTCAATAATTCTCTCCACAAAGCAAAGAGAGCTGCAGAAGGAATACAGGACTCTCCAGATGTGATAAAGAGCGGCTGTGGTGGGCGAACCACGACGAAGCCAGGATATGATTTTTCCTGATAGCATCTATTAATATTACAGTCGTGTACCACCTTATCTTGGAGTCAGAACTGTCATTTTGCTCCAGTAAGGCACCTGCAGCCGGCGTGCAAAGCAGAACTGCACACCTCTTGTGCACTCTCCAGCCCTCAGCTCCAGTACTGCAGAGGGACCAGAAGGAAATCCTTCTGTTTCTGTGAAACGTGGCTGAAATCACCTGCAGTCCACCTGGAGACCGACAGAGAAGGCTGAGGATTTTAATGAGGTGAGCATGTTTGCAGGAGAGCAGTAACACAAGGAATCACACGCTTGCAGTAAGCACGTGGTCTCATTTTTACCATCCAGATGTGCTCTTCTGTAGGACAAATGTAGTGCAGCAAAATCCAGCACCCTGGCTGCAGGAGGTCATAGAATCCTAGAATCACAGAACGGCCAGGGTTGGATGGGAATTCAAGGATGATGAAGCTCCAACCCCCTGCTGCAGGCAGGGCCACCATCCTCCACATTTCCTAGCAGCCCAGGCTGCCTGGGGCCCCATCCAACCTGGCCTTGAACACCTCTAGGGATGGACGGGGCACCCACAGCCCCTCTGGGCCTTCCCTGCTGTGCAGCCAGCTGCAGCACCCTGTGTGCAGGGCATGGAAGCAGGCAGCCTCCAGTGCTGCAGGACGTGGTGCTGCTCCATACAGGATGAGTGCCTCAGCAGTGACATCACTGCCTCCCTTCTCTCAGAAAGGTGCTTTCCGGACTGTTTTGCACATTTAAAAGGAAAAGCAGCAGAATACCCGAGTGTTTCAGCTTGAATAGCCTTGAAAGTACCATGGCAGTAAGTAAGTTTGCACCCTGGAGCTGCTAAAGCATGGCTATGAGAATGAGAGTCTGGGTGCAGCTGTGCTTGTGAGCAAACAAGGAATGACGTCTCCGTCATACCAGGAGCGTCCCGGTCTGCTGCTGGTTTCCCTCAGTGGTTCAGTTCAGCAGCCAAGCACCAAAACAAGCACCAGGGCAGTGCACACTGGAAGCCACTTACACTGAAGCAGTGCCTAATGGAAGTGGAGCATTTCTCAGGTTCTCTGTGCTGAAGGCAAGGTCTTGACTGCGCACCAAAAGACCTGGCACCTGTACTACGAACACAGTTCCTCTCTTCCTCTAAACACAACATAAATCAGAGACATGGAGGGCGGCAGAGCCCTGCACGGAGTGCAGACAGGTGCTGGAGCACCTGCAATAGAAAACTGCTTATAGGGATTGGACTGGGGGAGCTCCAGAAGCCCCTTCCAGCCCCCACAGTTCTGTGCTTCAGCTCTCTGAGCAATATCACAGCTCTCTGAGCAATACTGCAGGAGCCAAAGCACCACGAGGAATCCCTGCACTGTCAGCAATTTGCTGAGCATCCACATCCCAAAGGAGGACAACAGATACCCCCCAGCCCAGGCACCTTTGCTCCGTGCTGCAGACCTGCTATCAGCCCACATGCAGCAGCTCTGCTGCAAGCTGGGGGCGTGCAGAGCAGCGCCTGCATCCGGATGGGAAGAATATGAGAACAAGAACTGAGAGGGAAATGCATTTCCTGCCTTTAATAACTCTCTTTTCATTTTTTTTCTCCTTTTAATTACGGACGAGCACGCAGCAGCTAACTCCTGTAGAATGACTGAAATGCTGCTGGGGCTGCAGCACAGGAAGGGCAGCACAGCTCACTGCCAGCATTACCTGCTCTGATCCCCTGGCTTCCAGAAGTAGGATGAACTCCAGCCCTCACTCAACTTACAGCAGAGATCACATTTCTATCAGAAGCTATTAATCATCTCCAAACTTGATGCCTCTGAGTTCCTTTTGGGGGCAGGGCTGTTTTGGAGATTTGATGGAATTTTACAAGGATAATATTCATAAATTAATTTACTTTCTATTTTTTACCTTGACCACGTGAACTGCCAGCCCTGCCAGCCTTTCCATCACAGAGCTCGAGTTCTCTGTGCACAGAAGGGAGAAAAATCCTCCCTGTGCCACCCAGCACCCACCATGGAAGCGGAGCATCGCCCCTCTCCTGCTGAAAGATTCCAAACAGTACAAACTGCCCCCAGCTGCACTGCCCTCCGATGGCACAGCGAGGGGCTCTGGATTCTCGGGTGCTCCCCCGTCCCATACAGCAGCAGCAGATGTGGACGCAGCCCCTTCTTGTACGGCACGGGGAGGGGTCTGCGCCAGTGGGACAAAACGGGGCACGAGAGAGGGAGAGCAAGATAAGGGCTCTTGAAAACAAGGAAAACGGCACTAAATAAGGCAGAGCGAGCAACCTGCTGGAAACCAGAGGGCGCTTGCAAAGTCACACGCGGTATCTTTTCCCACAGAGCGCGGAGGTCAGTTTCGCTACAAAGTGAGAGCAAATAAAAAGTACAGAACGACTCCTTCCCACCCCGCGGGGCATGCAGGGCCTGCTTCGCGGAGCAGGGAGGTTCTGCTTCCCTCATCGCTGTGCCTTCAGCCCCGCTCTGCTGTTCCTCGGCTCAGCCGCCGGGCCGCACAGGGCGCTGCCCCCCCCAGCTCCCCGCACACCCGTCCAGCTCCTGCACTGCCGACCCCAGCGCCACCTCCCAGCCCCGTCTGCTCACATTCTGCCCTTTCTTTACAACCTCCCTTCTCCTCCTCCTTCCTATCACAGGTTTCGGCCGTCTTTTTTCAAACTCTCTGCCCTCGGCCGCCTTTGGGACCGCCGCTCCGTGACCCCGCCGTCCCACCCGCACCGCCTTCCCTCGGACGGCACCTACCAGCAGCGGCGACCAGCACGCCGACAGGACGCACATGATCCCCAGCAGCTGGATCAGCGTCTCGGTGGCGATCCGTCCCCACTGCTTGCTGGAGCGAGAAGCGGCAGCCTTGCTCCGGCAGCGGGACACCAGGGCCTCGATGGTGGCCAGGTTGCACGCCACGGTCAGCAGCAGCGAGAAGAGCCCCAGCCCCGCGAAGGCGGAGGCGAAGAGCGCGCTGCCGGGGCGCTGCCCCTCGATGCTGATGAAGCACCACGTGCCGGGCCACTGCAGCGCGTAGCGGCCCAGCCCGGCCAGGGGCAGCAGGGCGAAGGCGGGCACGGCCAGCCAGATGCCCAGCAGCACGGCCTTGGTGACCCGCGTCTTCATGTGGCTGGCGTAGCAGTGCGGGGCGCGGATGGCCAGCGTCCGCTCCGCGGCCATGGCGCTGGCGATGAAGAGCGGGCAGAGGCCGAAGACGGTCATGCTGAAGCCGAAGAAGGCGCAGAGGCGGCCCGAGGGGTCGACGTTGGTCCAGGCGCGGTCGGACAGATAGACGGCGATGACGATGGGGCTGGTGAGCAGCTGCCCGGTCAGGTCGGTGAGCGCCAACGAGCCGATGCACAGCAGGAAGGAGCGCTTGCGCCGGTTCTCCTTGGCGCGGTAGCTGCGGGACACCAGCAGCATGGCCAGCGCGTTGCCCACGATGCCCGTGATCATCATGGTCAGCGGGAACGCCACCGACACGGCGCCGCAGCCCTCCGCCGGCCGGCCCGTGCCGTTGCCCCGCGGCCGCATGGGCTCGGTGCCGTTGGGGCCCGGCTGGCACAGCGGGCGGCGGCTCATGGCGGAGGAGCGGAGCGGCCCCGGCCCATCGCAGCACCGAACAGCGGAGATCCGCCGCTATGAGGCTCCGCCGCTAAGAGGCGGACCGCCCCCGGGGAGGGGACAAGCGGCGCGGGGCTCGGCGCGGCACCGGCACGGGGCGGCACGGCTCCCCTCGCGGCGGAGCGGCACCCGCGGCTCGTCCCCACGGGGCTCAGCCGGCGCCGCGCTTCGCACCCCGGGCGCTCCTGGCTGAAAGCTACCGGCCGTGTGTGAGAACGCGCCGCCGCTGCTGAAAGCCAGCCGGCTGCACTTCTAGCCCGACGCCTCTAACGGCACTGCGCAGGTGTAGGAAAGTTTCACAAACACCTGCGGCACCGCAACGAGGCAGCAGCGCTGCGCCCGGCGCCGCACGGCCGTGCCGAACCGTCCCGCATCGCTCCGCTGCTGCAGCAGGCGCGGACAGGCGCTGCGAAGGATGCCGCGGTGCCGTGCTTGGCACAGAACCACAGCACGGCCCGGGTTGGAAGGGAACCCACGGATCATCGAGTCCCAAATCCCCTCCCCCCCCCACCGCACGCAGGGCCACCAACCTCCACATCTCACAGCCCAGGCTGCCCCGGGCCCCATCCGACCTGACCACGAACACCTGCAGGGATGGACGGGGCACCACAGCCTCTGTGGGCAGCTGTTCCAGCACCTCACTACACAACAGCCATGCAAACAGTTCAGGCATTGCTTCCTCTGAAAGCCCTTCCAAAGTCAGGGAAGGAGTGCAAACTATCCCCAAGTAGTAGAAAAAGATGATTTATAAACATAGCCCTGCTTGAATTACAAGGCTTTTCCCAGCACTTAAGTAACCACACGTTGAGGATACAGAGGCAGGTGGACACGCTGCCCTTCCTGCACTGCAGTAACACAGCACCCAGTGGCTGTCAGGACGTGCCTGTGTTGGAGAGAAAGCACTCTGCACGCAGTTGACTCACAGCTTTTATTTACACTCGTCTACAGAATCATTTTGCCTTACATTTTATCTAAGCCAAACGAAACCATAATTTTCTTTTGTCTGTAGGCCACCACTCGCTAAATGTAAAAACTCTCATCTGGGTAAGTACAGCAACAATTGGAATACAGAGCACAAGAAAAAGAACCAAAGGTAACAACATAGCGTCTATTAGATCTGCTCTTTACACTTTAGTAGTTGGACTTGGAAGGCTCCAGAGGCACAGTTATGAGACTAACCTGCTCTTGTGTAACCTACACACACTCAGCACGGAAATCAGATGGAAAGAAAGCATTGAAGAAGAAACTGCAGGTCATTCTTTTCCCTGCTAAAAGATTAACAGAAATACTTCTACACCAAAACAATTTTGCTTACAGAACAGTCCGAAAGAAGCGTCTCGGAAAACAGTGTAGGTTTCTGTTTTGCTCCATTTGTTTTGGTGTAGTTCATCTTAAAAATCAGCTGTGGACTATGGGTGTGGAATTGTACAGCGGAGATAACTGCAGAGATATTGCTGTTTGTCTGCTTAAAAAGACTTGTCCTCAACATACTTACCTTGTGATGGCACCGAAGACACTTAAACCTTTCTTAACCAAACGGAGCTCAAGAGAGACCAAGTTTCAATGTGATATTACTAGCGAAATAAATTCTGTACAGCATTTTAAGCCATAAATAGTATGTTTGGAAAAAAAAAAAAAAGAATGATGAAGAACACATTTATGATACTAGGACTTTCTACAGTTTATTTTGGATTTTGAACATAAATAAATTCAGATACCTGGAAAATTTGTCTGCTGAAAATGAATTTTACAGATGGGCTGCAGAAACTTCCCTCAATTCCAAGAAGCCATTTCCATCACTCCTCCAGCTCAAGAGTAGCTCCCAAGCGATCCTTTCCAAAGAAAGGACTGCAAAGTCCAGGATCCACTCGTGTGAAAATACTGCACCCAGCACCAACTGCAGAAAGTGCCCCTTCTACAGTGACAGGGCGGGCAGCTACAAGGCTTGAGCAACGGAGGGCAGTGCCCCACATCTCAGACATCCCTACGTGCTCTCTGCAGAACCATAGCGTGGGCTCCAGACTTAGCAGCATTTCTGCTCTGAGCATAAAGAGTGGGAAGGGGGCAACCACCTACACTTCTACTTCAACACAGAAAAATAAAGAGACCCAGGAACTCACGACTTTGATCCGATGAGCAACAACAGCCCTACAGCTACGCTAATCTTTGTGGTCCCACAAGAGCTACGTGAAACAAGCTCCCGAGATGCAGACAGCACATGGGATCCTCTGACACTCTCAGGTACTTTTTTGTGCCACTGCCACGTGAAGAGCAGGGTGGTGTATGAACGTATCCAACCCATGTCTGCTCATACGTAGGAAAGCCAGGAGCTGAGTAACCGAGTCTTCAAAAAATTAAAAAAAAAAAACAAAATAAAAAACCCCTCTTACTCCAAGAAAACAAAACAAAAAACCTTCACACCTCCTCTGAGGAGTTTATGGCTTAAAATGCTACCTCACTTTTTGTTTCATGAATGAACAAAGCTGCAGTTTTCCAGAAAGCAAGGACAGACATGCACCTCTACTAGCAGATTTAGCACTTCTGACCAAGTAAGACACCAACTTCTTAAAAATGTCTCATGCACTGACTGGAAATTTTTTCTTTCTTTTTTTTTTTCCTTTTTTTTTTTTTTTCTCCTCTCTTTCCTACATGTGAGCTTTAAGACATTATTTCTTTTTAGAACTTGTACGGGAACCAGAATGGGAAGATCCAGATGATGATCTGCGGCGTCTGCAAGATATAAAGGGAGAAAGCATGCAAAGAAATAAGTTGAAATCAATGTTAGCGCCCACTTTGAGTAGTCTGCATCCTACAATAGCTGGAAGCCAAGTATATCTGACAGGGGCCTTATGAGAATATAAAAAACTTCAAACCACTTTAAGGTAATGAATGTGGATTTTTAGAATTAAATTCATATGAAGTTTAATACTGAAAATAGAATGTAACTTCTAAATGCAGTATTTACTTATGAAAATATATTAATAATGTACATATCAGCAGTTTTGCACACTGCAAGAATGGTGACCCAAGTGTTTCTATGGAACATGCTCCTAGCAGGAGGAAGCCTCATTGGAGGAGGAAAAAAAAAACAAACAAAAACCAACAAAATAAAGAGGTTTTAATAGGAATAAAATGGGGGAAGTGAGCAAACTACTTCTAATATCAGAATTCAATTGCTTCCTAGTGAACCTCTGTCCTTGGAGGAGAAAAAAAATAAAAATAATCACACATTTCAATACAGCCATTCTTATTCTACATAAACCCAAACCTTTCGGGTGACCGTGATCTCGATCGTCTTTTTTTGCGATCACCAGATGAAGAAGATCTAGAGCGACTTCGCTTCTTGCTCCTCTCGGGGGACGAGGACGAACGAGAGCTGGAGTAAGATCTTTTCCTTGGGGTTGAAGACCCCCTGTAGGACCTGGAGCTGGATCTTTATCGATTAAGAAATAAATGAGATTTAATCCTGGTATAATAGAGAAAGAGCCAAGAAAGAACAAAAACGAGACAGTTTTTGTCAACACTCACTACTCTATGAAGTATGTCTTTTGTCAAACAGGACTGAGGATCCTTTAATACTTACTCTTGAGTTAACTGACAATAAAGACTGCTGTAGAAGCTCTCTCTATACCTTTTGCTAAATTGAGTCTCCAGATATGCAGACCACCAGCGGTTTGGAAGCCTCTCTCCAGCCTTCACCAGCACTAAGTAACTGGACAAACAAGCAGTGGGACACTGGGACAGCAGGCTGCCCGCATAAGGACCCCCCCAGTAGTTAAGTTCACAAAGCAAAAGAGCTCAAAAACTACAGCTGTGATACAATTTAACAATGTTCCACTGCATAGTAAGGGGTACTTTGCACTGAAACTTCCATTGTAATGTATTCTTCATCTTACTAGAGCAGGAAAAACCCCTGGAGGGGTATTTACAAATGTCTGGGCAGACTGTAAGACCTTCTGAAACTGAAACAATAATAGAAATATCACAGGATGGTCCAGGTTGGAAGGGACCTCAAGGATGATGAAGCTCCAACCCCCTGCAGCAGGCAGGGACACCAACCTCCACATTTTGCAGCAGCCCAGGGCCCCATCCAACCCGGCCTTGCACACCTCCAGGGATGGACGGGGCACCCACAGCCTCTCTGGGCAGCTGTTCCGGCACCTCACCGCTCTCATAGCAAACAACTTCCCCTGAGATCCGATCTAAACCTTCCCTTCTTCAAGTTAAAACCATTTCTCCTTGTCCTGCTGTTATCCACCCTTTCAAATAATTGATACAATATCTTAGAATATCAGTTACTGTGGCATTTCTTTAAAAAAAAGAAAAAAAAGGCATCCAGCTTCAGTTAAAAATCTCATCACCTAAAGAAAGAAATAAATGCATTTCTGGAAAGCGTAACAGCACGGGGAAGTCCTACACCATCAGTCCAGAATTATGTGAGAGCACCTAACAAGGTTTTTTTTTTTTCAATAAGCTGAATAAAACATTTTCAAAGAAAACCACAGCATACGTTGCTGGTAAAAGGTTCTCAGGGTTCTCACGGTAAATAATAAAGCAGTCCAATCCCAAGCAAGCTACTACACCGGGGGCACTCAGCAGATGTGTGTAGCACAGGCAATAACCTGCTCAGCTGACAAGCCCTTCAGCATCTGCTGCAGCCACACACAGCCTTCTTGCTGCCTAAAAGCATGGCCACCATCTCACTCTGGACCTCAAGTGGTCACCCACAGAACGTTACTGCCACCAACGAGCAGTGGCACCACTTGGGATATTTCTTCTCAACTCCAGCTGTCTTTCCTTATTTTACAGTTTTAAGAGTCTCCACGATTTACTGCACATCAGTTTGCAACAGTCCCCACACACTGTAAAGGTGATGGCAGCGCTACCTAGTGGAAATTGCATTATCTCTAAACACACAAATAGCAAAGCACACTTTCTACTGTTCCTCCACAACAAGTAGCCAACGTGGAAACAGCAAAAAGTGCTGAAGCAAGAGAACGTGCGCTCAGATTCTTCTTCTTCCAAAGTGCAGATGTGTGGCGTCCACTCGTCTAGCTTAGATCAGAATTAAACTCTTCAAACAAAACCTCGCCTCTCAAGAGATACATCGGGAGTGGCAGCACTCTTGTGCAGAGACCCCAGGAATTCTGATTTCCAAGATAAAAATGAGTTAATGCTTTAGACCAGAACAATTTTACGGTGAAATAAACAAGTGGTTCTTCAGCCCTTTTTTCCTCTCTGCAAGGAGAGGGTGCTACCTCATTCACCTTGATTTCGACCCACGAGATCTAGAGTGTTCTCTGGAACTGGAACGAGATCTTGATCTGGAACTGGAAGAACTTCTTGAATGGGACCTGAAACAACACGGAAGATTTTTTCCAGTATTTGACTTGTACTTAGCAGAACTACTACTGTACACAGCAGAGACAAATATGCATCAAGACAACTGGGACTAGATTCACGAGACGTGCGACAGCTTCCCCCTGCCTCCCAATATCAGCACGTTGTATTTGCCAAGAGCAACTTCACTATGCTAAGTCGGTGCATTCAATAATTTAGAAGTCAGCTTTTTATTACGTTTCCTGTAACAAGGCACAGGAATTAAACAGGGTTGCAGCTGTTTTGCCAAACGAGTCAAACAACTGCACAACCATTATTTCATGAAATCAGCGCCTGAGGTTTTTAATTTGCGCCTTAACTGGAAACCATTTTCTATGAGAAGCAAATTAGGTAAGAGTATTAGGACTCAAACTACCTCTAATTCAGCTCTCACAGGCAATTTGTAAACAGTTCTCAGTTTTTGCACTAATTTCTCCGTGATTCAAATATTAAGCAGTATTTTATTCTTGGCTAAAACGCAGACAGGTCTAACACTACTTGTAACTACTCAGACATCTCAAGTTTGCCACGCTGATGGGGTTGCTTTAAAGCACAAATCACAAGAGCTATGCAAAAATGGCAGTCGACTTGCAGTAACAGTTGTAAAAAGAAGGCACTGCAATCAAATTCTTATCATCTTTTCAGACAGAGCAAACATGCTTGTCCATCTCCCAGTTTGTACTGTTACCATGTCTTTTTCATTTTGCTTTGCCAAACAAAAGCACCACGAAAATCTGCTTGTAAGTTACAGAAAATATATATTTTGACTTCAAAACAACCGCAACAAAAAAAACCCCAACCAACCCCCTGACACTGCCAATGAATTATTGGTAACTACAAGTGTTGACTGACTGCTAACAAATTTGAGTTCAGTGAAACTATTTTTTACCTCACTGTTAACATTTGTGAATTATGACGATTACAGCCAGATGAAACACTTTTTTCTCTGATCTTCCCACCTGAACCAAAGGACTGCGCTTGAGTGCAGCCCACACTGGCAGTGTAATGTAACATCCCCACATCAGGGCAACACAGCCACTTCCTCAGAGAAGTGATGGGAACTTCCTACACACCTCACTTCATTTACAAAAATAGCTGACAGGCAGTCAGCTCAGTCAGTATTACTCAAAGTGCTGCTCCTTGCAGCCATATGGCAATTAGTCTCAAGAAGGCATTTGAGGGAGCCAGGAGGCTGAGAACAGGTTTTTTTTCTTTGTTCCCCAAAAACATTTCTCATAGAAGAGACAGCATGAAAAAAAAAAAAGCATGATAACAACAGGGAGAAGGACAAAACAGAGAGAATGGCTCATATCTGGTTAGTATGAGGGGATGAAGAACTTGGGCAGTGATCAGAGTGGTTAGAACAGAGAGGTGCAGTTACAGAGCTACAAAGATTAGAAGAAACTTGAACTTTATGTATGAAATGTTTATATATAATTCTACGAGTTGGTAGCAATTTTAGGTCTTCAACCTATCAGTATTATCATTGTATTCATTATAAGGCAGCTGAGAAGCTAAACCAGGCTTTACATAATGTGATTACAAAGCATTCATCAAATTGTTCATATGGTATTAAATTTAAAGTGAGCTCCTAAATCTATCCAGTAGACATTGATTTGTGACTCCACAATCAACATTGTAGAACTGCAGAATGGCTCAGGTTGGATGCAACCTTTAAAGATCCCCCAGTCCAACCTCCTGCTGGGGCAGAGCCACTTTCCAGCACAGCGGGCTGCCCAGAGCCCATCCAACCCAGCACTGACTGCCTCCAGGGATGGGGCATCCACAGCTTCTTTGGGAAACCTGCTCTACTGCCTCACCAGCTGCACCATAAAAAGAAACAAAAAAAATCCTCTTCATAAATCTTTAGTATCATTCTGACTGCACTAGCACTATATTTAAAGTTCAAGTTTCTTGTTTTTATTTCCAAGATAGCTTCTATTCAGCCCATCTACTGAATCTGTCTGGACTGCATCACTGCCCCCCTTCTGCCCCCTTTAACAATCCCACTCTTCTATTTCTCTATTCAAAAACCCTACTCAGCATTATTAGAAAAAGCACATTCATTGAATCACTTACAGCTAACAAGTCTAGAATAAACTGGAAGATAAGCTTTTTTTCAGTAATTTATTTGAAGATTTTAATTAAAATATCAACTTAACTTAAACAAGCAGCAAGACATACAAGGCCTTCCTACTGAGAAAGCACGGAAGGCCAGAACAGAACATCATCTACCTGTGCAAATTCTGTACATAAAATTGTCAACATTATTAAACTAAAACTGTAAGGCAATCAAGAAAATAAGTAAATAAAGAAGTTAGATACTGACATTTTGCCTGGTGTTACCCTTGACCTGTACCCGTTTACCTGGACCTAGACCTTGAGCTTGAGTGAGAGGATGAGCGTGATGAAGATCGTGAGTGGGAAGATCGAGACTTGGAACGACTGCGCCTATTGGGTTTCTTTTTCTTATTAGTGTCCTCTTCCTCACTGGCATCAAGATTATATTTTGAGAGGTCAGCATCATCTTCATCCTCATCCTGAAAAATGCCGACATAAAACTCATTTTCTGTTACTTGATGATGCTCCATTTTATAGCTCAACCTGAGGGAATTCCAAAAGCCTCTAAGTTCAGGAACATTCCCTTCGTAAGGCTGTCATACTGAAAAGCTCCAATTTAAACCTCAAACTCTTGAATTCTGATCTCAGACAAACTTCAGTGTTTTTTCTCATTTAAAAAAAAATTACCCATCCTTGATTGCAGCCATTAGAACAGCACAGATCTCACATGCAGATACTTCCCAGAAGCTGCAGGCAAGGTTGTTCTGATAGCTACTCCTCAACACAACCTTAAGGCAGCTAAAAATATAAACCAAACTTCACCCACTACTAAGCTACACTCTGGTAACCAAACAACAAAGAAAAAACAACCCAACCAATCCACAAAATGAAACCCAGTACCTCATCCAACTTGTACTTGGAAAGATCTCCATCCTCATCCTCCTCATCTTCCCCCTCAGATTCCTTATCTTCTACTTCCTTCAGGATAGATGCTGGACCAACTGGTTTTCCTCTGTACTTTTTCTTTTTGCGACCAAACTAAGAAATTGCATTTCATTAGCATGTGATTTATGAAAAGTCATTCCCAGTGCTACCTTCTTCTTAAGATTTCTTTGTGAAAATAAATCTGCATCGATTTAAATAAGGTATTGTTCAAACTGAGGGAGATGCACAAGGAAATGTCAGCTAGGAGACTGCTCAGGGAGATGTCTGTCAGATAAAATTAGTGCTTTCAGACAAAATCATTGGAAACCCAAATTTAATACAAGAATATTGTTACATTTATGTCTACGCAGTCTATTTACATAACAATGCTAAACATGTCTGAAAGCATGCATTATCTTGAAACCAATTAAGCACGTTGAAAGACACAGTTTGCACCAGTTTAATTTGAACTGATTCTAAGTTTTTAGCCCTCAAAATATGATACAGATGCATTTACTTTCAGTTCAAAGCTTTTGCCCTTGAGCATCTGACAGAGCTGCACCACGAGGTGCTTCTCAGTACCGCTTTTCCCCATCAGGGGACTAAATACAACAAATAAAGGTATCCCAAGCACAAGTCACACAGTATGTCTCTCCAAAGCAATGCATTATCTCATCTTACCTCATCATACTCCCCATCTGATTCTTCACGTTCTATATATTCAACATTCTCTCGTTCATTAAATCCTCCTCCATATCCTTTAAAAAGTGGTAAAATAAAACAGTCTTTTGGGATGCACCAAATTCAGCTACTTTAAGTACAAACTTTAGAACAAGCTTTCAGTTTCTAGAAGTCTTCAGTGGCAATACAAATACAAGCCACAAGAACGTAGTATGATCCCAAAGAGATCACAAGTTATTCTTACATGTTCATTAAAAATAGCCCCTCAGATATCTAATTGAGAAAAGTGATTAGAACCCATAAATGACACAGACAACAGAGCAGCCACTCCAGGGAAGCAGTCAGTGGAAATGGCAGGGAAGGCAACGCTCCATAACTGCTCCCCAGCTGCTGTTTCCAAAACCCCTCTGCCATGTCCAGCCCCCACATGCACCAAACCCTCACTGTGACTCCTTGGGCACAGCAGCCTGCTCCCATATTGCAACTGTTCTGTGCCATTAAATCGAGTACAGACCCCCAGGAAGCAAACACAAACAAGGCCATCCTGTAGCTGAATTAAGTGGCACAAGTGCCAAGAACCTTCCTATTCCTCTTCATAATGCAAGCGGAAAATTCAAACTGATTTGGACGCCAGCTAACTTTGTAACTTCCTGCAGCTACGTGCAACATGCTGTGTCCCACATGCAACTGCAAATTTACTCTGAAGGACACCAGAACTTGTAAGAAGTTCAGAAATACTCTTTTTCTTTTTGAATAATAAGCTGTGCTCTTCTCTGCCTGCTTTTTATTTTTTTCAATGAATCGGTGTTATGCCCACACTGTAAGGATATCTGCTGTCCTGGTTACAGTTGGGCTCTGTTGTTAGAGCAGAAGGAACCTAAAATGCATCACTCTGACCAACCCTTCACTAAAAAATGGGCATTATATATACTAGAGTTCTTGGAGATGTAGCATTACTCCTTCCAAGCTTCTCAATATCAAAATCAAATATTGTGGTTTAAGCCAAACGTGATGATTTTCCAAATTTAACCACCACATGCTTTACTTTCTATGCTACTGAAAGTGTAAGAAGTGTAAGATCTACTCACGTAAGAAAAATCAGTTATAACATGGTAGAAAAAAAAAAATCAGATCATACTGAGTTATAAAATGAAGCCTCTTGCAATAATTTCAATAGTTTAAGACCACACACAACTCACCTGTCCGCTCCTCCAATTTAGCATACTTTGGAGTATTACACATATTGCATTCTGACCTTCTGGCCCAGTTCACATTACCACATCTTCAGAGGGGGGAAACAAACAAACAAAAGTATAAATAAGAAACAATTTAATTCAGATTTCACAGTTTAAGTGCTGAGGTGACACTAAGAAGTCATAAAAGTGACAAGCTGCAGCAGTAATTTGCAATCACTAACATGGCATAATTAAGACCAAGGCAGATGGTCACCAAGACACCAAGGAGTCTGTGAGTACACTGACAGCATGAAGATGATGGGGTGTGGACCACACTAGGCAAATCAAGGGAAAAGAAATAAATCAACAGAAGCCTGCCCAAAATGCATTAGCATACAATTAAAGTTATATCTTAGCTGAAGTAAAATTTAAAAGAGATTTAAACAAAAAGATTCTGAAGCAGCTGAAGGCAGAGCAGTTGCAAGCATCCTTTGTGGATATGATTGCTAAAGGAACCACTGGTGTTATCAAATTTGCATTCCAGAATGCAAGGAAAAAGGGGAAATAAATACTATTGCCACTAAAAGGAAAAAAAAGGGAAAGAAGGCTCATGTAGCTATGTGGTGAGACACCACAGTCTTGGTTTACCATTTACTGAAAGGTGAAATAATACAAATTTCTCATTACTCCTCACCAGTGGCATTCACTGTTCTGAAGAGCTAATGAAGGTGATACAAGGAGAATGCTGCTGGTCAGCAAGCCTTGTCATCCTCTGCTGAGCTGCTACAGTTTCTGCATTTCCTGTTCTGCTGTGTCCCAAAATGCCACTCACATTTACACTATCCTTAAAACTATCATCAGGATGCTGCTCAGTCCCAAAGAGCAGAGCAGGTGATCTACAGGACCTGGTGTGACCAGGAAGGAACACATGACTGAGAGGATTCCTTCACACACACTGCTGCCCAGGACCCTTTGCTAGAGCCCACAGGACTGAACAAAGCTGGGCCCAACCTGAGACAGCTGCTGCCTTCCCTGTTACCCTGCCTGCATGCACAGGATGCACTGTGAAGTGGTGCCCCCTAAACACTCAGCAATCCCAAAGCTGCCAAATGGACACACAGACGTTTGCCTCATATTTTCTCACTATCAGGAAGTCTGCTGCAACAATATGTATAAATGTATGTGCTTGTTGCTGGCACTTTGTTTTAGTGAGGAGGTATTTCGTTTGGGTCACAGCATATGCAAGCCAGGGAAAAGCACAGCCAGGTTTCACTGGTTAGAAGGCTCTGTCAGCAAGCAAATCCCAAACGCGTCAAGGCCCTCCTGAAAGTTTCTTTTAAAAAAAGAAATATATATATACTTCATTAATCATCTTTGATTTAGAACTTCACATTCTCAACTGATTGCCTACAAAATCATCTATGTAGTCAACTATGCGTCCAGTTTTACTTACTAAAAACTCAGTGAATATTAAAAATAAGCTATCATACTGCAAAGAAGATGTAATTCTACTTATGTCTGTTCCAAACTTGAGAAGGATCTTGTATTACCAAAGAAAAATCAGAACTTTTTGCTTTGTTTTTTTCCTTCTCTGTTACATTTCTCCTGTCTTATTACTTAAGGACCTGCTGTTTGCCAAGCAGAAATGAATGCTGTCCTCACAGTAAAACACTTCTACTGAAATACCTGGGTGTTTTAGCACTCTTTTCCCATCAGTGTCAACACACACAACCATAGAATGGCTTAGGCCAGAAAAGACCTCAAGAATCACCTTGTTCCAATCCCAATATGAGCAGCAGTGCCATGACCTCACTGCCTCCAAGTAAAGACCTTCCCCTCACCTCTAAACTACCATCTCCCATCTTTTCACTTAAAGTCATTCCCTTGTCCTTCACTACCTGCCTGTGTAACAGCTTGGCCCCCTCCTGCTCAGTGGAATCGTAGACTCACTCAGGTTGGAAAAGACCTTAAAGATCATTGAGTCCAACCATGACCATACCATTCTAACAACCCTCCACTAAATCATGACCCTGAGCACCACATACAAATGTTTTTTAAACACATCCAGGGATGATGACTCAACCACCTCCCTGGGCAGCCCATTCCAGTGCTTAACAACCCTTTCAGTACAGAAGTTCTTCCTGATATCCGACCTAAACTTACCCCAGTGCAACTTGAGGCCAATTCCCCTCGTTCTGTCACCAGTGAGAAGAGACCAACCCCGTCCTGCTGCAATCACCTTCCAGATATTGGAAGAGAGCAATAAGGTCTCCCCTCATCCTCTTCTTCCCCAAACTAAACAGCCCCAGTCCCTTCAGTCTCTCCTCACAGGCCATATTCTCCAAGCCCTTCACAAGCCTTGTTGCCCTTCTCTGGACCTGCTCCAGCACCTCCGTGTCCTTTCTGTACTGAGGTGCCTAAAACTGAACACAGCACTCGAGGTGGGGCCTCACCAGAGCCAAGTACAGGGGCAGGATGACTTCCCTGGTCCTGCTCACCACACCATTCCTGATCCAAGCCAGGATGCCACTGGCCTTCTCGGTTACCTGGGCACACTGCTGGCTCGTGTTCAGCCGACTGTCCATCAGCACACCAAGCTCCCTGTCCATCAGGCAGCTTTCAGCCACTTCTCCCCAAGCCTGTAGGGCTGTTGTGACCAAAATGCAGGACCCGACACTTGGCCCTATTGGAATCACCGAATGGCCCATCGATGCAGTCTGTCCAGGACCCTCAGCAGTGCCCTTCTCCCTCAAGGCAGATCAAAACTCCCTTCCAACTCGGTGCCTGCAAACTTACGGAGGGTGCACTGAATGCCCTTGTCAAGATGATTAATGAAGATGTTAAACAGAAGCGGCCCCAACAAGCTCCCTTTAAGCACCCTGGGATCACATCCCCACAAGCCGGACGCCGCCCTGCAGGCGCTGCCGCTGCGCTCCGTACGTTTTGCACTGCCAGTCGTTGGCGCTGAAGAGGCCGCGGCTCTTCTCCGCCAGGGTCTTCCCTATCTCCGTCCCTCCGGCTTTCATCATTTTGGCTTCGGTGGTTTTCTCTGGAAGCAAAACACACCAACAGCTCAACGTTTACGGCCGACTGCCAACATTCAGCGCTCTCCACTTTGGGAAAAGCGCAGAAGCGCAAGGAGGGAACGGGCCAGGCTCACCTCTCCCACAGCGGTTGCAGCTGGTCCTCCTGGCGAAGTTCACGTTCCCACACCTGCGGCAAGGACACGGGCAGACGGACACACGGGCAGACGGACACACGGGCA
>JAPSGF010000063.1:640702-718766 GCA_035772895.1 Perdix hodgsoniae | reverse complement strand
CCGTGCGCGCGGGGCCGCGGGTGGCGACGGCGGCGGGTTGCGCGAGAGCCGCCCGGTGCCGCTGTGCGACCGGCTTCGGCCTCGAGCGACGTAACGGCGTCCCACGAGAACACCGGCAAGGCTTGAGCAGCGAGTGCTGAACGCAGCGCTAAAACTCCGAATGAACGCTTCCCCCCCCCCCTTCTTTGTAATAAACCTTTAAGAGGCACCGCGCACCTCCTGTGGTCGCTTTGCCAGCGCAGATCCTTGAAACGAAGTAAATAAAAGTGAAACAAAGTGAATAAAAGTAAATGAAAGATCGGGAGAATCCAGTTACTGCCCGGAGTGCCCGGGGAAGGAGATGCGCCGCCGCCGTGGGATGCTGTACAGCAGGTGGCACTTTGGTAACGCGGATCGTTTTCCCAGCCACCGCCATTGAAAAAGAGAGGCCGGCTTCGTTACGACATCGAAGGCAGAGAATTTAAATATTAATATATTGATGGAGATCTTCCTTCCCTTCCCCCCCCAAAAAAAAAAAAAAAAACCCCCCCCCCCCCCCCCAAACAAACAAAACCAAACAGCATCACTGTCACCCCGCATGAGCGGTGCTGGAAATTGAATGCAGGACTATCTTTGCCTTGCACACGATACAGGAGGTGAAGCTGCCAGGCTGTTCCCGGATCACACGGTGCGCCTCCACCCAGACCTCCTGCAGGCGGGGCTCCGCTCCTGCCTCTACAGGCAGCAGAGGCTGTGCAACGCTAATATGTTAGAGGAAAATCAGCATTTTGGCCTCGGGAAGAACCGGACTGAAGTCCAACATGTTTAGGAAAGATGCCGCTCTGGAATCCTGGTTTCCCATCGAGGTCGTTGCTCATGAGTCCATTGCAGTGCTCAGGTTTGAGGTCTCCCCGAAGGGCTGAAGGAGTGAAGGCAGAACCTGTCAGGTTTCATCACCTTTCGATGTGGCTCCCAGGCCATGCCGGGATCAACTTCTGGCCAACAGAATTTAACACGAGCACGGAGAGTACAGCTTTAACTTGAGCAGCAAAGTCCTCGTGCTGTTCAGGTCATTAAAAAAGACCCAGTGTGGATGACTTCAAGGATGGGAATTTGTTCCGTATCCCTGGATTTATCTTAAGGGAAATCAAGACACGTAAATCTTGAATTTTACATCAAGAAATGAATCAGAAGAGGCACTTTCTGTTTTAAAAATAAGCATGGGCAAAATTGTAACTCACCTGGTAATAATTTGAAGCTTAAATGTTTTAAAACTTCCCCAAAAATAATGAGAAGAATATTTCAGTGGTATTTGCCTTCTTCTGAAGGAAGTTCCCCAGAGAAGCCTCTGGTCAGGCAGAGGTGGGAGGCAGTCAGCCTCATTCTGGAAATCAGACCTTTGCCTGAATATGCAGAGGGAATATTTCTGTAACTTCTGTTTGTCCTGCCCATTTACTTCAAAGCTTATATTAAAATCTGAAAAGCCAACTGGGGACTGAAAAAAACATGACTTATTTTTTAATTGATGAATACATTTATTTAATTCATGAATAACTTCATTAATTTATAGAGCAAGACCCAGGTGGACCAGATCTGAAGTCCTGGAGGGCTCTGTGACCAGGCAGCCAGCTCAGCTCGGTGACTATGCAGGGCACCCCCTTTCCTTAATAAACCGGTTAGCTTTGCTTAAAGTTTTTTGATACACTCATCTTCTTTTCCCACGTTTCTTATGCAAAGCTCCATTAAAATATTGACTTCACATTTCAAGACACTTTGTGGACATTTATATTGCATTCCTGTTTCTGTCATAATACATTTTGGCTTCAAGTATTCGTAAGGACTGATAATAATGAAGTAAATGAGAAATACATCACCCTTCAGTTTAACATAATGAAACTGAACAGTTGAGCATGAAAAAATGTATAGAAAACTATTTAATTGGCCTGTCCCTAAACAGCAGATTCCTACCAACAAGCACAGAATATCAGTTTTCTTGAAGAAGAACTAAATGGTATGAAGGCCAGCTGAGATCAAAGCCAGGTAATTAAAGGAAGGTTGCCTGTGCTTCATTGCTTTCATTCTGTTTTTGTGGCCTCCAAGTACAGCGTCTGCGTGCCACACATTACTAAGCAGTATGGGGCACCTAGGATTTTAAGCATCACTTTAAAGCACTCAATACCTTATTGATGCTTTCCAGGACATAGCAGTAATAACAACTTCAAATTCATGAATTAAATGCGGGCGATGTGCTTCCATCAGGTCAAATCCAGCAATTGTGAAAATCTGTCTGTGTTGACGAAGTTGGATGTACACAAAAGTATACACCACATAGTGCTTGACTGCTTCCTTTTTAGAGAACATCATAACTTGACAGATGTTGTTTATGCAAGAGGCAGTGGAAATGCAGCCCCTGTGTTGAGAAGCACAACTGCTGCCCTCTCTTCCAGACACTGGCAGGTCTGTGATGTACAATGCAATGCAAAGATCGCTGTGCTGGAAAGCAGTTTTAGGACATACCAAGCGTTTGGAGAGTTTGCTTTCCAAAGTTTGTCTCAATTTTCATGACTGACGGACATTTTGTAATAGAATTTTTCAGGCAAATGATGGGTACTGTCATGTCACTCAACTGACGTGCTGTTGGAGGAAAGATTTTCTTCAAACGTGACCTTTGCTGAGGGTAAAACATCGCTTGTCATTTAATAACTCAATAATTAAAGAGTGTATCAAGCTCACCAGGAGTACGTAAAATCACAGTATGAATGTTACAAGCAATACTTGAGGTGTTTATTCTACTCAGAGTGAAGTTGGCCAGTGCTCGTTCACACACACAAGGGTGTGACTACTGGGGACTTGGAGAGGTCCCTCTGCCCACTGCTGCTGCTGGGAGGTTCTGCTGATTGCAGGCTCTGCTCTGGCAGCTCTCAGCTCAACCCACAGCCTGAGGTTCCCCAGCCGTGCTCTGTGGGCCTCCCTGCCACCCAGCCTCTCATTTGCAGCCAAGCAGCAAGTAGCAGTCACAGATGTTTCTTCGTTTTGTCTTTCCATCAGCTGATACATCCACCTCCCTGATTTCTGTTCTCTTTTACCGATGTTCTCTTGCATCTGGAAAGGAACCATTCCTCTTTTCCATATTGAAAACAAACATGTATTTTTAAGCCTTTCCTGGTAGGCTGTGTTACCCACATCCTCGTTCTGTGCTCCCGGATCCCCCAGACAGCTCCCCCACTGCAGGGTCTGCCTGTCTCATTGCTGCTGGCACCGTGCTGACGCAGCTCACATCCATCCTGCTGCCCTGCAGTGCTCCTCCTTGTGCAGGGTACATGGAGGTATTTTCTTCCAGGAGAATCATCACATCATGAATCTGTGCTTTGTTTATGGCTCAGTGTAGATCAGTGCTTTCTGCAGTGCTGTTGCTCTACATGTTGTTCCAATTTAAGGCTTGCATGTTTGATTTCCCCCTTTCACACCTAACTCTTTGCACGTGGCCTGAGTGAAATGTCATTTTTATTAATTTGAGATCGATTCTCCAAACATGAAGGTAACTCTGAATACCTGTGTTGTCCTTCAGATGTCTTTTGGCTTGCTTTTTGATTGACTGCATTTCCTTGATGGGTGCACATGGAGGCCATACAGGTGTGGTCATAGATGCTCCTCAGATGCACGTAGATCATACCTGGATATTTTCCTCCTGTCTGATGGAGAAGCTGAATAGAATGAAGTAAGTTGAACGTGACCACATCCACATGTTGTTAAACTTTGTATCCTCTTTGGAATTAGGTGTGTTATTTGCCACTGTGACATACTACGTACTATTACATGTCATTGCTAAAGCAAAAATGGGAATATTTTGCCAAGACTGTATGAAATCACCTCAGATTTAAAAGGAAAAACATGCATGGCCGTTGCCTTGACACCTTGCATGTTGTGCTCTGGCTGCCCTGAGTCTCCACATCCACCATCAGCTTGTAATTCTGCAATAATGTGGAGTGTCAATGGACAAATGTGGAGGGATTATGAAAATGGATCATATTTCATCATTACATTTTTATTCAAACACAATAACAATATATTCTGTAAGTGAGCTCTCGGTGGTGTTGACAACATCCTTTCCTGCACTCAGAGCTGTGATACAGATGCGTTATTTCCTCCAGCAAATTTTACCTGTCAGGCAGTTGTTTTAGTTCTAGAGCTCCTTCTCAGAAATAAATAGGGACTCATGATGCATGTCACTCTTTTGACAGGAAAATCCAAACATATATTTGCCCACAATTGTGTTGACATTTGCAATGCAGTTTAAGGGCTTTTTTAGAGCCACAGGAGACATAGTTGAGTTTTTAAACTTAATCTCCAAGGCAGATTGAAAATAAAGTATGATCTTACCATATCATTTAGGAGAAGTGAGCTATCCAGCAAAGCTGCATTTCCTCCTGTGTGGAAAGGGACAGTTAAAGGTCCATGAACAGGAGCTGCACTGGTCCTGGTGCTGTATCTCCAAGTGTTGGAAGACTTTGTAGAACAGCAGCTGAATATTCGCCAGTTGGCTAGATCTGGCAAGCTGATGTCAGAACTGACATAACTGGGGATATAGAGTAGGGTTTTAGGTTTTTTTTCTTTCAGAATAACATAGATAAATGTTCTTTAATTTAAAAGTCATGCTATTTTCCCAAGGTTTTTTTTTTGTTGTTGTTTGTTTGTTTGTTTGCTTAATTGGACCCAGTTTGGAAGAGCACCAGGTGGTGGTTTGGGATCAAAGTGCAATCATAGCACGCGGTCCATTTTCCTTGTCCCAGTCTGTCTATTAAAACTCCACTGTTATTTCTAAACTGCTCATTGGTGGGGGATGCAAAGGATCTGTTGAACCAGAACGTAATATGCATCTGTATTCAATGTATACATATTTTGAGCAGTTCTTGAAGAGATTGAAAGCCAGCATGGAGATTGGCCACGTGTTTTCAGACAGCGATCCTCACAGATCCACGCTGGGGCTTTTGAACAGAACCAGCTCTCTGCTGGCTGGAGGCAAGGGACCATCACACGAGACAGACATCACTGGTGAGGCCTTCCTCCTCTGACAGGGGAGCTAACCAGCCCCACTGAAAGGGTAGATGATCCCGCTGTAGAAGCTCAGCGTGTTGGCAATGAACAGAAGGCCAGATGGAGGAAGGCAGAGGACGTGAGCCAGACGTGATGCAGCAGGACGTGGCCATGGGCTGCCCCATCAGACAACGTGAGGGAGTCAGCAGTTCTAAGAGGGACTTTGTTAGGAGCAGGGGAAAGGAAAAGGTGCCCCTAAGAGCAAATACGATAAAGATGAATATTAATTGCTGAAAAGTCCGGTGAAGCTGATAGATAGGGGAAATTAAATGTTGATGGGTGGAGATGAAAAGAACCTGCCATGTCATAGCCAAGATGAGAACAGCAGCGGTGATTCCTTATTAATACATTCAGAGATGGTAAATATAAATGAAGGATAAGGATTCTCTGAGTTAGAGGATAAATGACAGGATCAAATAGTTATGAATCGATCATGAATATATTTCGATAGAAATTAGAAAAAGGCAACTAGCCATCCAAGAAATAAAGGCCTGTTACGGTTTTTCAATTAAAATAAGGGAGAAAAGATTCTAAATAATTTAAGATAGAATTTGGGACGCTTATGGAAAGGTTGTATTGGTTCAAGAAAGAACTTGCTGGAGAAAGGAAGCTGTGTCTGGTGCACAGTGGTGGTGAGATTGGGAGGGAGCAGGAAATGCTGCGGGGCTCAGCCCTCCCATGGGGTGCAGTGATGTGTGGTGGTCAGAGGGGTGGTGGTGTGGGCAGGTCTGTGCTGTGTGTCCATGAAGGAACGTCAGATCCCAGCAAGAGGAGCAGAGCACGCATCCTCAGCACCCACTGCCTACGGGAAGGTGATGTTTGAGAAGCATGTATGTAAATAAGCCAATCTTTATAATGTTCGAAAGGTATATTTGAGCACCGTGTAGGTGAGATGCAGAATAAATAACGCCCCTTATCCACACTGACAGCTATAATTACCGTGGTTCATGAAAGCTTATTTTCAATATGAGTGAGAGCATTTAATGGGCAAGTTCAGCCGACTCAGAACGAAAGGTGAGGCATGCATAAGGAAGATCTAATACGTATTTTTTTAAAGCCAGGTTCATCCTTGAAGGAGTCACTGTCAAGCAAATAGGGCGTGATTAACCTTTCCCATGATCATCCTTCTCCACTCTGCTTGTGCTGCGCAGCATCATCACTAATTAGGGTGCCATGGAGCTCAGTGCTGCGGACGTTCGGCTGAATTTTGTTGCTTTGCACAGCAGTGCTTGGAGGTGCAGAGGTTGCCAGCCACTCCCAGCCATGCAGGGGATCCAGTCCATTGCCACGTGTCATTTGGTGGAAACATGTCAGTAGTGTCTTTAAAGGGTCAGTTACAGAAGAAGGAACCTCAAAGTCTTGCTATTAAGTTACAATAGTGCTGTTCTCGACTGTGCCTATATTAATGGACACTGAATTACACCAGTGTAGCGTTCTGAACAGTCAGAATTAGGATTCCAACCCCTCCTACAGTTTCAGAATTGTATTCTTCCACCTACAGTTCATTTCTAAGGTTTTTCTTCTGCTTCTTACTGAAATGAAATACTTGGCTCCTTCTCCAGATTTTGTTCTGACAAAAGAAAACAACAAAGAATTGAACCCGGCTCAGGCCATGGTCTGAACCCCCACACCCAGGGAACAGGCAGCAGCATCCTCCAGTGTTTGCAGCTCATTTCTGAGAGGCACATTCACTCAACCTGATCCTCACCATGCCTGAGGAGAATCACGGTTCTCCCTTTGCTATCAGAGAATTCGTGAATTCTCAGACATCTCTGCTTACCAGCCAAATGCAAAAGCATTTTGGTGTCCTCATTTTTGCAGTCAATTCTGCTACAGATTTGCACATTTCAGAGAAGACAGTCTCCTTCCTTTTCCAGAATATCACAGAACGCTCAATTACAGTAACATCAGACACAGAAAATCATTTTGACAAGTGTCCTATTTAAAGAGAAATGAATAGCCACAAAGAAGAGGAATTTTTTTTTTTTTTTTTTTTTTCCTCCTTTCCTTTACTGGAGAAGAAAACTCCTGAATAAACTTGGTTTGTCCTTAAATTTCAATTACAAATAGAATAGGGAGTTAAAAGGGCATTTCCAGTTCGCATCATGCTTCCAACCAACATCCCAACCAAACCAACCCAAGCCAAAACAATGCAGACTCAGAGCTCACACCTGTGAGATGATTCTGACAGGGTGTCCTGTCAGAAGCTGGGCACTTCCAAGTGCTTCCTGCCAAACAAATCAACGCTCTGCACCACTGCAAGCAAGAAAAGTTTTTTCTCCCAAAAGCTTTCTGAGATGTATTGATCCCACCTTGCCATCAGGTTGGACCAGATACGGAATTCAAAGCTCACATCCTATCAGTGGGTGATGAAATGGAGCAAAGGTGCAACTCTGTTGCTCCAAAATCCATATATTTATATGTACACAGAAGGGGGTTCTGGAGGTGCTGTTGTGCTTTTTAGTGCTTTTGCAGATGTGGCCAAAGCTGCACTGCTGCCCAGCAGCTCCCACCCTGGCCTCATTGCTGTGCTGCCCGCAGCTCCAGCCCCAACTTCAGCAGAAACAAAACGGGGCTGTGCAACCCACCTGCTTCCACTTCATGCTGGTAGAAACTCACTTTGTCCTTATTGAGTTAGCACCTCTGCTTTTTTCTTAACAGCGGAGATTTTGAATGCTGTGCAAAAACTCTGCGTTGCTATGGTTATAGCACAGCCATTCTCAGAGTCTCCAGAAGTAGCCAGAAATGAGACAAATCCAAGGGATGGTATGAAAGTGGATCAGCATCCTCTCCAAGCAGCTCTGCCTTTCAGATGCTTCCCTGCTGTCAGCTGGGGAGTGAGGGTGGCAAACTAGGTTAATGGCATCACCTTCCTTCTGAGTAATATAAAATTCATCTGCAGCTGGAATCTTCAATTTAAATTATCTCCCAGGAGAAATCCAACCTAAAACTTTGGGACTAAGTGTGTGCAGCTCTTTTTTCCCCCACTAAGCTGAAGCTATACCTGTCTTCTCTTACCCCTCCCCTCTCCTTCATCAGCTCCTACCCTGCATGTCATAACCTTATCTGGCCCCTTCTGGGCTGCAAGCACAGAAGAAATATTTCCAGAATATCAGCCAGCAAGCCTTTGGCAGAGCCCACACATGGGCTGTGAATGGCTCCAGGGTGAGGGGGCTGCTCCTGGACCAGCAGGGGCGCGGGGTCTTCTGCAGGCCCCCCAGGGCAGCACTCCCATAATTGCTGGTGGGAAGTAATGGTGACTGACAGTTTCATCTTTAAGCTATTTATCAGTTGGTGCTCTGCATGTCAGGTGTCCCGGGAACATGACAACTCTCGTCAGTGAAACAAGAGCACCCAGTGACAGGCTTTCAATTGAATTCCTTCACCCAGCACTCCCAGCATTAACTCTACGTTAAAACAACTCCATTCACTTACTCAGAAAAAGAAAAAGAAGAAAAAAAAAACACCAAAAAACCACAACCAGTGAGATCCTGACAAAACATATAGCTTTTCTGAATCCTAAAATGCACCTGATTTTGCTTCCTCAGTGCCATCAGAACAACCTGTCTGGGTTCGTTAAGTGCCGCTTTATTTGTTGCCGGTGAATGAGCCAAGCGCGGGTCGCTGTGCCAACGCGTGGGAGTCACTCGTTTGCATGAATGATTCATAGCTCAGCCTGCTTTTTAATAAAAAGCCCCAGTTAAAATTCTACATAAGCTCAGAAAGGAAAAATCAAAATTCTGCTCTCTGTTTTCATTGGAATTTATAATAAATGACAAGCGGAGACTTATTCTCCTGTACGCCTCTCCTTGCTGACACGCAGCCCTGTATGCAGGCTCTGCTTGGCTGCCCGCTGTCCCTAAACCTGTTCTGTGATGTTGCTCTCCAACAAACATTTTGGAGGGACAGTTAAGCTTGACTTTCATCTCGTATTAAAATACACCAAACTAGAATAAGAAAAAGGAAAGGCTCCAGGAGGTGGCATTGTTTGGGTGCCTCCTCTCCTAGCAATAGACCCAAGCAGCAGCCTCAGCAGTGCGTCCTGTGAGCTCCCCCCACGGAAAGAAGCCGTGCATCAGAACCAAGTCACTGTAGTGAGCAGCTTCACAGTATATTCAGGATGCTTTTTATAGCCTGAGAGCATCTGATTATTCAGCATAACACAGTGCTCTTCCAGGACCTGACTGAAGCAGGGAAAACTAGCCAGATGTACAGGGGAAAAGCCCTGTGACAAACCTAAGACATGGAGCACTGGCAGTGGCAGCGCCAAGAGGGGATGCGTGGCCTAGGAGTAGTTGCTGCTGCGATGCTATGGATCCGCTCCCAGCCTTCAGCAGAGCTGCAGCTTTCCCCAGAAGATGGAAGCTGCCCTTCCCTCTCCGGGTTCGTTAGAGATGCTGGTTGTACCTTCTTACAGGGACCACCCCTATGCAGATTACATATTCTGCCTGCAACCACAAACCGTAGATCATGATGGCAGTTCCCCAATGAATCCTCCGTGGAACAAAGCATACTGTGCTTGAACCTGTCCACTTAAAGTGCCAATTAACAGATTGGTAACCGCTTCTCTTTCCGCAGCTGCTGCTGGTTTGGTGCAGATCCACGTCGTGGCACTGAACAGCAGGGCTAAAAGCACTGCAGTTTGCCCTTTGATCCCAGCTCATCACAAAAAGGATTTACCAGAGAGTTCACTTCCCTTTTCTCTGATATTTGTTTCTTGTAAGAATAATTTGTCTGGCAAACATTCTTCTCGTGCAAACTTCAGCAGTCTGTCCTCTCCCGGATGCTGAATAGTTTGATTTTATTGGTGACTGTTCCTGATCAGTGTCTCCTGCTAACACTCTCCTCCAGCCTTGTTTCTGGCCCCAAGGCTGTTCCAACTGACACCCACAGACTTCTGCATTCCATCCAAACGCTTTCTTCAGGGGTGCATTTATTTGTAAGAGATACACAGTTCTGATCTGCAGGCCTCTCTGGATGGAGATTGAGCCATCTCCTGCTCATCCGTTTCAATGTTTATTTTCTTTAAGGAGTGTGTACTGATATATATTTTCAAGGTACTGGACCTTTATTCTTTGTTTGCTGGATCCAAATATCTCAGAAAACCAATTTTTATTCCCAAAGATCCTGTCAATCTCTTTGGTTTCTGGAGCAGGGTGCTGTAACATCAATAAAATAAGAATCAAGAGTGCTCTTGAGATTTAATAGTCACCAGAAGCAGTAGTCTAGCTTCACTGTCTTCAATAGCACTGCCAAGAGAAGCGACCCTAAAAGAAAGGTCAAGATGTTCTGGATTGCGTGTTTAGAAGGAAGAGAACTAAATAGAATGCAGGCAGATGGATGTGAGGTCATCCCAAACTCGTATCAAGTAACACAATGAAGTGAATTGGATGGAAGTTTTGTGGCAATCACTGCAAGGGAGCCGATACCTCTCCAAGTTGCATGGCAACACACTCAAGACAAAAATAAACCATCCATATGGCTTTGAAAGTCTTTGGATTTATTTCTGAGGTAGAATAAGATTTTTTTGTTTGTTTAAGGTTAAAGTCTTCGGAGTAAAATGAATAAGTCCACTGACAATGGAAAAAGTTACCAAGTTCTGAATTTCTAAAGGATTCTGCTGTACAAATTGTGCATTTCCATTCCCACTGCCTCTTCCTCTGCTCTGCTCCTGACCATCTCCTTCTCTGCTTTGACATCTTGACGATTCCTTTTTTAAGCTGTTTTTTTCAACTTTCAACTTCTTTTTGTTCGGGGTTGTTTTAATTGGTGGAGAACAGCTCCTCAAATAATTCCCGTGAAGTGGAGAGCTCAGCACAACAGCCCAGCTGCGTGCAGAGCAGGACCAGCCCACCCTGCGGTTCTGGGAGGCACGAGGAGCAGCTCCTCCGGAGGTGGGCTGACGGTGCTGCTGCAAAGAGCTCTGGTGCTGAGTTACTGGGCAGGCATATGAGCTGTGAGTCATCTTTGCTTATTGCTCAGAAGGGCCTTTGGGAAAACAAGGACAGAAGTACCGGTGCAGCCCTTTTGCAGCTCGCTCCTCAGGCTGGAAGGCTGGGTGGCACTCAGCAGGGGCAGTGCCATGCAGGAGCCATCCCCTGCTGAGGGATGAGGTGCACGCTCTTATCAGTGCAGTCTGGGGGACCCCTCCTTATGGACACAGCTTCAGCAGCCTCCAAAGGGACCAAAATGTGCTGTGTGAGCACCAGAGGCTTTGAGCTACTCATGCTCATAGATGTCACAGGATGGATCTCCAACAGTGCCATTATTCTTTCCTTTCGTTATTCTCTTCCATCATTCTTCTCCTATTCTTTCAACACCACTTTTTAATGACAGAATGCCATCATCAAACTCAAAGACTGGTGGCCAACCTTGGCCAATCTGCAGGTGTCCCAGCAGCCACCATGGCAGCCCATGGCACAGCTCCAGGCCTGAGAGGACCCCATCCATTCCCACTGGTGCATGGGGTCCTCAGCTTCGTGCAATATCCAAATTCCTGGGCTGTGAGCAAAGGAATTGCTCAGTACCAGGCCTGGCACCTTCATGCCCATTGCATGGCACTGCCTCCAGCAGAGGCCCATTGTTGGCTGCTGCTGCCAGCAGGTGTCATGGCCGTGCTGTGATGGCCCCCACCAGTGGGCCATCATTATTCAGAGAGGCTGCGCTGACATGTAAAGCAGCAGGTGCAGCAAATCTGTGGCAAGGATAAGTTTAATGGGTGAAGGATTCAATGTTCTGTCTGCTGAGCTAACGACGCAAAAACTCCATCTGTAGCTTTGCATGTGTTGTTGTTTTTTGTTGTTTTTTTAAATTTTAAAAACACAATTTATTTTAAAAATACTGATTCCCATGTTGTACACTTGCAGTAGACAATATTTATACTCATTTACATCTTACAGATCTGATACAATCACCAGTGAAGTCAATGGATGCCTCGACTTCTCTCAGAGACTTGCATGCTGACCGGATCTTCCCCTCCTTCGTTATACGATGGCTCAGATTTTATTAACAAACATGCTTTGATCAAAAGTTACTTACTAAAGCTAATTTTGTTGCCTACTGTCTGAAATAATGGTATCTGGGGGGTCCCCATGGAGATGCGCTCTGACCAGCTGCATGCTGGCTCAGGTTGTGCTCAGGGTCAGGCTGGGTGCTGTCAGGCACCAGCACAGCTGCCCGTGGGGAGGAGGGTCAGCATCCCTGGGGGTGTTCCAGAGCTGTGGGGATGTGGCACTGAGGGATGCTGGCAGTGGGCATGGGGGGGTGGGCTGGGATGGCCTTGGGGATCTCAGATTGCTTTTCCAGCCTGAATCGTTCTGTTGCCTTGAGCAGAGGAGTGCTGCAGAGCAGGTCTGTGGAAATGCTATGGCCTCTCCAGGCAGAGGAGCGTGCTGTGGGGGAAAGGCAGTGGGAATGGAGGCTCACCCAGCTGTGCAGCCCCCCCAGGACAGCCCCCCACCTCCCATTACTGCGGCTGTCCCTGTTTCCTTCTTTAGCCAAATGAGAAAAGGGCGAATCGATCGATCAGTCATGCTTGTGAAGGCCCACACAAAGCAATGATACACTTGATTAAACCTTGTTATCAAGCTAAAGTTAACAGAAGTTAATTAGAAAGCTTATAAAGAAAATCTTCTTGCGTCCTATCACAAGAACACTCTGGCTTGATAAGAGTGCATGGAATTGCTTAATCAGAATGAGGGTTGAAGCCACACGCCATGTCTTAGGCTTTGCCTCTGAACGTACTGCCTGTTGCACCCCAGGAGAGATGCTCCAGGAACAGCAGCTTTGGAGGGATGCACCGATGGCAGCGTGCAGCAGCTGCCTCAAAGATGCTCTCATGAATGCACCTCCTTACAGAGCTGCAGCGAGCAGTGCAACAAAGCAGGGCCTTTTGTCCCGTGTAGATTTTGTGGGGTAAACCTGGCCTGTGGTGGCTCGGTGCACTGATGTGGGCCGACACAGAGCACAGCCATAGTTAGTGGATGAACTCACTGCTGTTTATGTTCTCCTTCTGTTTTACTGGGGGGAAGGTGACTTGCATTCCTATTGTGTTACAGTCACTTTTTTTCAATAATGAAAATCCATTCCTCTTCTGCCCCCCCGGGAGCTCTGTGTTTTCCGGCATGTTTAAGGAAACGACGTGGCACATATCGGTAACGAAGCAATAATTGCTGCCAGCTCGCTGCTGTTTGTGCAGAAGAAATGCCTCCGTTGTGTGCAGAGGGATGTTGGGAGCGAGGCACGGTGTACATGGAGTGGATCACAGAGATGGTGGTTCTGGTATGGCTGGAACAGGGCTGGGAAAACATCAGTCTTGCTAAAAAGAAAATGCAGAAAAGGATGCAGTGCTTCTGCAGAAGCAATAAAGATGCACCACAGCATTACCTGCAGTCGTTCCCAAAGATCATTTGATTACAGCAGCAGAGTGCTGTGAGGTGCTGGGTGCTGAAAGTGCACTGCCTTGATGTGACAGAAGCTACGCAGATACATACAGCATAATTAACTATTTATATACATACTAATGCATACTAATAACTAGTCACACTTTCAAATCGGATAATAATTAAAGCCTTGATTTAAAAGCACACACATTTCTCCATTTTCTCTGTAATCTGTGATATTTCAAAACAGGGAAATACTCCTGTCCCAGTAATTGGCTGCTGCTGCACTGCTAATCTGTTCATTACCAACCGTGGTCGGGGCAGAGGCAGCCTGGAACCTGACAAGCAGAAGACGCCAAAATCAGGTGGGCTGAACTTTGCCCATGCGTCAGCATTTGCATTTGCTTCTGCGAGCGTTGATGATGGGAAGCACGATATTGCTCACAGATTAATAGCAAACGAGAATAAATGTCGCTCCCAGACGTTCCTAAGAGTGCTGGGAACTGACAAATAAATGAGCTGGTTGTCTGAAAAACACTGCAGGATGAGAAATAGTGATGTGTGTGTGTGTGTGTGTGTGTGTGTGTGTGTGTTCTATACAGACCCGTAATACCGCCTTCACATCCAAGTCTTTGTTTTTTAGGACTTAGCACCTTGGTGGTCCTCAGACTCTCCTCATTACCACAGACAGAATCCTCCAGCTTGCCTCCCCGAGCTCTGTGTGCTACTTTAAATCCAAGCTCTCCTTCCACTGATGCACTCATGGGTATGGCTGCAGCTGAAGGCCGAGGTTTGGACCTTGTGCTGGGCCAGGCCAGGCCAGGCACCTCTGCAAGCAGACATCACAGCCATCCATCCTTTCCCAGGCACTGCACTGCTCTGGACTCCTGGAAAGGTGTCCTTAAGTGTTCATTAATTTCCTTTGCTAGGCATTAGATTTGTGTTGTTGTGTTTTAGCAGTATTTTTTTTTTTTTAATTAAAATGTTAGTCATCTGCATATCCTTTGTTGTGGGATTAGCTCCTTTAGTTTATTCTCCCAGCAGACTGATTGTTGGTTCAACCACTGATGTGTTCCCATGCAGCTGACGAGCGTCTGCAGCCACAAAAAATGAGTGCGTTTCAATGGAGCCCAAAGACTTCTGCTGGGGGTGGCAGTTACCATTAGAACCATTTTCTGGAAGGTATTTGCATGTTCTTCACACGCAGTTTGACCAGTTATTAAAGATAACGCTCATTTATCCCCAAGAAGCAGAAGGTATTATTATTATCTGTGGCTTGGTTAAAGCAAAAAATAACCCCAAACAAAACCCCAAACCCTCCTCCCTTTGAGAAGCCCTTCTGTTTTAAGCTCTGTTCTCGCAGAAGTCAGCTGATACCGATCTCAAAGTCGGAGACAAATAAGAAACAAAAGTCCTCCTCAAAGACGCCATCCGTAATGCGCTGCGGAGCCCCGAGCCTGGGGAAGAGAGGGAAGGAGGAGAGTGGGAAAAGAGATTATTTTTAGTGTGTTTTGATTTTAGGAGCTTATGATTCAGTGCTCTGTATATTAAAGGCAGATACCTGGGGGTGATAGAGTCTGTGTGGGTATTTCTAGAGATTAATATCCACATCAGACTAATGCAGGTAAAGAGAAGCCATTTCTTTTTCCCTAGAAGAGATAGGGATTGAATATAAATCTTGTGGGAAAGCAGCAGATCACCTTTTTCTAAGGAAAATAAGAAATTTTGCAGTGCAAGGTGAACGGAGTGGCAAGGAGTGTTGGGGGCACGTACCTGATGGGCAGCCCATGGGCCTGGTGCTGCAGCACTGCTGGGCTGGGGCCACCAAGCCACCTCCTCCTGTTTGGCAGCTCGTGGTCAGGTGCTACGCCCACATCCCCCAGCCTGCATCTCCTATGCAGATCCTACCCATGGGGCTCTGAGGAGCAGCTCGCCTCATTGCTATGGGGCCCTGCAGAACCCACCAGCACTCAGCTCCCTGTGTGCAGGATGGGAGGAGAAAGATGGGCTGAAGTCAGCTTTGTCCTCTTGCTCCCAGGGTAGGGCCTTCCAGCTCCGCTCGTTCCTCATAAAGCCCCATAAAGGACCCACAGTGCGACTCTGCAGCTTCGTGTTGCATTGTGCAGGCTTGGGGAGATGGAGCAGGGTCACCTGCAGCATACATTAAATGGGTTTGGGGGTTGGATGTGTGATTGTCCAGGGCTGCACTGCAGCACCTTCCCGTTAAACAGCAAATTGTGACAAATGTAGGATGGAACAAACATTTTTTGAGGGATGCTGATCTGGAATGCCCAAGATGATCCTCAGGAGATACTTCCCCAGCTGCAAACTAACTAAAATGTGAATTCATCATCCATCTCGCTGCGTATTAACGTTATCAACAAAAAGCTGCTTTTGATGTTGACTAAAAGGCGTTTCTAAATGGCTGTACAGCATCGCTTAGTGTTTGTGTTACCTCTCACAGCCTGGTTCATTAACTGTCATTAGGGGCGGTTTGCAGCTTGCATTTGCATACACGTGGTGAGCAATAATCTGCTCTCGGTCCCCTTTGAACTTCAGCTGTTGCTTTCCACCTTCGCTCACTTTCTGACAGAACTCTCAGAACTACATAAAGGACTACAGGGAGGTTTGGACCCCCAGAAGATGCTCCAAGGTTTGATAACGACAGTGAATTCCACATTAATGGCGTGGCAATAAGTCCCACATCTCCCACCTCTGCTCCTGCTGGCCAAGGGCTCGCTGGGAGCTCCTGTTGGTGTGCAGGAGAGGAGAGCTCAACCTCAGTTAGAGCCAAAGACTTCTGCTCTGTCCTCAGCCACTCAGGTCACTTTGCTATCCTTAAGTCATTCCTACGTATGATACAAAGAGTGGGTCTGATTTGAAGACAGCCTCGTGCCATTTTTTTCCTTCTGTTGAGTTTTAGCTGCTCAAGACAGTGCCCAGATATTTAATTAATTTGGCGTTTGGCATCTTTCAGCATCCAAACCCAACCTTTCTGTGTGTTTCCTTAAATCATTGCTGAAAGCTTTTTTTACTCAGACACTGTTTTTGCACAGCATCAATCATTTTACTCTCAGACAGGAAAAAATGTTTTCTAAATCTGCCTTGCTTTACTGTTCTCCATTATATAAATAAGATGATTTATGGAGCAAAAAAAAAAAAAAAATACAAGAAAGAGGCAGGAGGAAATGCCCGATCTCTCTGATATATTTTTTCGTTATCCGGGGATTTATGCATCCTGTTTTCCCCTGGATTTGTGTTCGCACTGATGAAGCATCTTGACTTTCCAGTGATATTTGCTCCTCTTTTGCACCACACCAGGAAGGTCAGTGCAATGTCAGGGTGCCTTGGGGCCAGGATAGGGCAGGGGAAGGAAGCAGCCTGGATCCCACGGCATTGTGCACAGCAGTGGGATGGCGGTAGGACCATCCTTCCCTTGGGGCCATCCTACCTGCAGGGCTATCCTTCCTATGGGGTCATCCTACCCGTGGAGCCATCCTACCTGCAGAGCCATTTTTGCTTCAGGGCCATCCTTGCTGCAGGATTCTGTGTCTTGCCATGGAAACAAGGCACCAACACATACGTGAATACACAAGGATCAAAATTATTGGTTGCTATAGGAACAGAAGACAAATGATCCTCTTTGCAGATTCATCGATGGTGCTGTGTCGGATCATTGGGTGCCAGAGGGCTGTGGGCATTCTTCATCGGGTTCTCCTCCAGCTCTCTTCAGTTACAACTGAGCCAATGGTGCTCAGAAAACAAAACCAACCTGCGGCTTGAAAACCTGCTGACGTGAAGTGTGAGAAAACAGCCCCTCAGAGGCTGCTCTGCAGACGTGGATTGGGATGAAGGTCCCCTCCTATTCAGAGGATGGCAGCACATCCCTGTTCATGCTGGTTAGCCCAGGTGTGTGATGCCATACCCCTGTGTCACAGCTGGCATCAGTCTGGAGCAAAGGAATCTCAGGGGAGACCTCATCACTCCCCACCACTCCTGGCAGGAAGCTGGGGCGAGGTGGGTGTCAGCCTCTGCTCCCAGGGAACAGCGATAGGATGGGAGGTGATGGCTTTGCATTATGCTGGGGGGGATGGAGGCAGGCTGGGTATTAGGAGAAATTCCATCTCCAGAGAGCAGTCAGCACTGCACAGCTGTCCAGGGGTGGGGGATCACCATCCTTGATGGCACTGAGGGACATGGGCAGTGGGCATGGGGGGAAGGAGTTGGCAGGGGTTGAGGATCTCAGAGACCTTTTCCAACCTGAATGCTTGTATGGCTCTGTGACCATCCCACCTCATCCCAGAGTCACCAAACAGGTGAGATGGGGGAGTTCTGGGGGTCATGGCTCTGATCCTGCAACGCTGCATATGGAGCCCAAGGGTGGCAGTAGGGCAGTGCTGCAGCTCCCTGTTCTACACGAGTCCATTGGCACCAAGGTTTCCTCACGCTTTCTCGTGAGGAATCTTAGAACAGTGGGCACCAAAGTGTTCATATTCTGCAGTCTAAACAATGTACAGAGAAACGCAGTGGTGAGTGCCTGCACGGAGCTGTGGGATGGAGGGAAGGCTGGGATAAGAAAAGTCCAGCTTTGGGATACTGTCATCTGGGACAAGCAATACCAGGGAACAATCATTTATCAGAGGTACACCCTTGTAATATTCAGAGAAACAATCTTTCATCTGTGCTATCTCTTGCTGCTGCTTTTATGTACTTACTATTTACTCTGAGGTTCTGTTCAAGAGAAATGAGTGCGATCCCATTACAGCAGAGTGATTGCAGTCCTAAAAGCAGCACTGTGTCATAGGCTTCATTCTTTTATGAGTCCTTTCCTTGGTATTTCTAAATGGCAGCACCTCGTAGGCTTACAGAGACAATTGCATTTGCTTTTATTGAACATAAGTATATGCACATTATGAAAGAAAATGAAATCAGATAGGGGTGGGAAAGCTCAAAGATGGAGCCATTACATCTCCAAAAGGAAACAGCAGCGTGCTGGAAGCAAACACTGCATCTTCTGACCTTTCCCTCAACACAGTTTAGAAGCAATCCTGGCATCGGGCTGGCATTGTGTTTCTGTTGGAGGTCTGTCCATGCGTGCAGTGCCTCACAGCCCAGCTGTCAGCACGGGGTGCCCCCAGCTCCCACCTGGCACAGCCAGGACCTGCAGTGCTCCCTGCCCACGGCAGGACAGCAGCCCTTGGCTCCCTCTGCAGGGACAAAGCAGGCTCACAGGCTGCCTGTGAGAGACAAGGGTGAAGGTGCTATTAAGGCCAGTGAGAAGTCCAATGATGAAAACACTCTGCAATCAGACACCAAAGGTTCCTTTGGAGTAAGCAGATCATCACACCCTCAAACTTCAGAATGAAAGCCTGTTGTTGTATATATATGAATACATGCTATGACAGTGACGCTTATTGAAACGTTCAGGCTGCAGTGTCAGGATGTGCCTCCCTGCAGGCAGTGAGGCACAGGAGGCCAGAGCTGCAGGCGAGTGGCTGTGGGACAGAGGGGTGGGCATGGATATTTTATATACAAGTTACAGCCCTGGCACGCAGGAGGTTGGGTGCTGGGTGTCACTTTGCAGGGAGCTCTGCACAGCACAGAGCCTTGCCCAGGAGCTGGCACCTGCAGGACACAGCACTGCCCTAAGCTGGCATGAGAGCGCTGGGAGCGCAATGATGGCGCAATTGCTGCTGCCCGCTCACAGCAGTTTGTTAGGAGATGTACTGTGCTCGTGTACAAATGTAAAAAGAAAAATCCATTTCTCATCTTTGTTGAGATAGGGAGAGAGAGAAAAACCTTCTCTGCAACAAACAAATGAACAAAAGACAGCAACATTCAAGGTCACAGCTAAGTCTAACACAAAGAATAGGAAAGTGAGCTCAGTAGGCATCAAGTGTCTGTTTAGACACAGCACTCTGATGAGCCCAATTGTCCCTGACCTGTCCTATTAACACTCTGCAAATGCAGAGCACACACTCACAGTCCGTACATTTGGAAAAACCCCATCAAAGGGACCTTGCAGCAACACCAGCCAAAGGCTGCAGGACCACCCAGAGGGCGGTGAGGCACTGTGCACAGGCTGCCCAAGAAGGCTGTGGTGCCCCATCCCTGCAGGCATCCAAGGCCAGGCTGGATGTGGCTCTGGGCAGCCTGGGCTGCTGGTTGGGGACCTGCACACAGCAGGGGTTGGGACTGGGTGAGCTGTGGGCCTTTGCAACCCAGGCCATTCTGTGATTCTATGACCAGGCACATCACCCAGAAACACCCTGACTCGTACAGAGACTCAAGTCATGGCAGAAAGGATTTCTGTGCCAGAACAGAAGCAAAGCAGTTCTAATTTGGCTTTTCTGAGCTCCCCATTGTACGAAGGCATGAAGTAGCAGGAGCCCAAGGCTGTAACCCAGGCACTGTGCGGCAGGAGCCATCCATTGCAGCAGGAATTGCCCATAGCCACTTGCCCTGCTTTCTGCTCCCCTCTCACATTGGCTTCAGCTGGAGGGGCACAGCTGCACTGAGGATTCCTGCAGCCATCAAGAAGCTGGAACCATATGTGCTTATCTTGGAGTGATGCACAGGTTCCCACCATTTGCATTACAGAGTTGGCAGAGAAAGAACAGAGCAGTAAGACAAATTTTACTGTTATCACTGAATTTCTGTGGTTTATCAGTTGTGCTCAGGATCCAGCACGTCTCTGAAAGATTGTGGTTTTTTTTGTTTTTTTTTGGTTTTTTTTAAAGAGTTAAAAATAGGGACCTTGGGTTGCTAAGGCAAAATGCAGTGATTAAAAAAGGGAAGAAAAAGTACATAGAGCAAAAACGTGCACCTGTGTGTTAAAACAGTGCCCAAAATCATGTAGCAAACAAAATGTGCATTCTTAATTGTGAGAGGCTGAGGACCTGCCAACCACAGGACTGTGATCAAATGGAAGTTGTGGTGACGGCAGATGCTGACACCTCTCATAAAGGCTGTGGTGATACAGTGCAAAACTCCAGATTACCAACACACCAGGACGGTGCAGAGGGGTCTTCCTTCCACCTGGGGGGCTGCCCAGTGCCCTGAGCCACCTGCAGCCCCTGCTCTGCAGAAGGGAGCTTGGACTCACCTGGAACTTGGCGCTTCTTGGCCAAGTCTTGTTTGTCTGGTGTGCTGGAGGGTGATAGAAGAGAACTGAAAAAATAAAAAATAAAAAAAAAATCACATTCTTTGCAAAACAGACCCAGAAGTCAGTTAGTAATAAATAAGGAATTCTGTCATTCTCCCCTTATCAACTCAATATGGAGAAGTCACACTTGTAACAGATCTCTCTGCCCAAGGAGGCTGTGGGTGCCCCATCCCTGCAGGCATCCAAGGCCAGGCTGGATGTGGCTCTGGGCAGCCTGGGCTGCTGGTTGGGGACCTGCACACAGCAGGGCGTTGGGGCTGGCTGAGCGCTGTGGGCCTTTGCAACCCAGGCCGTTCTGTGGTTCCATAGCAGGAAGGGGGAAGGCAAGTGTGTCCTCAGCTGGGAAGTAATGCCACAGCTTTTTCATCAGTCTCTTTCCTGCTGTGTGTCAGTCCATAAAACTGTAGAGCAGTAAAGGAAAAAAAAATACACCTTAAAAAGATGATGTCTGGTGTTGGGTGACAGTCAGAAATCATCAGTAACTTCTACCCTGCAGTGTGCAAGGGGTATAATGATCTGAGCCACCACCAACCACCGCCTTGTCTCCGTTGTGTTGATAGCAGGGATTCTGGGCAGCGCCAGCATTACAAACAGACGGTCATTACGGTGTCTTAAGAAACCAGTCAGCTAACAAAGACAAGGTTTTTGGTGTTTTTTTTCTGCTCTTTTCATTCCTTTTTTAAATGCATAGGAAAATAATATCTGTTCAGCTCAGGTATTGGAAAACTGAGCTTTTTTCCCCAGTAAAGAGGAAACCAGAGGAAGCAGGAGGCAACAGCAAATAGTTTTTTTTGGGGGAAGAAAGAGCACAGAGCACCACTCACTGCTGTGAGCAGCATTTATCTGACACAGCTGTAGAAGTTGAGTGTGGGATTTGCCACTGCTTCTCACTACAGAAAAACAACAACCAACAAAGCCTGCATTTGTTCCAGCAATCAAATGTCCAATAGAGGATAGTCTAGGCTGCACAAGCAGGGAGGGAAGGTGTGAAGGCACGCTCTGCAGACAGACTCTTGGCTGGGGATGACCCACAGAGTCACTCTCCTGACCACAGAGTGCATCCCAGTACACAGGGAAGCTGCAGGAGCAGCCCACTGCCTGCAGGTCAGAGACTCATCTGGATTACCAGACACAGAAAGCAAAAAAATGCTTAAAGGTTTCTTGCAGCAAGCATTCTGTATTACGCCACCAAAATATATTCCCATCACTTAATGTATTGCGGGCTGAGGGACTCAAACAACGACATCTCAGCTACCCCCATCCAAAAATCTCAAAACACGGCTTGCTTCTGATCCACTCCCTGCTGCTTGCGGGTACCCCTGGGAAGGAGAGTGCATGATGTAGTTTCCTTCTAGTAAGGATGATTCTTGGAGAAGATACTGCAGTAAAAGAAAGCATTTGAAGTGTCTGTGCGCATATTTTGCTGGTCCAGGACTTAATGCAGAAATTGCTTTCTCAGGATCTGAAAGGGTAGAGATGAAAAGTCTATAAGGGACTCAAATACCTAAATGTGTATATGGGATACTGCACTGTTGGAAGAGTAGCCCCATGTCCCCATAAAGTACCATAGGATGGTACTTCACAGGTGTTAGAGGCAGGAAGATTATTGTGGTGGAAAAGAAGAACTGCTTACCTGTATCTGAAGAGCTAGGCTCATGTTGGAAAACATCAGCAAAAAACAAACTCCAGAAAGAGACCCTTCCCCAGTGCCTGTCAGCCCTTAAATGGGGTCTAGGAGAGGTGCAGCCAGGCTCCATCCCCTCCATTCACATCAGTGAATTGCCTTCACCTGTGCTCCCAAGGCTGACTCAGTCCTTGCCTCAGGTGATCAATCTGTGGTTCAGGCAGGGACTCAACATTTCCCATACAGATACCAAGGGAAGAAAAGGACAAAATATTACACGGCAGTCTTTCCTCGATGGTAATCTTTCTATCTCTAAAGGCACTCTTCGCTGTGCATTAATTGAAGCATAAACTGGCCACTAAGCTTATCTTTACAAAGGAGGAACCATTAATATTCTTCATTTTTGTGCTTCCTTTTATTAGCTTTGCAGCCAAGGCACAGAAACACCAGCTGAACCAATTAGCTGCCTCAAGTTTAAGAGCTATTAAGCATGCTAAGAAATGCAATTCTTGAATGCGCGATAATGAGGTGCCTTAAAATGCAAGAGAGTGGGCAGATGCCATCAATCAAAATGAATCCACCGGTGATGCTCTTTAACATTTTATTGGTAACTATAAAGTGAAAGTAGACCGGCAGTGATGAGAATAGAAACCCTTTGATTAGAATTCAATTTGTTTTCCCGTTCGCAGTTGAGGAGCGCCGTTCAGCAGGTGAGGGTGAAGGATCCCTGGGAACAACAAGCAGAGTTAAAGGAGGACATCGGCGACTCAGATCTGGATAAATAAGGCCCATGCTTCCCAGTGAAGGAAGGAGCATTGCATGTTAGCTGTGCAAAAAGAGTAAAACAAATGTGACGTGGAAACAAGGCGTGTTTGAGATAAACACTGTTGGTGATGCCTGAGAGCCTGTAGTTTTGTTTTTAAGTCTTGACACAAAGAGATGCATTCTTGACACAGCTGTTGTGCCACAATACAGAATGGCTGAGGTTGGATGGGGAGCTCACCTGGTTCCCTTGGTGGGACTGCTGGAAGGTTTGCTGCTCAACACTGTTCTTTTCCCCAACACGTAGCAGTAGTGCTTCACTGATTGTAGCACATAGCAGTCAGTACCAGCTGGCGCTGTGGAGGCAGGGATGCTCTGTGCACAGAGCGAGCCCACATCCTGTGGGAGGGCACTGCTAGCCCAGAGATGCCACAGGCTGTCAGGTTTGCGTGTTATGTTATTGTTTTATCTCCAAACTTAATCGGCACAGCTCATTTTGTTCATGCTCTTGCCCTGCTCAGGTGTGCAGAGATGCAGGTGGACCAATAGGACCTCATCTGTAGGGCTGTGTCCAAACAGATGCTTTGGCAGGTGGTGTCATGGCTAGTATTTCTGAAAGGAGCTTAGTGATCATCTGTGCTAATAAGATAACAGTGTCTCATTCCTCTTTGTTTTGGTTTTTACATTTGTTATTGCTGACTCGTGTTGTCTGGGCTGCCAGTCAAATCTTTTTAGTTTAACTCCCCTTAAGGATGGAAAGAAAAAGTAAGAAGGCCATGATGGCTTAGATGTCACCATCGCTGTTATGTCCTCCGTATGCTGCGTCTCACCCTTAGCTGTGCTGCTGTGGGTCCCTCAGGGGGCCCTCCCGTTGAAGGAGGGCTCTCAGCCTCACCCCACCCCATCCCTCTGCTGGAAGCCCCTGGGGAAGAGAGATTTCCTTCCTCCCATTAGAGAGATGTGCAGAGATGTCCGTGTAGGCAACGGTTGTGCACATCACCAGATGGGCTTTCAGCCAGGGTGCACTCAGTATGAGTGCCATCCAGAGATTTGGACATGGCTCTTTTTTCCTGAATGAAGGACATTTTTTGAGATATAAATGCAAGTTTCCCCCCTTTTAAAGAAGTAGCGCTTAAGAACAATACAGCCAAAATGTTTTATTTGGGCAATACAAATACAATCAAATCAAAAATATCACAGATTTTCGTACATTAGTAAGAAGTTACTGTACACTTGAACAGTTGCCATTTTTACAGCTAACAAAGCTTTACCTTTATTAAAATGTATTTTCCTCTCACATAAAATATACACTTTTCACTGACGTATTTTACATCGTACACCTCTCTGGGATAAGAAACATTTCACAAACAATGCACAACAGAGGCCATCTTCTCTAACCCATACAAAATAGTACACAGAAGCGAGAAACACGGGTATGTCCTACCAGGCTGCAGCCCCCACATCCCATAGTCTGTTGCTACTGAAAACAGTGTGTGTGTCACAAGATGCTGTGCAGTGCTGAAGGTTGGGCTGGTTGGATTTGGTCGTAGTTAAACAAGGTACATTATCGCGAGTGCCAAACAGCAGCATTGTGCTAATGGCACAGGGGCTCTGCCTTCGTGTTCACATGTGCCACTAAAACGCCCTCACACCACGTTCCCAGTGCCAGAGCAAACACAAAAGGTGCTGCAGTGTGAGGGCATGGCTGCTCTCATGGCACAGTAACATCTGAAATGTATCTCTTGATCCACTGAACCCAACCGGTGTCTCGCCAGTGCTCCAGATTTTATCCCTGTGGTGGTGTCACATTTCCCTTACAATTAGTGCAGTATCAAATGAAAAAGAAGTGAGGAAAGGTTCCAGCCGTGCCGCAGCATGGAGATCTCAGCAGTGAGCATCGCCGTCACGGCAGGTCTCCATCAGAGCTCCCCTGGGGACTGCCAGGAATGTTCCTTTATAAGCACTTTCTGATTTAATTTGGAGAACAGATGCAGGAAATGAGTATGCTCGTCCCTATGGGCTGTTGCTGACTTTTGGAAGGAGTTAGGGACTCTGTTGACCTCAGGTTAAACTCACTGAAAACAACAGAAAAAGAAAACGCTGCTATATTTTAATCCTGGGAGAAGTCCACCTAACCGGTGTTTAATGGAAGTGATTCCATCCCTACCCATCGCACAGAAGCGAGGTTACAAGGCAGTAACTGGGTGGCTTTGGAGAAAAGCTTTTCCATCTGTTCTCAGAGGCTCTTTCATTCCTTGTGGGACGCGCCTGGCGGTGCAGGCAGATCCCCATGTGCTGCAGCACTGCAGTGCTCCTGCTTGGCTCAGTTGCACAGTGCCCGGCCCAGGAGCGCAGCCCTGCGCTGCCTTCCAGCCCTGCTGCCTGGGCTGTCCATCCTGCACAGCTGTGGCTGCGTGCAGCAGGGGCTGCTCCTCCAAATCCCTCCCACCCTCGCAAATAAGGCATCCGTTCAATTCAGTGGCTGTAAAGCGCTTGTTAAAAACAAAACCCCTCACCCTATCCTGTAGCACTGGAGATGCATCATTCAGAAATGACTAAAAAAGGTTAGTATATATATATCTATGCATATCACTCTCTAATTGTAACGCGGTGTACAATCCATAACCTGATTCTAGAGTGAGATACAATTCTTAACAGAAGGGTTCTGAGCACAGGGAGAGGTGACCCGACCCCTGGGGCCGTCTGTGGGGTCACTGTGGGGATGGCTTTATCCACGAGCGGCAGCTGGGGCTGCAGTGACCCCGGTGCACAGGGCAGGGACATCCCTGCAGCGCAGGGCCTGGTGCAGGGTGGGAGTGCAGAGGTGGGTGTAGGGGCAGTGCTGACCTGGCTGGGCTCCGGCCAGTGTGCTCAGCTCCGTCAGCCCTACAGGAGCCTTAGGAAAGTGCTCTCTGTGCAGCTGATGGATGACACTTAAGCAGAATTTGGTGCAGTCGGACTCACACTTGTGCAGGGGATGTCTCTGCGCAGTGCAGGGGGGAACAGTGCACTGTGATGAATTATTTTTCCTTGGTTTCGCTCGGCTTATGCTGTTATCAGCTACAAGCAAGCTAGAAAACAAACAAATACGATATCTGATCTTTTGACACGGATGCTGTACATTGACTCACAGCACAAATTTCATCAGCAGAAGACAGATAAAGGTGTGATGGGTATCATCCATAATGTGAATCTGAGTCCGACACGGTGTGAGTGGCACTTCGTACAGCAGTGTTCCCACATTGCACTCAGTGTTACTCTTTGATTCACTGTCATTTATGCAAGTTTATTTGCAGGAAAGCTGCCCGTGTACAAATAAGGCCTGGAGTTTTTTCTTTTATCGATACGACATTGTATTTGTTCTGGAATAAAGTGCAGCATCACTGGCTGACATTAGCTAGCTCAGTGTTTGCTGTTCTGAAATTCATTAAGAGCGTGCTGTCCTGGCTGATTTTGTTTGGTCTGATCATGAACACTACCAGTACAAATTTACCCAATCTAAACCGAATCGAGTTTTGGGCACTAGGTAAAAAAATGGTGACTTCTTTTACAGCTAAGGTGTGTTTATGGGATTGCTCCCATACATTCAGTCCTATCTGTGTTTTTTAAAATCCATGACTTGTGCCTGAGCACGAGTGTGCTACCATGCTTCCTGTCTTTGGGTTACTAGAAAGTACTTCAATAAGGTCAACCGTGGGAAACATTTTCTAATAGCTTTGTATTAGCTCGTCTCTTTTTCTGTTTCCCCAAACGAGATTCAAGCTCCTCTGTTCATAGGCTGGTTTGCATTTGGTTACACGTATTTATGGTTCAAATGCTTTAAATCATGAAGGTTCCATAACCAGGACATGGCACGTGGCTGCAGCAGGGCTGTGCCATGGGGAGGCACAGTGTCCCACCTGCTCCCATCATTTGTGGTTCGCAGGGAAACCATCACATTACCAACCAGAAATAATTCCCCTCTGCTCACCCCATCTACGGAGGTGAAGTGCTGTACAAATGTTTACTCTAACTGCTCGCAGTTGACACAGAAGCTTTATGTTCTGAACGGATGAATAATGCCAGGCTTTCCCTTCAGGCTCCTTAATGCTTTTTTGACCTTATTTGCTTTTAAGTAGCTTTGCCAGCAAAAGCTGTAATTCTGCTGAGTGATTTCACAAATGCAAGAGGAATCCTGCTGTGCAGCACTTCCAGATCTCGCTGCACGCAGGCTGTACTGCTGCATGCTTCCATTTTGTAGCTCCGCCTGGTAATTAAGCAGCAAACGCCAGCGGTGTAAAGGGCAAATTCATCAAACCTGCCAGAACAAAGGCTGTACACGTGGGGCTGGGGAGATGGAAGGCCCGAATCAAGGAGTGTGAGATATCTGTTCATTAGCCTAAAAACCGAGACTTGCCATGGGAAGCCAAATCATTTGTCACGGACATACTGCACAAGAATGTATTTAGATGATGAAGCTGCTGCACATGGCTTGAAATGGGGTTTGGCTTTGTAACCTGAGTCAGTTCCCATACTGACTGCATTAATTATTTGAAAGAGAGGCACAAACAATAGGTAGGAACTTTGCTCATCAGTTTACTTGGAGCTTTTGAACAGTGCCCAGAAAGGCAGTGGTGCCCCATCCCTGCAGACACCCAAGGTCAGGGATGGAGTCTGAGCACCCATGGAGCTGTGGGTGTCCCTATTCACCGTGGGGAGTGGGACCAGATGGCCTTTGAAGGTCCCTGCTAACTGGAACAGCTCTGTTGTACTACAAGTTTTATTCCAGATCCACGTAACCAAGAGCTGGTGCTGCATGGCTAAGATTGGGTTATCTCTGTAGAACGTTTAAAACATTAACAGAAGGATTCTGCTTTGAATCTGGGTTTCACACCCTAATCCTTTATGCAGACAAGTTTAACAGATGTGCAGCACTGTGGGCCAGGGGGGAGCACCAAGTGTTGTGCTGTGCTAGACCTGCTCTGCAGGAAAGAAGAAAGAAGTGGATGATGGTAGCTGTGTTGCACTCACAGGCATTCATAATTCACTCCTCTTGTCCTAGAGATCACCTCTGGGCTGTTGTTACGGAACTCATCCTATCTACCCTCTGTTTTTCACCATTAGAAATAGTGCAGACTCCTTTTAATAATTTGCCATTCCAGTTTTAATTGGAAAAGTCCGGGCTGGTTCTTGCTTGGCTCCTGTCTAACAGAGCCTGACCCTGCTTCACAGAGGGCAAACCAAACGGTGCGGTTGCACTGACATCGCATTTAAATCTGGTGCTGCACTGTAATTGATTTTGCACTGCGCACAGAGTCTCAATTAAGTACAGCGTAGGGCTATGAAGAGGACACATCTGAGCCCTCTGCCTGGCTCTGCCCTCGCAGAATGGAGCGGTGCTGCTGCTGGAAGGAGCTGCCTCGTGCAGACATAGCACACATCCCATCCGCGTGAGCTCCTCGCAACGATGGATTACACAGGACTAAAACTGAGCAACATCCGTTTTGCAAAACCCTTTTGGATGAGGTATAAATGTGGTTTGAGGTGACAGGATTGACTCAGCCAAATGACCCCACCTGGCGGCTTCTGTGATGGCAGTGAGGGTGGGGGGCATCTTTGGTTATCCGTGTGTACCAAAGTAAGGTTCAGAGCAGGGCTGCAACGTTACTTGAATTGCTGAGGTTATGAAGAAATATAAAAGTGGTAAGTGCCGAGTAAATGCTAATAGACAAGACTGTCTGCTGGTGATGGTGAAAAGGGAGTACCCATTAAGAAGAAAAGAGAAATCAAAGCACTAAGAAAGCTATTTTCCTTCTTGTCATAATGACCAATGATGTTAGCAGGATTCCTAATGGCTACTTTATATTCCTTCCTAGAAGTACGTTACTAATAAAAGTCTTGTTTTGTTATATTTTACGTATTTATTTTCAGCATGTGAAAATGTCACAGGCATCCTATCTGCTGCACCAGGCTGGTAATTGTGCTTTAAAAGCCTGGGCAAGCTGCTTCACAAAAGACACTGATGATAATTGGCAAAACCAGCCCATCGGAGTTCAAACAATAAGTACTGACATTAAATTGAAAAGACAGCTAATTCTGAAACAAATGAGACAATGCAGGGCTGTCGGTGGCTGGCAGTGCTCCCCAGCTCCCATGGCAGCCCGGGCTGTGGGCAGCACTGCACCTCAGCTCCCCGTCCCTGCATTCCAAAGCATTCCGCACATCTGAGCTGCCATTGCTTTGTATTCCCAAACTCTGCTAGCGAAGCGTTCGGCTTTCAGCTTTTGGTCTTTCAGATTGCTGCTTAGTTTGTTTTTCTAACCAAGGGATACCGGAAAGATCTGCAGCTACAGGTGACGTACTTTGTAAGTAAAGCAGAAGTTTATAATTAAGAGTAAGCACTTTTGAAACAGTCAGAATTAATTGGTCATTAGTCATGGGATCCATGGGAATCACCAGCAGGTTGGAACTGCTCGTGTGATTTTGATTGGACTTTGTGTGATTCTGGTTGTGATTTTGATTGTGACGCTGATAGGCCAAGGGGGAATGGCTTTAAAGTGAGACAGAGGAGGTTTAGGTTGGATATTTGGATGTGGTTTTTCATCCAGAGGGCGGTGAGGCACTGGCACAGGCTGCCCAAGGAGGCTGTGGGTGCCCCATCCCTGCAGGCATCCAAGGCCAGGCTGGATGTGGCTCTGGGCAGCCTGGGCTGCTGGTTGGTGACCTGCACACAGCAGGGGGTTGGGGCTGGGTGAGCTGTGGGCCTTTGCAGCCCAGGCCATTCTGTGGTTCTATGAGTGATGATTCTTTAAAAATATATAATACTTTGTCCTAGTCTTTATACTGCATGGAGCACCTCATTGACAGCTCTTGGAGCTGCCGATCACCAATGGGTGTCTGCCTAGAAGGCAGAGATCTATGTGGAAAGAAGGGTGAAAAAAGAATTCTGTTCCCTCAGTATTGAAAATATCACCCATGTCACGTGTGGGAGGGCTCTGATCAATCATTTTGTTCCCCAGTGACATCCCCACCTCTGTTCCTCAATGCTGGGACCCCCACGCCAGGGCTGCTGCCCCAACCCGGGGTCTGCAGTTGGTGCTGGAGATGCTGTGGGGCTGGGAATCAGCAAAGTTCTTTTCTTTATTCCAATTCCACCATTCAGCACAAATCCAGAACTGATGGATAGTTTCTAATGGATCACCTTTAAAACCAGCTTACGTCACTTGTTGAAAGTTGCCTTGATTTTCTGAGCCTATTTTTAGCTCCAAAATAGGTGGTACCATTTAGATACTGTTCTCACATTGTCTTTTTTAATACTGAGCTTCGTGCTGCGGAACTTATTTATTCTTTTGAGTTGCCTTATGATACCATACTAAGCCTTTTGCTCTGGATCACTGAGGAAAATATCTTTGTGAAGAACAGGCGGCAGAGAAGTAAGGCATTAACTCAGGGTGCTGCTGTTTGCTGCTCTTTAAAGTCCTCCCTGTGTTAGCAGACTAATTAAAGTATCAGCCAGACACGCGGGGCCTGCGGCAGTTATGCTCAAGGCATCAATACAGCATCACAGCCCTCGGCTTCCCTCCCCATGGCCGCGATGCAAACCGCAAGAGAGGAAATCCTAAATATATCAGAAAGGAGGAATCACTGATAGTTACTGGCGCTCAAATCCGAGGTGATTCCCGTCATCTGGCCAGCTGTGGCCAAACCCATTGTGAAAAGAAAGCCTCCTTTACAGACGAGGTCCTGATGCCTGTGCTCAACGTAGGGCTGAATTGATATTATCATGAAGACTTCTTTCATGCAGCTCGTGCCAGTGCCAGTACCAAGCGACATGCTGCAGAAAAACACCCCTTCTTAAGCTCACATATATCAGATTATTCCAATATATTATTCATATCACTTCTGTATCTTACATTTAAAAAACTTGTTTATGGAAAAGTGCTCATGGAGTGTATTAGCATTTGACCAGAATAGAGTATTTAATTCAGCATGTGAGCATTGACAATGAAGCACATATTATCCCTCCTACACCGCATTTACTGTCATTATAGTCGCCTACATATATTAACTTATTTTGTTGATGATTATGGATGAATGCTGCCTAAGAACTTCATGCAAAATAAAATTCTGGTTGCCCACCGCCTGAGAACGAAGGAGAAAAGGACATGTACAAATGGCTTGGCTTGAAAATGAGAAGTTCACTGTTTTGAAACTATCTTGGGAAAATTAAGGATTACAGTAATTCAACTGTAACTTGCAGCAGTGTGGCACCAGCCTGATGCCTTCAGGGTTCTCCTCTGCTTACTTTTCTGCTCCTGACCTTCTAAACATAACAGATAGCAGGAGCTAACCAAGGCTTCAATGGGGCAAAGGGGAAAATGACCGAGGAAGAGTGTGATGTGGTTTCCAATCTCTGTCATTTTCCTGGCCAAGGCAGTAGACCAACAGATCACAGAATTTTCAGTGCTGCTGCCTTTTTCAGTCAACTGATTTATTGCTGCTGTGATGCAGAGCTCCATGGAGGATGAATTAATTCCTCACCGCATGTAAACAGAGAACTGGTATCATAGTTGTTTCTGTTCTGTGTGCCATGCAGAGTACTGTATGAATGACTCTGTTGACATGCTCATAACTTGTTTCATTCTGTTAGAGCCAGGGCTCTCTGGTGATGTGGGAATGGTTGAGAAGACTCATCACCAGTCTGCTGGACCTCTGCTCTAACTTGTTCTGCTGTGGTGCTCTACACGGTCTGTTCTTTAAATAATTGACAGGGTGAGAGTGTCTACAAACCTACATCCGTGCTACAGACTGGTCAATGTGTTTAACCCCTGTGCATGCCTTGTTTTGCAATTGCACATTGCCAGGGTTCGCAGATTCCCTGTGGGTCTGCACTTGACGCCCTCCTCTGAGATGTTTTGAGAGATGTTGGGAAGAAAAGACTCAGCATCATGGTTTTCCTGGCTGGGTCTGAGCTTGGCTGCCCATCTCACTGCTGATGTTGTTCTCAATGCTGTTACCACGAGCCCTGAGCTGACTGTGAGCTGACCAGCACTGATCTGTAAGGAACAGAGCGGTGGCTGCAGGTGGCCCAGTGGGGCCCGAACGCCACACCAAGCAGAGGTGTGAGCTGCACCAAACAGACCACGGCCTGGCAGGCTGCGGGCCCTGCTGCACTGCTGACAGCTCCCAGCCTGAGTGGCCATGCCTGCTGCTGGCCTCGGGTGGGGGCTGGCACAACAGGTCCATCCTGGGGGGCACAGCGCATAGCCCAGAGCCTCTGGTTTGCTGGAGAGGAGGGGACAGACCTGGGTGGTCATCACAGGGCAGGAGAGGTTTTGCAGAGAGAGAAAGAAAGAATTTGCTTTTCCATTGCTGCGACCGATGATTAAATCACCTCGGGGTCTTGCTGTGTGATTCTTGCTTTTTAGATAAAAAATGCCAGGCAATCTGAACCGGTTCAGGCTGAAGTATATGTTAAGCTTTACATGGTATTAAACTCATAGATCAGGATTTCTTTGGATTCAAGCTGAGCAGCCATTTTAATTCTATCTAAAAGATATCTTATCCAACTGCCTAGAAATTAAGACAATGGCTTGATAGCCAGAAGCTCATTAGCAGAGGAGGGCTGCCTTGCTTTCCACGCTAATTGCTGCTCTGGCTGTGTGAGGAGGAGCAGCGTGGCACTGCCTCTCCCTCCAGGCAGCTCTTATCTCCTGCCACTGCTGCAGTGCATGCTCCATGCAGCTGATTGCATCAGAACAGCCCAAGGATTGCGGGGCTGAGCATGGAGAGGCACACCGTGCCGATGGAGTGCTGAGATCTGTGCTTGTAGTGCCCACTCCGACAGGACGCACAGAGAGATTTGCTCAGAAACACAAACAGATCTGGTGGTGTGATTGTGTTGCCATCTATAGAATAATGCTGCCTGGATACCATTCTGGCAAGCCATGAATCTCTTTGTGCTTTCTGATTACACTGTAAATCTCCTTTCTCATCTGTCATAAAGATTGATTTTTCCTTTATTGTTTTGTCAGTGTATGGTTTTATCTCTCTGAGCCCCTTCTCTTCCCCTCCATCCATAATCCGACATTTTGCTGGGAACGAGTGGTTTGCCATTGTACTGAGTGACCCTCTGAAATCGAGTACTGCAAGTTAGCAGCCATCCTAACAAATCTCAGCCCACAGCTGTGCTGCAGTGTGGGCTGTGCCTGGGTCCCCAGGGTGCAGCTGGGAGCCCTGCACCAGGGTGCGCTGTTGGGGTGCTGCCTCACTGCCCACCCTGCCTGCAGAGATGTGTGCCGGGTGCTGTGTGACATGGGGCAGTCATTTGGTGTTGCCACTGACAAAGGTGATGACTCCTTTTGCCGTAGGAGTGGAGCAGCTTTTGTATAGGTACATGAAAAGCGTATTTACTTTGACTGCGCAAATTGTCAATGCTAAACCAGTGTCCGTAACCTCGAGCCCGCCCGTTGTCACAGAGCAATGTTCTTCTGTGGGGGGGCACTTGGTGATCTCTACTTGACTTCCACAGACACAAAAGGCTGTGATGATAAGATCGTCCGTATCTGTGGAAGCAGGGTGAGCAGAGCCCAGTGTTCACAAGCCAGGGCACAGTTTCTGCTGACTGAGTTCTGTTAGTTACGCAGTTTTAAGCACAACCACTCGGCTCAGCACATGGTGTAGGAGCTGGCTGCTGCTGCTGGTACCTGCAGGACTTGTGGCCTTGTTTGCTATGCTCAAATCCTTGGAGAGACCTAAAAATGTGGCATACTATTGATTTAATGCAACTTCCCATTTATAGCAGTGCACAGGGGACAAAAACATTTAGAATAATAAATTCAGCTGCTTAAATAAGGCTTTAAATCTCCAGGAGCCGTGTGATAACCAGAGCTGCTTCACAGCCCTTGGATCTCAGGTGAAGGGAGCAAGAACACCCCGATGCCCCATGCTGGGGCACCCCCTCAGCTGGGCAAGCAGGCTGCCGAGCCCTGGGCTTAGCCTGCTGGTCACTCTATGGGCAGTGAAGACCTTCCAGGGACATACAGACCCCATCCTCCATGGCTTATTGTGCTTCCAGCCTGCTAACAATCTGTGCCTCCTCCATAGCAGACGCAGTGTGTGCCCGGAAGGTCACAGCCGTGGTCACTGGTTTTTAAGCAGCTCCTCATTTTCTTAATATGAGAGATTTCTAATGTTAATTATGAGATCTCTAGTATTAAATATGCAGGAACACTTATTTTTGAATACCTCAGGTTTAATTTAGGCTCTCTGAAATTTTAATATCTCGCTTTAATATTTAATGCTGCCCTGACGTGAGTATAGAAATTTAAAGTCTATTCTCTGAGAGCAACAAGTCCTGGATTTCTGTATGGACCAGGATGAGATGAGATGAGATGAGGGAAGGGAAGGGCCTGTCTTACATGGATACAACTTTTTTCCTAATTGTGGCTGCAATAGTTCCAAACTAGCTTAGTGCTGCTAAAGTAATGGAGACTCAGGTATGCAAATATTGTTCTTCCCTCCATTAATCATCAAAGAGCACAGAGGTTCAAAAGCCAGCAGCCTCTTTGGGGTCCTCTGCTTGGCTCACCCATGTGTCTGTAACCTACACACACCCCTATGTAGGCCACACACGTGTGAGCCCACTTTGGGCACAGCACACACAGTCGGTTCATATGTCAACTCTAATTAAAGCGTCCCTTAGTTATTAAAAGCTGGCTCAAGTCTTTAATGTGTTTTGCAGCACAGTACCTTCAAATGAGAAGCATTACTATTTTTTCTCCTTAGGGCTTTTTTTTCCTTCGGGTTTAGCTGCCTAATTAACAGGCACCATTAATTTGTGGGCTGCACTTAAAGGGAAACGAGTAGAACAGGCTTTGAGAAATCTCCTATGGTTTTGCATGAGAGTAAAGATGCATGAAAGTGCTTGGGAGAAAGTCACAGAGTGACTCAGTGATGCTGTGTTTGACAGACATCAGTGAGCCCGCGGCTGCTGAGCTCAGCCCCAAGGAGATGGTGAGGGTGATGCTCAGTGTGGCTTTAGGAGCATGGAAAAGGTGATGGCACAGTGAGACTGGAGCTGCCCTCTGTTCCCACGAGAGGACACCTCTCTTGGCAAGCCAGGCTGGGCGGATAGGAAACAACGGAAGGCTTGGAGAAGTTAAAATAAATGACTACTGCCATGGTCTGATGATAGAAGTTCATTAGCTCCTGGCTGAATAAGGAACGATGATTCTCGTTAATGTAAGCGCTCTGCCAGCTTGTGGAGGAGCAGATGTGTGCTCAAGATGGATGGTTTCAAATAGTCAAAATACAGGTTTTTTTCTTTAGTGATTATCTTTTCTCATCTAAAATAAATCCAGATTGTGCATAGTCTGGAAAACAAAACAGCAATATTTGGAGAGAGGGAGTGTTTATTTAACAGGTGGCTTATTTAGTAAATGGTTTGCTCTTATAAAAATAATATTCCTGTGGTATTCTGCAGCAGTGACTCAGAACGTATGGGAGCAGTGAGGCGGATTTGGGGTTATTACTTTAGGTGGGTTCAGGTTGTTTTAAATAAGAACATCTGCAGGAGTGCTCTGCTGAGTGTATTTGCATATCTGCTGCTGCCTTAAAGCCAGGAGCCGTGAGTGGGGAGCACCAGCCCTCCCCAGGGCACACACATCCACCGAGGAGGTGGGCAGGGGCACGGGTGCCACCCGTGAGCTCAGACTGACATTGAGGCTGCTACCGCCTGGGCAGCAGAAAGGGCAGGGCTGCTGCGGGAGCTGCACACAGCCTGGCTTTTCTTTGAGCATGTTATCTCCCTGCCTTCAGCAAACACAGCCCGTGGTGGCTGTTCCCTACTGCCCGATTTGTGCCTCTTGCCCTCCCTGCCACACTGCAGGGACCTAACTTGCTGCCTGCAAGGCGCCAGGGGATCCCGCCATGGAAACCATGATTTATTGGAACATTAAGGTGCTTTTCACAAGTCACAGGTTTGCTAAGAGCGTGAGCATTAACTATAGATAAAATGCCTTCATAACCAAAATCATGAATACAATGACTTAAAGCAATTATTCAATTAATAGCCCATGACATCTAGCTATTGTGATTCATTTTAAAGCTCCATCCCATGGCCGTTATTATTTGCCATTAACAGCAGTGTCACGGCTTTGGGAGGAATTGGAAATTAAGAACTTGTCTGGGGGTGGCTGCTGCTTTCTGTGCTGGAATTGTCCGAGCCCCGTGCTGCTGGCGCTCACGGGAGAGCCGTGCTACAGCAGATTGTCTTCGATGAAGAGCCTAGCGGTAATAATTGCACATCTCGCCATATGCTAAAATAATTACTTCTCACAACCTTCCGCGTGATGAAGAAGCGAGGAACAACGATCTCAAGATCACAGTCTGTCAGAAAAATGAACACATTTAAACAGCCAAGGATGAACACGGCGCTCTCCCAGCGCTCCCCCCGGGAGCAGTGGGACGCAGCGCCCGCACTGCCCTGCAGGAGCTGTGTAAGGCACTGACACAAAGGCTGAGACACCAATCCGGGCTCAGTGCTGAAGCTCAGGTGCACTTCCACCAAGGATTTCACAGCTGAGGAGGTGAAACTGCACCCCCCCCAAAGTGCTGGCCCTGCTCAGGTAACAAGGAACATGGGAAACAAACCCGGATGAGATGGGACACATGGGCAGCAGAGCAGCACACTGCTTGTTTGCACCAAAAAAAGAGAGAGACAACAGTTGGGAAGAGCTTGGCGTCCCAGCAGTACAGTGGGGCTGGACTGGGCTGGAAAGCAAAGGGGAAACAACCCCAGCTATTGTCACAGCATTGACATCTGCAGCCCATAGAACTAAGCCATGCTTGGTTGGTAAAGATTGTCTGGGAATATCTGGAGGAGGCGGGACTGGGACCATTGCTCCCTTTAACTGGGCTTGTTGTACACCTATGGCCAAAGCCCACGACCGTGTCCTGAGCTGTTTCAGGTTTACACAAATATCCCACAACAAATGGCAGCTGCCCTGGCAGCCCGGTGCTCCCCATTGGGTTCTGCTGCCCACTGGCACTGGGTGAAAGGGGCCAGTGCCCAGCTGAGAGTAAGTGAGGAATGACTCAGAGCAGCTTAGTATCCCTAACCTTAAATCCTTGTAGTATAGGGAACAGTGGCTTGCACCAGGCTTTGTAGAAGTCCAGGGCAAGCTTTGCAGTAGCTTGCTCTGAAGTTAACTCTATTTTTTCTTATTGTAATAGATGTAAAAAGGTCAAAGTTAATGAAGAAAACAGTGAATTCAAAGTTCCATGGAAGAGCAACCCAACGCGCTTAAATGAGAGAGGAAAACCAGTCTTTTTAACATCTTTAAGCTGTTGTAGCCTAATGAACTGTGCTACCTCCCAGAGCTGCTACAGAGCTGGAATTGCAGCACAGAGCTGCCTCGTTAGCACGGTGTGGGCTGCCTGGGCACTGCTGGGTGCTGCTGTCCGAGGTGATGCTCCGTGAGCACAGAGCACATCCCAACCACCACACCTCTGACCTGACTGCACTGCAGGTAGGGAAAGGGCACTTTGCATCAAGAGGAAAAACTAGAAAGGCGTGGAGGGGAAGAAATGAGCCTCTATCTCACCATTAGAACCATACCAGAAAACAAGGCTGCTGCTGTTAAATGACATCTTTAAGGTTTATTCCCACTTGTGGTTCACATTTAAGTCGCTGTCACTGAGGTTAATGGGAGTTATGTGCTTATGACTATAATGGTTTTGATAAGTGGAAAAGCTGGTGTTATTGCACATAAATTGCATCATGTAATGTGCGAATTGTGTTTTGGTTTTGGCTGAAAAATAATAAAGAGAAGGATGAATGTGTGTTAGGAGAGAAGAAATTTCACCCTCTAGATACCAAATGTATATATCATCATTACAGGCATTTTGTATCTGGCAGCATAAAAAAAAAAAAAAAAAGGTTTGAAGGAATAATGAATACTTTCATATTTGGAAGACAGGAAGGGAAGTTCCTGTGTGTGCAGCATGACACTGGCTCCTGCTCACCTCCCCTCCTCACCTGGCTCTGGCTTACTGCACACGAGTAATTCATTCTTCTAATGGGGTCAGGTTTACCTGGTGGCACAGCAGCCACAGAGGCTGCGCGAGGAGCTCCCAGGTGATCGAAGTGACCACAGGTAAAATGACTTTCAGCTGTGTTACTTTGCATTACTGCTTGCAGTCTGGTTCAGAGGTGCTCCCACTGGACTGCTGAGTGCCCCCAGGGAAGGTCACTGCTGCAACTCTCCTGTCTCAGAGACAGGGTCTGGCATGGCTTAGAGGGAGCCCTGCGGGACCACTGGGCAGCCCATGGCCACCAGGACACCGGCGCAGGGCCAGCAGTCGGCACATCCCCCTGCTGACCCGCTGGCCATACAGCCTGATGGTGAGCTGCTGACCCAGCGCCGGGATGGCTCATCACCCAACGGCCTTCAATGGCCTGATGGGTGGAGGCCCGATGGATGGAGGTCCGATTACCAATGGCTCCATGGCCCGATGACTTGATGGCATGGCAGCCTGATGGCCCCGTGACCTCAGCAGGAGGCAGACCAGCACCCAGAGCCTGACAGATCAACCCTGCAGCTCGTCCTACAGTACAGACTCAACCCCACTGGCTGACAGGAAAGCTCCGTGTTCTTTAAAAGATAGAGGGCTGGAAACTAAAGTTATGGGATGTGAAAACATGGCCATGCATACAATTCTTAACATACGGATGTTCTAATATAAAGGAACATCTGAGCACTTCAAGAATTAGGCGGAAAGCTGTAGGGGCAAAGGTGTGTTGGCTCAGAGCTGAAGGTGGGGTCTCCCTGCCTTTGCTGAGGGACAATTTCAGAGCAGCAGTCCCTGAGAATCCACTCCTGCTGTCCCGAGCCCCTCCTGCAGCAGTCTGGGCTGTGTCCAGATGTGCTATGGGTGTCCTTGACTGCAGTGAGGTCCCTGCCTTCGCCCTGTACTCAGTGAGGAACACCAGGCACAGCCAAAAATTGGAGCCAACCCTCCCTAAGTGTGTCCAGTGCACCAACACAGGCGTCAACACAGCCTCCTTCCAACTATTTATCTACTCTCTGTTAAGGCTGAACGAAGAATTTATGTTTCTCAGTTATGACTTTTATATATTTTTTTATTTTTAAAGAGTTTATGGTGTTCAAGAATTTACTGTGCTGTGGCACACGTGGGGGGGTATGTGTGTGCTGCTCCCCAGAGGGGGAAAGAAAGAGGACAGGCAGTGCTGACTTGATGGCTTGGCCATGACTGGGCTGGGGACCAGATCGGGGATGAGGACAGGGACAGGGCTGCCTCTGGCCTTGGCACAGGAACGAGGTCTTTATGGCGGTGCCTGATGCTGGCACAACACTGCAAACGGCTGCTCACTGCTGGAGCCAGAGATGAAGCTTCACCCCTTTCCTAAACTTCCTCACACGTCGGATCATGCCAGAATTTTGAAATTTGTTAAGATTCTTCGAAAAGAAACTGAATTTTCCTTTTTTTTTTTCTTTTTCTTTTATTAATATTATTTTTTGAAGAAATGAAATCTCCCATGGCAGGTTATGAAGTATGAATTATTTACCTCCAGATTGGGCACAAATCTGGTCCAGTCTCGGAAGTAAATGCACACTGAGTCTTTAAGGCATATTGTTCATCCATGTAAATACGTATTTTGGTATACACATTCTTTATAACACACTTACGTGGAATAAGAAGAGATTTTGGTAAGCATAACATTTACCACAGTTGGTCTAGAATGCTAACTTTGAAAATGTGCAAAGAAGCAGCTTTTCCTGGTGACGGTGTTTAACACCCCTGTATCTTAAAAAACAGCACAGTTTCTAACAAAAATATATATATTGAAAAGTTTAAAAAAAGCTGTCTAGCAATGATGGATACACTTCCTGCCAAGTTATAAACCTTGAGAAATGGCATACGTTCAAGAATTTACGAGTTTAATTCCGTAATAGAATAATATCCTGATCAGCAATGCTTCTCTTTGAGCATTGCAGCTGCTGCTCACGTCACCGATGCAATGGTACTTAGCAGCCCTGAGTTATCACACGAGTGGGAACTTACAGCATTACAGACCTTGGGGTTTCCCATGCAGACAGTGATCTTAATATACATATTCAGTTATACTGCTTGGAGCTAAGCTGTTTATTTTTTACTTTTTAAAGGTGGGAATAAATAGAATACGATTTGATCAGCAGAGATGAACAGTATGGGTCTACCATTCCAAGAAGCACAGAACGTACCGTCCGATGGCTGCCTAAAGCAAACACACCCCACAAACTAAAGAGTGAACGGCTCTGCCCAACGCTGTAGCCGTCAGCTTGCAGCATCCCGCACAGCCCGTGCTGGAAGGACGTCCCAGCAAGTCCCAAACTGCACAATTACCTTCACCACACAGAACCACAGAGCTGAGGTCCTTTATGGGATCGATGCCACCTAGGGCTCTGATCCTGCCAGAACCTGAGCTTGTTTAACTCCACATATCATATCCTCCAAGGCAGGAGCACGAAGCCAAGCGCTCATGCCCCGTGTTGGCTGCACACTGAGAGGCAGCTCTGCTGGCACTGGGGCACACGGGGCTGTGAGCCCACGCAGCCCAAGCTCACGGCTCTGCTCAGTGCTCAGACACCTCCTCTGTCTGGCAAATTGCTACTGGCACCCAGAAATGTTCATGGGCTCTTTTCCTTTTTGGAACTGACAACAGCAACGTACCCACAAATTTAAGGGAGAATTAATGGGACTGAAAGCCTTGTCCACATAACCCAGCGGTTCTACGTCTGCCTTCAGCCAATACTTCCTTTTCTTCGAGTTTAATTAAGCTGCCGTTCATTCCATTCTGTTGCTGGGGTTGTTTCAGATGTCAGGAATCACCAAAATAAAATCATAATGGAAATGCCCAATTGGACCCAGCCCCAGCACAGCCCGTCTCACATTCACACGAGGAGCAGCAGGTGAGCTGGGTTCCACACACCCCTGTGCTTTCTTCACAAGTTTGCCCTGACGTGATGTTTTCTGCAGCACCACTGCTTCCAATGAACGGATTCTAAAATATGGCACTTTAAAGCTGCAATACAAGGGAGAGAAGAATACAAGGGCTGCGTGTAGTAGAATTTGAGTTGGCTTTAAACCAAATTTCCTTCGTTTCCTTCAGCAACGGATTTGGTCTTCTTGTTCAAGGTTTTACAGAAATGCCACGCTTCTGAAAATGGCCACTGCTCAGCACACAGCTGCAAATGACGTGATAGAAATGGCACGACCTGCCACCGAACACAAGCAGACCTAGGACGCTTTATTGCCGTGTTTTGGAGTCAACGCATTTCACTTTGTGCATCTGGGCTCATCAGTAGCTGCAGCGGCTTCACTGCACGCTGTGCCTGTGTTTTAGCATGGGACAGTATACAGTGAGTCCAACCAAACTCAGAATTTGCCTTTTCAGAGACGGGGGTATTTGGAACTGCTGCATATGCACAGCACTCAGCTGGTATTGCTAACCACAAACCTTATCATCAGGAGAGGGAATGCAGTACTTATATAATGGCTTTATTATTCATGTCATCAGCTGTTGTTTTTTTAAGCACATCAGCATCTGCTGGGGGTCAATGGGAGATGTTGCATTCTAAGGCTGTTGGACACAGTCGCATCCCAGCAACTTACAAGGATGGCATTTCTCAACTCAGCTGTAAACGTGTTGTGCTGATGTAGTGCGGGGCTGCTTAGAAAAAATAGTGATGCTAGATGCTCTTTTGAAACTTGATCCTTCATTGAGTTTAATGAGAGCCTTATCTTGATAGACTGCAGTCCTAGGAATCGTGTATGATGACTATACTGCTGTGGTAAGCTATTTGTACAGTGTGTGTACATCAGGAACGAAGTCCTGTCTGTAGATGCATCATTGATGGCAGCATGCACTTCAGTACGGTTATTGGAGCAACCTCGTTTTAATATATACCTGTATTTTATATATATATATACGTATATATATAAAATTCTGCTTGATACTGTATGTATTTTCAGATAACTAATACTTAAAAGCATCCTTTATCATTGCTAAATTAGCCAAACCAGTACAAAATTAAGTGCAAGAAAAATACCAATTCACGTCATATTTTTGCCAGTAATACAAAAGGGATGATTCAGCTTCTCACATTTACAGCCACTTAGGAATTCTGATTTAGAATGACTACGGGAAACCTTCTTACATTCAAAGGATGTCTCAAAATAATTTGCATTCTCTTTTGTAATGGGGAAATTCATTCTTAATGCAGATCGTCCACCACTTAGTTGGGGGAAAACAAAAAGGGCTCGGTGCTATCCTTGTCTGATTGCCTAAAAATAAATGTCTGAAGCAGTCCCATTACCCACTGGAGATGGGGGAGGAGGCCTTCTCCCTAACCAATAGCACCTTCGTCCTCAGTTAGAGATCGGTTATGCTCAAAAGGATGCTGTAACATTTCCCAAAGCACATTCCAGATTTGTTGGAAAGGAAGAGGAAAATAGTGTTTTATGAAGGCACACCCATGCTGAATTTGCAGGAAAAAGGAAGAAATCAAAAAGCAGTACTGCACAATGCAGTTATAATACAAGGCTCATTCTTGAAACCTGAATATCATGCTGGAAGAAAATCTAGATATGTGTAATATTCTGAAGAAATATTTTGAAGGCAAGATTATTTGATTTTCTTTTTAATTAAAAAAAAAAAAAGTTCCTGTGTACACGTGGAGAGGATGTTATTTAAGAAGGGAACTGAATGTTGTATTGCAGCCTTAAAGAAGCCCATTTTACTGCAATATTCTCCTTTTTTTTTTTTTTTTTTTTTTTTTTTTGTAAACTACGGTCTGCGGTTCAGCAGACCATGACTGAATGCTTTTGAAAACCTGTAGATTACAAACATGAAATCACAATTAATACCCTCTAAAAGTAACTTCAGAGCTTTCACGTCTTAAAAAAGGACAATGTGTACTGCTTCACAAGGTAATGCAGCTAATCAAAAAAGGAGTAGAATTAAGGTATTTACATAATGAGCAATTCTACAGAAGGCGATCATCCCCCACGCAAGCACTGCTGATTATATCCCACGCTGCTTTTAACAAACTCTACCAGATCAGATCCAGTCATCAGCACTTTCAGAGAATCCTTAAAAGCCTTTTAGGGTTCTTTACACTCAGTGCAGAATGATGTTCTTCAGGTAGAATATGCTGGTGAGGGAGGACAGTGTCAACACAAGGTACCAGCAGGAGAACAGGACCTCGGCGTCCCCGGTGATCCCATACTGGGCCGTACTGGGAGCTGCGGAGAGAAGAGAAAGGGGTTAGGGGGCCGTTCCTACCCTCACGTCCCAGATGCTTACAATTCATTCTTCCACGATAACATCAGAGCGGCAAAAGTGTTGATGTGCAAACAGGAGAGACGTGGCGGAGGTCGCCGAGCCCTGCGGCAGCAGTGCTGGTGCCAGCCGTGACACAGAGCACAGCCCGCGATTCAACACTCCAAAACGCGACCACGTAACAGCAGAGGAGCCACATCTGAATAATGTATCTGCTTTTAAGTTACTGAGCATTAAAATCTCCGCTAATACCAATGAGAGGGGAATATACTTAGATCTGTTGGACAACAGCATGTTTTCTGCTTAACTTTCGGAGCCAAAGCTTGAACACTCCGCTTAGCCAAAGAGATGCGTATTTATTGTCAATCTGTTTGGAGAGATTGTATTTACTTGCTTTAACAAGAAGCCTCTCTCAAATCCCTAATTAAATATTGCAGGGAATGCATGCACACAGAGTCAAGAAAGGAGCTGTGAGATGATGGTGAGCAGCCGGCTGCTGGCCCACAGGAGGAGGCTCAAGCAGGAACCATTGCTTTTGCTCCTGTGAAATCCCAGGGGGCTGATGGGGAACCCAAAACCAGGCTGGGAGTACCGACATCAGTGAGGTGGGGTTGGACACAAGGTGAGCACTGGAGGTGAGGGAGAAATGGGGTCCACAAAACCCACTGCCACAACAGCGCTGAATGCTGGTAACAGTGCTTGCTTTTGATACTGCATTGCTTCTGCCTGTTCCAAAACACAAAAGCTGTGTGAGCCTTACACCCAGTGCCACCTGCACAAGCAGACATTGGTTGTGTAGGTGAAACTCAGAGATCCGAGCTGCAAAATCTGTTGACTCATCAGCTCTCCATCTCCGTCACAGAATCACAAAAGCATGAAATATCCCAAGGTGGAAGAGCTGAGAACAGAACGGAGGGATTCTGGGCCTTATTTATTGCACGGAGTTAAAAATGACCCATAGCCTGCCTGGGACAAGGATGGGGAATTGCCTGTGGGTGCTGAACTGCAGCGAGAGCCAATGTGGTGCCCATCCCAGCAGTACACACAGAAACAACACAATGCGACCAAGTTCATTCTAGATGTTAAAGCTTCCCCTTTTGTTCCTTCAATGACTTCCAGCCATGACTAACTACAGGGCACTCCCCTCCCTTCTCATTAAAAAGGAACTTTCTGTGATAAACCGGCATGACAAATCAACATTTAATGCGCTGGAAAAGGCAAGCTAGCAAACTCAAGCATAATGTAGGTGGTATTTTGTTTTAGCATATTAAAAGAGTTTCCCCAAGTAAAGATAATTTGAATTTCAGTGGCTTTAAAAGCCAGTGGAAAATTATGTAAATCTGATTTGCCGCATACAAACCATCACTATGTTTGTAAAGCTTATTAAATCATAGCTGCATTGTTTTAGCACAAAGGTGCTAGGTGAATTAATGGGGAAAGATACATCTACCCGTGTCAGTCACAGGAAGAGCTGTGGCTCCCAAAGCTGGCTGACCAGTCATAGGATCACAGAATCTTCTGAGCTGGGAGGGGACCATTAGAGGCCACACGGCCCCATTCCCTGCAATGAACAGGGACACCCACAGTTCCACCAGGTGCTCAGAGCCTCATCCCTGACCTCGGAAGTCTGCAGGGATGGGGCATGATGAGAAAGAAACCTGAAGGAGGAGGAGGCCCAGACACGAGTACAGGGAAGGACTCCAACCCGCTGATGGTGCCCCCAGGGAGCCCTGTGCCAGCTCCCCAGCCCCGCACCATTTCTGCCCACGTGCACCACTTTCCCCAACTCAGTGATTACTCCACGTAATCCTAAGGGTTTGTCACACTTAGCAGTTGTGAAAGCGTTTGAGCGCAGGCTCGGCGCAGATAGGATTATATTCAGACATCTCTCCTGGTAGTGAATATAAAGGAGCAAAGTAATGCTATATCACTATCTCTAATTAATACAAGAGATTAGGAAAAGTACTATGCTGAAATGCATAAACCAACATTTGCTAACACCCAGGGCTGCATTAACCAGAAATAATTACAAGCTCTAATGCTGAAGCTGGTAGACAAAAGCACGGACCTCTTTAGGTTGTCTCAATAAGCAAGAGTAATTCTGTTAAATGGATTATGCAGAGAGACGTTAATAAGCATTTCAGTTAACTATATTCAGGTTAATGATTTATTGTAGGAAAGCCTTAATAGTTTGTATGCAAGATTTAAAACATGCAGAGAAGGAAGGGATAAACTAACTCAAGGTCAAAGCGGTAAGAAGATGAAGACTGGGCTGTCAGAACTGTCTGTTACAAGAGAAGCTGGAGAGAGAGCGGCCCTTGAGGGCTCACCAGAGTCCCACGATAACATCTCAAAGCACACTGGTACCTGAAGGCAGCAGAGGATGGATGGCTGTGGAGGAACCATCTACAAAGGCTGCGCGAGAGCGCAATGGATTGAGGGTGGGGAGACCCTGTGGCCCTGAGGAGCCCTGGGACAGGACAGCCTGGCCCTGGCCCACATGCAGCCACAGAGCCAGCAGGGCACCACTGCACCGTCCTGTGCAGCCACTGTCAAGGCAGGAGACCAACCACGATGCAAAATTCACTCGTTCAGTTAAACTGATAAATCTGAACCTTTTGAGGTTTTAAATGAGGTTGTAAATAGGAATACGGAGAATCTAAGATAATTGCTCTGCGGAAGTAGAAAGCAATTATTTGTTGCATTAAAATATTAAAGCTTAGCATGGTGAATACTTGAGATAAATATGCCATCAGCAACGCTGAAGAGAAACACTGCCCTGTGTGTGTTTGCAAGTATCTCAGTGTATGCGCTGAAAATAAGAACAAATTATTCCTTGCTCAGCCATAAAGACCCCATTTGTGCCGTGCTCTGTATCTGATTTTGAACTGGCAGGAGAAACTGGTTCAGACTGTGTTCAGATACACGTGTCTATAGGGTCAGAGCCACAGGGCACTTAGCTCAGCCTCCTGCACCAGAGCTGCTCCACCATCCAGGTACCCCCTGTGTGTGCAGAGCCATTCCCCATCCTCCCACCCACGCACCTACAGGTAATTCATGCTAAATGTTGTCAGCAGCAATGTACTGATCTAAACACAGCTCGATAATATACACAGCAATGTAGATCGTAAGTCAGGTGGCTTTTGTCGCTGTGTTAATGCAATGGAGCGTGCCTGACACGCTTTGCAGTTGTCAGGACCAGCACTGGTAGGTGAGCACTCAGCATCTGCATGCTATTAAAGGTCCAGAATGCAGAGCTATGGCTGAGGGAGGCTGCAAAGGGCCTGCAGAAGGCTTCTGATTGTCCTGATTCCTGCTCACAAATAACCCTCTGGAACAAAAGCATTCCTAAAATCAGCCAAAAAAAAAAAATTTCCTAACAGGCTTTGGGGTTAAGTCAAATCTTTTGCATGACTGCAGTACTATTTTTCCATTGCATGTCTGTGCCCTGCCAAGGCTGTAAGCAGGGCTGTGTCAGCGTCCTGCTGGGACGGCAGGCAGACCCCAGCAGTGTGACAGCTGAGGCAGGTGTGTGTCCCTGCAGCGCTGGGGATGTGCTCTGCCTGTCAGTGTGGGCCTCCCAGTGGGCCAGGCACAAGTCCCTTTGGTTATTCAACCTCTACGTGTCTACAGTGGACTTTGATAACTCGGGAGAAATAGGGCAGTGGTGGCTGGGAGGGGCTGCTGCTGGTGAGGCTGAGCCTGAGCTGCTGGTAGTCAGTGCAAATAACAGATCCCCCCCACTGCTGGCTGCCCAACCGGTTCTTCAAGCGAATGTCTTTGGGCACCACACATCAGAGCTGCGGGGCCCAGTGCAAATCCTGCAGATATTTATTACTGGCATGCTTTTGGTGTAACTTCAGAAACAAAAGCGTTTTTACACCCTGATGCACTGTTGTTCAGTATATCTTTAAGGGAGTTCCATTTAGACACAGATGGATTTGATCATATCAAATAAAAACCTTCCATTAAATAACACAAAGCAAAGGAGTCCTGCTAATACATTAATAGGATAAATGCAGCAGGCTCTGAACACAGACTGCCTCAGTGTTTAGCAAGATAAAATAGTACAGCCCCAACATACCCGATTTCTGCTGCAAGCAATATTTCATAATACCAAGAAGTATTTATGAGGAAAATTACTGAGACTGAATAGAATAAAACTTGGCTTTATATATCATCCTTTATACTCAAGTTATCTCAGATTTCTTTCCGCAGAAGAGATGTGCAGTCATATTGGAACAAAGAAAGTGTCTTTTAAGAACTTGAGCAATCCTGATGTATATCAGCCTCGGAGGTCAGTGACTGCACAGAGGAAACAGCAGCGGCAGCACAGGGATGAGCCCATGCCACCCCATCCCCACGTGGTCTCCAGGTGCCACCAGTAAAGGGGACAGAAGAAGACAGCCAATGCTTTGTCTAGAGGGTACAGCAGGGCTTGGAGCCATAGAATCATTAAGTCTGGAAGAGATCTCTAAGGTCACCTACTCCAACCACGGTTGGTAGCACTGAGCTGATGTCTCGAGGCTGACTGTACGGCTCAGAAGCAGGAACAACAAGTCCTAAATCCCATCCCCTGTGTCCTCCAGCACGGGCACCAGGTCTGTCCCAGCTTGAGGCAAGCTGGGATCTGAATGCAACAGCTGCATGAGAAGGAGCTTCAAGCACTAATGGCTAGAATTCGGGTCAAACTTAGTAAAAGTAATCTGACCAAAAAACAACCGATTTATTAAGGCCTCTCAAAATGGCTCTTTTAACAAAAATAGCCATCTTCATGCTTGCTGGGAGAACAAGACTTGACTCTGTGACAAGTCCCTGGAAAAGCAGCTGTGATTGCAGTGAATCATCAGTGCTGTGTTGCTACAAAAGGACAAATATTCCCTGGGATGTGTACATACAAGTGTAGGCTGTGCTGTGGGGCTGCTGCTGTGCTCCAGGGCAGCATGCAGCGGGATGGCTGCCTGCATGGACATACAGACAACAGCCTGAGAACACTGAGAACCATTCAGCCACGAAGAAGGCCAAACAGCAGGCTAGCTTAAAGCCCAAGGAGCAGACAGAGTGCTATTGGATAAGGACTGCCCTGGAGAAGGTAAGGCAGACACGTTCCCTGGTTTGCGGCAGGATGAGGGCAGCAGGACAGGGCTGCAGCTGGGGAGACTGGGAGGAGTGATGGAGGAAAACAGTGCTGGGTTGCATGGAGGGTGAGAGATCTGGATCACTGCAGGCTTTTAAGAACAGTGAGGATAAATATCCCTCAAAAATGATGCCGTGTTATGCAACTTCTCTTGGAATTGAGAGGAGAGTCTTCTAGGCATTTATTTATTTATTTATTTATTTATTTTAAAAGGTCCAGAAATGCATCACGATTAGACATGACTGAAACACCCAGGTTTTGTAGAACCTGAGATACAACACGACAGGAGGACAGGCAGAGCAGGGGATGGCAGGCAGCACAGCCCAGTCTGCAGCAGGGCTGTGCATGGAGCTCCCCTTCCCTGCCCAGGAACTGCTTCCAGGTTCTTCCCTATGCCTTGAGGACATGCCTGTTCCATGCAAAATGTGCAGGACACTTTAAACAGGTCTTTAATTCTCACAGAAAAATGAACACTGCGATAGAATCTGCAATTTACCTCTCGGCTTATCTCACCCAGCCCTGCTACCGCACGTATCTTGAGATGTCCCTCATCATTACTTCCAGATGTCTTACAAGTGGTTCCTTCCCTTCCTCTGGGAGTTAAGAGAAGAAAGTTTCCCCCTTGGGAAGGAGCCCTGTGTTCCTGGGTGCGTTCAGCTGGGGCTGCTGCCACTGCCTGCCTCCCGCAGCCCTTCTCATGGGCTGCATTCCTGGGGCTGCCATCATCCCCAACTCTCCTTCTTCCTTCCCCTCTCTCTCTTTACAGAGCAGGAGCAACAACAGATTCAAACACTTGATATTAACTTGCAGTTCTAACCCATTTCTTGGTGGGATGGGATTTTGAAGGGCTATAATTATCAGCAATGTTCCCACATTGGAGCTAAGAATAAGTCAAAGGGCTCTATTGTTTCTACAATTTGAAACAAACCCCAGCTTCCATTTCCTTTGAGTCTGTCAGGCTTTCCTCTCCTTCTTTAGAAGTGCTAAAAATAATTTACCCAAGGTGTCATAAAAAAGAAAGTTTTATATATATATACATACATATATATATTTTAATATTATTTCCTGTTCTATTTCAGCAGCAGTCTCTTTGGTAAGGTTATCGGCAGTGACTCAAATAACTTTGCTTTCAAATAAAAGTTATTGCTTAGCCCAAAGGCCAAGTGGAGTGCGCTCTCTGGAATCAGATCCACTCTGCCTCTTCAGAGCATATATGAGAAAAGTTGAATAAATACAAGTCTAATACAGCTTGATAATCATTTTCATATGACCTGCTACTGCATATTAATGAGCTGGAAAGACCAGCTAGGACTTTATTAGCGATATGTAACGTGATGGAAAGTGCAGCAACAGCAGCAGAGCAGCAAGGTCCCAGGCTGCAGCAAGAGATGATTTGCTCAAATACAATAGCAGGGGGAACAGCAATAATGAAAAGAGGTTGCTCACCTTTGGAAAGCCTCAGGTACATAGGAATCTCCTGGGTGCGCTCAGCTGGGGCTGCCTGATACTGCCTGCCTCCTGCAGCACTCCCAGCAGAAACCCTCACTTCCACTGCCAACCCTTAAATGAGGTCTGGGAAGGGATGGATCCTTGCTCCAGCCCTTCCAGTCACTCAGGTGCATTGCACTGCATTGCATTGCACTGCATGCACCCGAGCTCCCCTAGGCTGGCCCTGCCTTCCCACCAGGTGCTCAATGACTGCTTCAAGCCGTGACCTTGTATTTCTGCTACGGTGATACAAGGTCTATTTAATAAAAATAGTCCACCAAACAGTGACAATTCCAGCTCCACATGCAAGCAGAAATCAGGGCTAGCACACCACAGCCTGAGATGAAGACATGGCACAAGGCTGGTTCACATGCATAGCTTCTCTGCAAGCCCCTTGGGGTGAAAATCAGCCCTAAACAAAATTCCTTCCTGCTGAAAACCCCAAACTCAATCAACCCCAAACTCAAACAGCCTAATTATGTGTTTCCACTAATGCTGTGCATTGCAACTGCATTGTACTGAAATAAGAATGAGATCAGTGTGAGCAGGCTGATGGGTGATGCGGGGTGGCAATGCCTTCAGATCAGTGTTGGGCTGCCCTGGGCCACCAGCACCCCGGGGTGCCTGGCCTCATACTCACTGCAGAAGCTTTCCAAAGGTGAGCAACCTCTTTTCATTACTGCCGTTCCCCCTGCTGTTGTATTTGAGCAAATCACCTCTTGCTGCAGCCTGGGACCTTGCTGCTCTGCTGTTGTTGCTGCACTTTCCATCACATTACATATTGCCAATAAAAAAAGAGAAAGTGACATCGTGGGGAGAAATATTGGTTTCACTCTCAGGGCATTCCTATGGATGCCTGAAACCTGCTGAATTTCCTGGCTAAAAAAGCAGAACTCCTCAATTTGAGAGTTGGACTGATTAGTTTGGATTTTCTACTGCTGTATAAAAGAAAGGTGATGCCTTGATCTAGACTTGTGTAAACCGAATAGCACAGCATACTGCAGCCTGCTTCCCAGCAGCAGAAAAATAACTGAGTAGCATCAGTGTGCTCAGCAAAGCCACCAAACACAGCTTGGGTTTGCCTCTGCTTACAAGAAAGATGGTTGAACTGGGATGATTTTTAATTACGGTGTATTTTTGGCTGTCATCCAAAAGGCAGATGTGCAATTTCCAAAATGTCCTTCTTGCCCCAGATTTGGGGAGAAAGACATTTCTTTCTGAGCTTATGAGTGCAAAACCTCAAATTCTGAAGAAAGTAAAAAGCAGTGCTACTGTTGAGACTGGCAAAATCACTTTCAGATCTGTTTTGTAAATGAGCCGTCTACTAAAGCCCTCTGTTAATTGAAAATCCTTCCTTGTAAGTGATACCAGAACTAATTCCATTGAGCCTATTTATGTGAAATCTTAATACAGCAGGCAATTATAGGCGCCATTTACTGTCGGCCTCTGTGACGTACATGGCTATGTAACCCTGGAGCTCGGTGACTAAATATGGATATCACATTTTTTCCCAAATTTTACTTATAGAAAGATGACTTTTTGTTTGCCTGCGGCACAGAGGACATGCTGTTTCTGAAGCACATATATATGCTAACTCTTTTATTTTTTTTATCTTTCTGCTTGAAACTTTCCCCTTCATTTATCCCATGATGGCACGAGGCTCTGGTTTGCCACCAGCCATGCTGGAAGTGCGTGTCCCTGTGTGACCTGTGGCACAGCCATGGTAAAAAAAAACATTTTTGAGTCCAGTCCCTTTTGTTTCAAATGGAGGATGTGGAATAGCAACAATTGTTGCAACAATTGAAGCAGAGTGGGGTGGCAATAGAAAGGGGTCGTTCTAAGGGAGCAAATTAACCCCAATTTCCTGCTGTTACGCAGCATTCTGCTCACACTGCTGGTTTCAGTGTGTCGGGATGGGCCTGCCCTCCAGCCACGTGTCTGCAGCACACAGCTGGCCTCGACTTTATCATCTGTAGAAACAACCACCAATAAAAGCAATCATCACGTCAGCTAGAGATGCCCCATCCCTGCAGGCATCCAAGGCCAGGCTGGATGTGGCTCTGGGCAGCCTGGGCTGCTGGTTGGGGACCTGCACACAGCAGGGGGTTGGGGCTGGGTGAGCGCTGTGGGCCTTTGCAGCCCAGGCCGTTCTGTGGTTCTATGATACGATTCTATGAAATAGAAAAGAATACACTGAGGGTACAGACCCTACATTTAGAGCAGGCTGATGGAGGGCTCTGCATGGAAATCCCAAATTAAATGGAGGAGATTGAGTCACAACCTTCCACTGGATGTGTCAAATGCAGCTTTGAGGAGGATTACCCTGAGACAACAGCCAGAAAAGCACTGGAGAAAGCACTGGGACAGACACGCCAGCTGCCTGTGCCCCTCCCTCATGCCTGCATTATGGTCCCTGATGTGGGGCACCCGGTTCCCATCCACACAGGTTCTGGAAAGGTCTCCAGGGAAGCCTGGCCAAGAGCCACTGCTGCCCATACCAGGTAACCGTGCTCACATCCCCACGCCGGGTGGGTGACTCCTGGGTCGGCTGCCAGAGATTGAGTTTGAAGCATTGGCTCAGCGCAGAAGAGTGATGTTCTGATGGCAGCTATGGGGTTACAAAGCCAGGATACAGACGCACAGGTTGTTCCAGAAATAATACCTGTGGTGTGTGCTACCTGGTACTTACACCTGGAATTCTGACAGCCTACAATAACTGCTTCCCTGACAATGCTCCCTTCATTTGTAAGTGTCACATTTAAGAAAAGTAAAAGCATTTTAATGCGACAGAAAAACTTGGCATGGGAGCTAATTACTTGAATTTGATAGATTTTTTTGGCTCATCTGCATACTTGACAATTATTTATGACTTATATTGGTAATTAGAGGCTGAGTCTTACGCTGAAATATTGTAAATAGCTTTGAAGACTTCTGCTGATCCTTCTAACTTTCTTTCAAAGGAGATGAATTTATTAGTAGAAAATATGTAAAATATTTGTACTTCTGACCTTTTGTAAAATATTCTTCATGCATTTCAGATGATTGGTTGTCAGCATCGCTTTCCTCAAAATGAAGCAAGACACTGTAAATAAGATCTTGAATTAAGCAGCATATTAAATCTATGTATTTGATGGCAACCTTTGATAGTCCTCATATATCACAAGGACGCTGTTGGTTCTGCTACATTCAGCTATGTCATACAGCATTGTGAATTATAACTTTTTTACACTGAACTTTACAGTTTCTGGACAGTTTGAACATCATTCTTCTGCTCTTGACAAAGGATATTAAGTTAACAGGTTAGTACATGATTTCTTGCCTTTTTGGTGGCTGTGTATGAGAAAGGACCTTTTTTTTTGCTGGAGGAGCTGACGAGCTCAGACCCTCTGGTGGGGAAGTTGTCTGATGGTTTCCCAATGTTGATTTTTTATTCAGTTGAATTCTGCTGAATTTCTCAAGAACTTCCCTGGCATTTCTCCTGGCCGCCTTTCCTCGCTGTGTGTATATTGCCCTGGTCTTACAGGCATACTAAAAACCAGTTGAACTCATGGCAGCCTGCTGAAGCGCAGCAATTGTCGTTCAATTCACCATCAGTAGCGTTCTCATAGAACCACAGGGGCTGCAAGGGACCACAAATAATGTGATAGATAAAAGAGTTGGTAAAGTCAAAGTGTTTAAACTCTAATTCCAGAAGAGTCCAAACACAGCGTTACCTCCACTGATGACTGACCAGATCAGTATTATCTCCTGAACGTGTCCTGTCTGTCAATAATGCCTAATCTTCTTCTTTGTAATGGGGGATGTCTTAAGTAGAAGGACACTGGATAAGTCATACACATAAAAGAGATCTACAGCTTGCTGGCATGTGAAATTCCTCTAATACACATTTTTATGGAACTACCGGCACATTATGTGCTCGGCAGCATAAATAAAAGAACGTGTTATCCTGGCAATTTCACATTCACTACATTAGTTAGTAAATGCAATGGCCACCCGTACTTTCCTACAATAAAAACTGCTGAGCCTTTTCATGAGAGATGATTGCAATTTCCACTGGTCTGTATATGCAATAAAGAACCATAACTCATCAAAAGTTGAGCTATTTGCTCTTAAGATAGAAGACCATTTTTCTCAAACACTTGACACCACATTAACTATTCATGAAAGTTGAGTGTTCAAACACTGCCTAAGTAAAATTGTTTCTACTTTTCAACTTGATTGAGGTCTTTTCTGAACTAGACTACACAGCAGCGAAAGGACTCGTACTGCATGAGAAATGCAGGGACTGTCCAGGTACTGCAGCTGTGAGCTATCGATCTGCTGGGAAGCCTGGTTCCTCCTCCAAAATTGATTCATGATAACTGCCTCCATTTGGGTCAAACAGTATTTAACCGCTTGTAAATTTTAATTAAATGATTTGTCACTTTGAACGTACAGTTTGTCATCTCCCAGCCAAGCGATGTGTCTTTATCAGAGAATGACTCAAGGGGAAGGCATTCGTCTCCCCTGTCACCTCACCCCCATTAAGGCAATTTGCTGCTGTGCAGCACACGGGGCTGTGGGAGCAGCATGTGAGCCACCACCTCCTACCATACAAACCCACATCATCTCCCTTTGGTCTTTAGCATACACTTAACTCTGCATACTGCAAAGCCTTCTGCTGCACCACACAGCAAAGCACTTTGCGAAGTTCCTTTTAACAACGCGCTTCCTCTTTTTTCATGCATAAATCACACCCGTACTTATTGCTGTTCAGCTGCCCAGCTCTCCCTGTACCTGGGAACCCTTACCACGGGATGCTGCTTCTAGGAGTGGAAATCTGCTGGCTGACTCCAGAAGCGATGCTTTATTTTAATTGTTTCTCTGTGACTGTAACTCACCCTGCTGTCAGTGCGACTGGATACGGAAACTTGGTTTCAATTAATTTGAGCTGTCTTCAGCGTGTGCGTGTTACACAACACTGCTGTAAGCGTACGAATTTCATGCACATCCCCCTCTCTCTGTGATAAGATTTAATCCTTCGAGGCAGACAACCTCTTGTTTGTGCAGGGACACAAGCTGTTGCTTTAAAGCTGCCACTTTAATTCCTTTATTTAAAGCTGCTGCTTTAATTCTGGGGTCCACCATCTGTGAGCTGAGGACTTAGAAAACACCACATAATGTCCAGCCACAAAAAAAAAGGCAGGAGCTGCTTATCACAGAGTCAAATTTTGCCACTTTTCATTAACGTGAACCCCATGATAAGAAGTGTATCTCTTGAAAACAACATGCTAGCAGGCCACAGACACGACCACATCCACTCCGTACTTATTATTGCTTTTTTCTCACTACACAGTAATGCACTGATACAATGGGAGATGGCAGGAACATTTGCTGATGTTAGCATGAGCACGGTGAGAGAAGAGGAAGAGCTGCTGGAGCCCATGTCTGGGTCAGCAGGCTGGGACTGAGCAGCGTGGCTGCAGCCACCGCCTGGGACAGCTTGGGAATGCTGGAAATAGCCTGGGGATGCTGGAGATAGCCTAGGCTGTAATTGACAGCACCCTGCAGCCCTAGGCCCCACTGATGGGACCCCACAGGCCCAGCCCTCCAAGTGCTGCTGCATCCCAGGCTGCAGTTTTGCTGCCAGAGGAGGATTTGGCATCCGGAGGCTTTCCAGGCACCCGCCTTCCCCACCTGCTCTTCAGCTTAATCCAGAGGATTTTGGAGACATTATGGCTCGGCTCTGCATGTGTTATTATGCAGAAAAGAGAGGGGAAAAAAAAACAGTTGAGAATTTTCAAAGCTGACTGGGAGCTTTAGGAATAAAACTCCTGTTAAGGCTGAAAGCTTTGAAAATCTCTGCCTGTTGGCATAATGCGTGGGACGGGGCCACGACTCTGGCAGCCCCTTCCACTCCTGGCATCATCCCATAGTCCTGCTCTGCATCACAGCCGTGCACAGCCTCAACACCACTGCATGGTCCTCACCCCCCATCAGTGGTTCCCGGCCAATTAATGAATAAGCTTGTGGGGAATTAATGAAGGCCTTCACTGTGGTGGATCCTGATCCACAGATATGCTTTTGTGGAAGCAGAATTGTCAGTGAAATGCTAATGGGGGCATGGAGGCAGCTGGGTCTGAAACCATGGAGGCTTCTGCAAGTGACCCTGGGTGGACACCTGTCTGCATGCATTGCTGGCACGAGGAAGAGGAGGCCTCCCACTGAAGATGGCGGGGGACAACAGCCAGCAATGATGCTGAGCCACCCCTCCCTGCACTGTGAGCCTGCGTTGCAAAGGGCCCCTCAACTGCAGCTGCACTTTGAAGGAGAAAAATAAAGGACTGGAAAGGTTCTTTAACATCCTCACATCGCAGGTGAGCTGCAGCTCAGCTCCTTGTGTAGTGGGGCATTTTCGGGTAACAAGCAGAGTACCCCGATACTGTGTGCGTCCTTTGGTTCATGGGAAAGCAGCTCAGGCTGCCAATGGGCACTTTCCCTCTGCCACTGATTTTGGCACTAAGTCAGGATTTCAAAAGGCAAAAGGCAGCACGTGGCACTGGGCAGGAACGCTAGCAACCTTCCGAAGAGTTATGGATGTCATATTTAGAAAAAAAATAAATGGAGAAATGATGTATGTCACTCTCCAGGCGATAGCAAAGGCTGGAAGGCAGTGATGAAAGTGTTCCACATTTCAATTCCTGTGACCTCACTGGGAAATAAGTGTGCCTTCAGAGCCACAGCTCTGTGTGCACACCCTAAGTCGTGCCTTTCCAAAGAGCAATGCTTTCAGGGAGACAGAGGTGGGCCCGCAGCCATTTAAAACCGCCTCTGATATTACTGGAGACACACGCTCCACACAGAATTCATTAGTTCTCCAAATTGTACTGCATATAACCCTTAAGCTGCAAAAATTCTTCATGTTTCCACGAAACGAACCTTCCCCATTACTCAGTGAGACCCGAGTAGCAATAATCTGCATTTAGCAGGGTTTCTACCTCTTTGTCAAACTCACCTCCTCCTTCATTTACAATGGAACACTGCCACAGGAGGCCACAGGTATGGGAACCTAACAAACAGCATTGCAGGCACTGCCTATTCCCAAAATGTCTCTGTAACTCGAGTGCTTCGCTGTAACAATTTACTGCAGACTATTCAAATTACGTGCTGTTTTCCTATTATAAAATCCATACCCTGCTCATTCAAGTGAACAAGCTCTTGATCTTTCAAAACGGAGTTGTTCTCTGAATTGCTTCAGTTTGGCATGAAAACTCGTTCAGTGTGGTCTTATACACCGTGCCTGTTGAATAAGGAGGCTGAATGGTAGGCAATCACTGCAGCTGCAATCAGAGATATTAAGAAGGATAAATTCTATCAATAGTTTTTCCGAGAGATGCACCCTTACTATTTGGAATATGATAGAGAGAAACGCAAGCTGAGACACAGCCCCTGACAATGGGAGGGATGCACATACAGGAACGGGTCATACAAACCGTAGGAACAACTACAAGGTGGGTTTTCCTTCTGAGCCTCACTGGATCAGTGCAGTAGCACACGATACATTGGGCATGAGATCATAGCGTGTTTCCTTCCACTTCTACAGGAGTTTCTAAACGGATGCAGGGTTCCTACGAAGGCCTGCTGCTCGATGATACAAACTCCTGCTCCGACCGCGGTCACACTGAGTGCTGCCCTGTAACTGTGAAAGGAGATTGGTCGTTTTTCAGTATTCGCATCATAAGCTCTCATTAGCAGCCAGGCCTGGAAGGAAGCAAAGGTCACAGTGCTGCAGGGCAGCATGCGAGCGGTTTGTGTACACAATGTGACCTCGGCAGGTGGGGTGCTGAGTCCCAGGCAGCTCTGAGCACAATCTGCATTTCGTTCAGCACACAGCTCCACCAACGGGTCACCCGGTCTGCCTCCACCAGAGGCACCTCGATGTGCCTGGGCTGCCCAGCCCGCGTCCCACTGGAGGAAGGTCATCACCTACTGTGGAGCTCTGCACAAAAGCCAAGGCTAAAACCAGGACGGCACCAATAATCACATATTCGTTCTACTATTCAGAGCTGCTGAGTAAGCCTTTTATGGCCGCGCTCCTTGAAGGACACGGGATGGCCCGAATACCATGTTTGTTTTTCCCTGTGAATTTTCCTTAACTCAGAAGATGCTATTGGAAGAAAAATCGCATCATACCATCTTTCTTAGGATGGCTGATTGGCTGCTTAAGATTTCACCTGGAAAGTTTAAAGAAGGACTCAACTATTTAAAGACCAGTTTGGTAGAGGGAATCTTGTGGCTGGTACGCAGCAAGGAAAGATGAAGCTGCAGTTATGACTTTAATCACTGGGTTCAGAGTAAGGAAGTGACTGATCCCCTATTATCTCTGGGTGCCAGTTTTCATCCAGCATAGCTGGAGATCTTGCTGGCAACTGCATCAAAACATCCATGTTGCACAGATACTCCAAATGCAGCTGCCAAGAAACTGGAGTTTCCATTTGGAGAAGTTCAGACAGGGAGAAGACAAGAAAAGAAGCGCAGCCTGGGATGAGGCTGGAAGGAAGCCAGGATCCTTTTTTCCCCACTTGAAACTCAATAGTCCTGCATTTGAATTTCTGTAAAACTGACATATTCGTGGTTTTCAAATGAGTACTTTCTGACAAGTCCCCTGCCCCCCCCAGGCCTCCCTCCTGCAACAGCCCAGAGCTGTCAGCCCCCTCCCAGCCAGCTGGAGCCTCTTTGATATTCTGGGCAGAGTTGGGACCCTCCCTGAAGCTATATATATGCAGTTATGTGTACATTTTGAAGTTCTGCACATGGCTACACATCTCATCTAGATGGATATATGCATATTTATTCCTCTGTGAATTACTGTAACCAGCCAATTCTGGCTGATAAACCTTCCTCATAAAACATATCCTGTGTGATAAATAAAAACAAAGACTGCTCTCTTTGTGCTAATGAATCACATTCTGGGATCCCCCGCTTCTCTTTGCCTGTTCACAACATGTCTGCATACGTGGGTTCTTCTGGAACAGCCTTACTGCCTCGCAGTGCCACAGCTCAGCCTGGGAGAGCTGCACTTGCATTGCTGTGCCTTTCCGGTGCTGGTGCAGCCCAGCAGATGGGTGATGCTGCAAGAGTGAAATTGCAGACCACACCCGAGAGCCAGTGAACACAGATGGCCCTGGGGTGCCCCCCGCCAGGCGTGCACACATCTGCCTTCCCAGCATCTCTGGGCAACATGGATGGAGAAAGCTGTGGGTCCCTGCCTGCCCTGCACGCTCCCCGACCCTTTCACATTCTGCAGGCATCATTTCAAAGACGCCCCTGCACGGCTCTCCTGGCACTTCACAGAGTGCTGCTTGGTTAAAATGGGGTATTTCAGCAAAATGTGCTTGAGCATTCCCATCACTGTGTGAAGCCCCACCGAGCATCACAGCTGCTCCACCACTGCTGTGGGCGCTACTGTTTGTGGGAGAGCTGCTTAATGCCGAAATCCCCCCGACAGAAGGCAGCAGAAGGTGTGATATCGGAAGAAATACTCCTACATTTTACATTCAGGTTTAGTAAGCAAGGAATCAATAGACTAACAACGACCTGTTTCCAATCCTATTTCTCAGCTGATAGAAAGTAGCCCTTCTAATATGAAATGATACATCTACCCAGCAAGCAGTGAGTAATGCGCTCCTTCTGCAACGATGCAGACCTAAAATACAGGAGAATGCTATGGAGAGCACACTGTGAGTAACCTGAAACATGTATTTTACTTAAACAGAAATGCTTCCCTAACTCCACAGGTTGTGAGAATGCAGCTTTCACAGAACACGTCCGAGATGTGAGTCCACCTGTTTGCAACAGCAGTAAATACAGTACTGGTACGGCAAAAATTTCCCAGCATGTAATGCCAAGTATTCCAGAGCACTGCTCTGCTGCAGCACGGTGCTGCACAACACGGCTGAGTGCACACATGGATTCTATCTAGCAGAGAAAACTCTGCTGGAATTCCCCATCTGCCCGCTGTTCTGGAGTGCAGTGCAACTACAGACAGCACTACAAACATGAAACTATCCAACAATTAGCGAATAGGATTAATATACTGAACTTTTTTCCCATAGAGGTTGTTTTTGTTGTCTGCCCTCTCACTGCAAGTCTCAGTAACTCTACACGTGTTTCTCTGTCCCTAACGTGGAATTATAGAATGGTGTTCTGCATCTGTCCCCTCAGAAGGGCTCTGCTCAGCCTTCCTCCTTCCAGTGTGGGGTTATTTATGGGGCAGAGAAGTGGCCAAAAGCTTTTGAACAAGCACACACCTGTTTCTAATATAGATGAGAAGTTAAATTTGCACCGAGCTGGGACCTGTTATCCCTTTGTTATCCCAGAACCTTGTGATGTTTCCATACTTGCTGAGTTTTTGGGAGAAGTTCTGCAGATGAGGAATGGCCACTCCAGCCATTTGCCCTCATGCAGAATTCTCTAGCTTAGCGTGCACAGTGCTTTCATCACATAAAGATACAACCAACAGTGTGAAATGCTGCCATGAAGACTGAGATTCAGAGTTCAACTCTATAGATCTTCCATATGCAAATCATTTATTGATTAAAGCAGGGACTGCAACTTCATCAGAACAGAAAAAAAAATTAGGAGAGCTGACATGTTACCTATCAAAAAACATTACATGCTTGAAAGCAGGCATTATTTTGGTATTCTGGCATATTAAAACACATTAGATATGTGGGGAGGCAGATCAGGGAGAAGTAACCCAAGTTCAAGGAGCCATCCAACCTGCCCAGAGAGCTCATTTAAACACAGCTTTTGTTCTTGAGAATATTAAATAACCCGCAGCCCTCTCTCTCCAAGTCCAATTTTTATAAGAGCACCTTATAATGTGTGAAATCATTAATCAAAGGAGATTTCTCAATTATTCTCTCTGACCTGTCACCGTTACCACCGTTACTTATTTAGGCGGCGTTAAGAATTCAGCAGCATCTTCAAAAGCTCCTCCAGACACCACCTGTGAACTAATTACACTAAAGGATGGGGGATCTGTAACAAACCGCAGCTCCTGGCAGTGGCTGACAAAAGCAATAACAACTGTGGCCCCGATCTTTTAACTTTTGCAGCTAATTCAGTGTGCATCTCAGAAAGGAAAAAGTAAACTCCCCGACGTCCCAGCGGTGGAGGGCACAGCGTGTAACTGTGGCTCCCAAACACAGCCTCGGTTTTGTGTTTGTTACACACGTGTGGAACAGTTTGAAGCTTATTCTCTGGGCAGAAAGGAATCTTCAGGGATTTCTCTTCAAACACGGTGGTTTTGACGGGCAACTGTTGAAAGACATTTTGAGGCTGCTGTCACATGGCTTACAAACAGCTGGAAAATGTCACAGAACTTCTGTGATAGAATTTCACATGCATATCTTGGAAGTAGTTTTTAACAATGGTAGCTGTTACTCAGAATAATTATATGGAATAAGAGAAGGAAAATTAGCTGGAAGAAAGGTCTGTGACATTTCTATTGCCAACATGCTGTAGCCCTCCCTGCTCTCAGCCAATTCAAAGAAAAGTACTACTCCAGAATAATGGCATTATTGATACCACCTTCCAGTTCTGCAAGATGGAATATGGGAAGGAATGTATCCAAAATACTGCTAAATGATTCTGATGTTAAAAAGTCACACCTCTTATCTCACTGCCATCATCACACACCGCGTTCTGTGCCACCATCCATCCCCCACCGCGTCCTCTGCCGTTCTGCATAACACACAGATTCACTTTCTGACCCTGGAAACTCCTTAATTGCCTCTGCTGCTGTATAGCTCTGTAGCAACAGTGATGGCACTATCTGGATATTCACCAGACTTAAATTAGGTAAAGGGAATGTCACAGCAACCTTTCATTTCGTAAGGCAAGCAGCACAGCTCAATGGCAGTGCCACTGTTGACGCCGTGCTGATTTTTGGGAGCACAGAGAAATATTCAGCTCTAATGTTTATCCTGTTTGGGAGCTTCTCTTTCACCTCTTGCTGGTGTCTCTCAGGAGAACAGATGTTTTTCATCTGCAGAGGGACCTCAGAGTCCTTTTCTCAGCCCTTTCGAGGCAGATCAGCTCATGTAGCTCCGTATCATCACAGCCTCACCTTCTTCTAAAGTTTTCCCCCATTGCATTCAGAGGATTTTGCATTCTCAGTTTCACTCTGTACTTCAAATACAGATCTCTCAATCACACACTCTCACAATAAAGACAGGGATTGATATAAGAGGATGATATTCATTTTCACCCCCCATCTCTGTTCTGCTCCCCAGTGCCTGAGCACTGCACAGCTTACTCCGTTGTGCACAGGGAAATCACATCCCCCTGACTGGCCTAATCCTGCAGTCACATCCTGGAAAGACATTTAATGCAGAGGAATGGGAACCAGAGCAGGGCATGTGAGCCTCATGACTTACCCAGCCCAGAACCTTTGGGAAATGGTTGGCAGTACTCCTCCAGCAGTTAGGGAGCTCTGGGCAGCCCCTGTCTGATCCCCTGTGCTGGGCTGACCAGCACTGCCCACGTGAAATGGAAGCCCTGAGAACACAAGGAGCTCCCATGCAGTCAGGACCTCTTGTTGTTGGCCAAGCACAAGGGCAGGACTTGCAACTCATTGAGAACACCTTCTGGCACCCTATAGCAAGAGAGGGCCTCACAGCAGGGTCCTAGAGCCATCCTATGAGCCGTTCAGCGGCGATACAAGAAACATACAAGCCTCAAACAAACGTGCACAGTCACAGAAAGAACAGCCAGGTTATCACAACGAGAACACCACAATAATGACACGCACAGCTGCATTGCCCTGTGTACATCTACTGCACAGCCCTGGGGCAGAGGAGGAATGGGAGAGAAGTGCAGGGATGCAAAGAGGAAAAGGTTTCTCAGCAGGGGAAAACATAAGAACAGAACAGAAGTCTGGAGGAAAGACAGATCAATGGATGCACAAAGACAGAAAGGAGACAGCCCGGCACTACCACGACAGAACTGCCCGTTATCAATCCCTGTTATTGATATGGCAATGCATCGGTCCCGGCTCCTGGAGAAAAAGTACCCAAACATACTCTGTGAATGTATGTGGATACTGACCTGGGCTTGAGACAGGACTAGAGGTAGTAGGCTCAATTATTTCTACAAAAAGGGAAAAGGAAAAAAAAAAGAACATTTGGGCGTTAATCACACATGGAAGACAAATACAGAGTGAGACAGCAAACAGTCATGCAACAGACACAAAGTTATTGACAGAGCCGGCGGCCATGGCAGCATGCAGGCCGCGTCTGCCCAGCGCTTCCTTCCTGTGCCAGCTGTGTGCAGTGTGAGGGCTCCAGATGCCCACGTGTCTGCTTGGCCCCTTTGCACAGCCACTCTTGGAGCTTCCCGGCTCAGACACGCTTCTCCTGGGAAACACTGAAACCTGCCTGGAAAAAGGGTCTTTTCCTGTTCCATCTCTTGAAGATAATTTCTTATGATGAATATAAGCATAGTTAACAATGCTGAACTGAGGCTGTTTTTAAGGAATTGTTTCATGCCTTGTGAACTCTTAAAAATGCTTCTCTTCTTAATAATTGAACTCTTTCCACAAGAAAACATTTACCAGAAACACCCAGTGCCTTTTGGAGATGTTTACTTCAACCACGACAGACAACGGGAAAAGTTAGCAAGGGGTCAAAGCTCTCCAGCATTCAGTTTAATGAAACAATCGTCTGTGGATTCTGTTATAATTGTACCTTAAAATTCATTATTCCATGCCCTTTTATTAGCTATGTATAGCCTTATGCAAAATGAAATACCAGTCCCAATCAATCTCACGCAAAAGCAAGCTAACATTTCAATGCAGCAATTCAATAACCGTAATGAAAAAGATTTAACGAAATTACCGAGCTCCAAAGATCATTGACCGTATCTTGACAGTAACAAGGAACTAATGGAAGCAAAAGCCAGCCGGCCCCATGGGAGGGGCAGGTAACAGCAGTAGCTGAGCATGATCTCCATGCTCATCCAATTTTGCCTTCCCTCCCCCCTCCCCCAAGCAATTACTTTCTGGCTTAATACAATGCCCAAACACTTCTAAGTGCAATAACAGATGGATGCGTTCCCCCCCAAAAAAGTTGCACAGTTTCCTGACCAAATCACCAACGCAAACAATTCTGCTCATACAGATGAACATTTCCAATCTTAGAAACACTTATTTGCCTCCTTGACCAATGCATCAGTGCTGCCGACACATTTGAATCGCGTGTAAAATAAGATACTGCACAGGTACCAAACGGAATCACACAGAGCTACAGAAATAAGGATGCACAGTGATGTCTGACAAGCTCAACTGATTCCAGCAGTGTCTCTTTTTCCATACAAACCCAAGGGCTCTGCTAGTTGGCACAGAGGAGGTTGTGCAGCCCTACCTGCAGGTTGGAGCCGACCTGCCTAACCCCAGTTCTGTCTTCTCGGTAGCAAACTTGCTGTCTTGCTTTTTGTTCCTTGAATTATAGATGAATGCTCAAAACATGTTTTGGCACAAGATGAAGTTTAGGACCCAGGCAGAACCCGAAAGCCTCACCCCAAGGCTCTCAGTGCTTCAGAGCTGCAGGAGGCAGAGGGCACGAGCAGCAGCAGTGACTGCAGATCTCCTGCTGCCTCTCAGCACCACAAGGAATCCAAAGGCCGGGCAGCTCCTCGCCGCTGGAGGCCAACACAGACATTCACAGCAGCACCTTGCTATTCTGAAACAGAATATCTATACAAGCTGGGACCAAATAGACCGAGCCCAGCATGCTGCCACACTGTCATGGTTGGACTTGGTGATCTCAGTGTCTGTTCCAATCTTAACAATTCCGTGGCTGTACAAGATGTGGCACTTTGCAGCAGCACGATGCCCCAGCCAGCAGCAGCCTCTTGGGATGGAGACAGCATTGCTGAGTGCTGGGAAGAGGAGGGGGAAGGTGGGAAGAAGCTGAGAGGTCTCCCACCATGGGAGGAGAAAGGAAATGAGGCAGCACAGACAGCCCAGAGCACTGCATTAGGCTGCAGCTGGATCAGGTGCACCAAAGGAGCACACATATTCCTATTTACCATACGCTGGCTTTTACACACGCTGCATGAGAACTTCCAGCTCTACGGTACGTTTTACTGCAGGACAGCTGGTTAGAGAGCTGCTCGCTCAGAGCATCTCTTCTAATGAGAGCGCAATTTCTAACTCTGAAACAGTGCCACAACACACCGCTGCTTCTAGAGGCCGCCGAGAGCATTTAGCAGCAGGGGAATACAAAAAGCTTTTTTTTTGTTTTGTTTCAGTCTGCATCAGTAAAAGCATTGGATTTCGATATAATAATATTTAGACTTTTCACGTATTGGAGAAATCAATAACTGGTCCAAAATACCACTCGCAATCTAATACTAACACATGTATTAATTGGAAAAAAACCCTCATAACTATTTTCCTCTATGGCCTTTGATAATTAAGCGGGCTTATTTAATCTCATCTCCCCTGGGCTATGTCAGCTATGCTAAAGATTAATGATTTATTTTGAAATAAATCTCCTTAAGCCTGGGTAAGCCAAGGACTGTTTGAGAACAACACTAAATGGAAAATGGAAAAACTTCTTTAATAATAAATCTTTTGGACAGAAAGTGCAAGCGGACTGGGGAGAGACATGCCCTTAATTTATTCTGTGTCTTTTACTCACCATTAATATCCTGCAATTACAATTTGAGCTCTTTTAGAAGTTTGAGTTATTGCACCTTAATTGCCAAGCGATGGTTTATTTTATTTAAGCCGTTTGTTCCCTTATTATGGGATGACAAGTATTTAATAGCTCAGTGCCCAGGAGGCACGTAGAGAAAACATCACCTTTGAACCTGAAACCTGCAGTCGCCGAGCAGTTGACTCATTCTGTCCTTTGCGCCGTCCCCTCTACGCTCTACCCACTGCCACTCCAATACCACACTGCTTTATCTATGGAGCTGTAACAGGATAGAAAGCACAGCAGTGAGAGCAGAGCAGCAAGGGCCCAGGCTGGCAAGTGAGGGCTGGCTCAAATACAACAGCTATAAGCACAGAAAGAAAGGAAAGAATCTGCTTACCCTTGGGAGACCTCAGGCATACAGGGATCTCCAATAAGATACCCTCACTTCCACTGCCAACCCTTCAATGAGGGCTGGGAAGGGATGGATCCCGGCTCAAGCCCTTCCAGTCATTCAGATGCACTGCACTGCACTGCATTGCATGCACCTGCACCTGGGCTGGCTTGCCTTCCCACCAGGTGCTCCATCACTACTTTAGGTCTGGGTTAGGCATTAGGCCTTCTGCTGTAGAAGACTACATTTTTTCCCCTCTTTTAAATTTTACTAAGTCCCATAATGAAAGATCATATTTTACACAGGATGAAATACTTTGTAGCACAAAAAGTATATCCAGGAGGTGGGAGAATTTCTTTCTTTAATTGGATGGGAGAACCACACATAAAGGGAAGTTATATTTCCATTGTAAACTTTCAAAACACTATTTAAAAGGGGCCACACTTTCAGGCTCATGTTCTTGCCAGCAGAAGGATTCTGATTCAGTCTCCGCTGTGGCAACAGCTCTGCACCTCCAACACCATACATGGGGACACAGAGCCCTGACAACAGCTCTCACCAATGAGGAAAGCCTCAGCTGGGACCTCAGCAGTCACAGCACGTAGGGCAGCTTTGGCCGTCCCAGCAGAACTCATCAGGGCCACTTATCAAAAGAAAAAGCCTCCAAGTGACTCGTGTGTTTTTAATTAAAATGAACGAAGGTGAAGGAATGCCTCTACTCATGGTGGAGTAGAAAGCCATTTTTAAATGCATCCTTGGGCAGCCTGATCTAGTATTAAAAGTGGGGGTTGGCAGCCCTTCCTGCAGCAGGGGGGTTGAAGCTTCATGATCCTCGAGGTCCCTACCAATCCAAGCCATTCTAGGATTCCTTAAGCCCTTTCCGTTCTGTTCTAACCAAGTTCATAGCAGAGAGCTGCATGGCCACCGTGCAGAGAGAGCAAAAGCACAAACAGGCACACAGCCGCACTGTCAGGACTGCTACAATGAATATCAACTTCTTATGATGTCAGAGGTCTAATGAGGCTGTTAACGAGGCTGCACCTGATGCTGGGTCACCCGTCTGCGATTTCAGCAATAAACTGGGTGAAGAAAACAGAGAAATTTCTCTAATGTCTCATTCCTATCAACACCTTAATTACACCTACATTGGGAAAATTACAGGAAAGATTCCTATTTACATGTTCCAGTTATACTATCGTAGAGGACAAACAATACTGGCATATTATTCCTTATGTCCTATTTCAGATTTGTTTTCTTCTTCCAGAGAATGCTTTAATGATTTTACAGCAGTTGAGACCACAACAAAATGAAGAAAAGGTGACAAAGTATTTGGCATCCTTTAAGCTCAGTCCTTCATTCATATGTATACACCGGCACCTGATGAATAATGCAGGCCCAGAAATCTGTTAGCAGTTCTGCTGTTCGGAAACACGCGATTAGCATTGCGCTCACTCCAACAATTATATTCTTGTTCTCAGAGGTCATTCTTTAAATTCACACAACTGTCGCAGTATTTCTGGAAGTAAATAAGGCGAAATCGACATTAGAGATGCAGCACGGTGCATGCCACAGAGCTGCCCTCTCCCTGCGCTCACGGCAGCTTGCCTGCTGCAGCTGCCACCTCTGAAGGAACGGCACTGCCAGGTCTATGGCAATGAGCAGAAAGCAGGAAATATGTAATTGAACAAAGCCTGGTCAGGATAGGAGGTTTGTTCTCGCAGAGCTGCGATGCTGGCAGCTTGGATGCTCTGTGGGATACAGAACCTCACTACAGCGTGTGCTCCTGAAGCCTCATCCCTGCAGGCATCCAAGGCCAGGCTGGATGTGGCTCTGGCAGCCTGGGCTGCTGGTTGGGGACCTGCACACAGCAGGGGGTTGGAACTGGCTGAGCGCTGTGGGCCTTTGCAACCCAGGCCGTTCTGTGATTCTATGAAAGCTGTCTCTGGAAAGGTGGAAGTCCTGCTCTGCCTCAAGAACAGGGGCACAGGTGGCCTTCCCCCCTGGTAATGCACTGTCACTGCCATAGTCTCTCTCTGGCTCTGCACACATTGCTCAGAGGCTGCCCTGATCGGAGCTGCTTGGCTGCTCCGCTATCTGCTCCCGCTGGCATGGCAATTTGTGAATAAGTTATTTAATAATTACTATGTAATTAGAGTTCTACTGATCCCTGATGAACCGAAATCCACAGACAATGCCTATCAAATGAATCATTACAAATCTATATAAATTACATGGTGGTGTGTGCCAATGCCATGATGAAATTCACAACTGTCTGTAATTTCTGCAAAAGGAAACTTAATTAAGTCGGTGTTACAGTTGCACATCTCCAGCCAGAGTTGGAGAAAGAGAACTTCTCCATGGAAAACGGAGCCCCACGGTGTCATGTGGTGCTTTGCATCAGCCACTGGGAAAGGGAGGGGAGCGCAGTGATGAACACTGGGGTGAGTTCTTACAGCTATTAGCAAGTCACTGAATCACAGAATGGCTGGGATTGGAAGGGACCTCAAGGATCACGAATCTCCAACCCCCTGCCACATGCAGGGCCACCAACCTCCACATTTAATGCCAGCCCAGGCTGCCCAGGGCCCCATCCAACCTGGCCTTGAACACCTCCAGGGATGGACGGGGCACCCACAGCCTCTGGGCAGCTGTTCCAGCACCTCTCCGCTCTCAGAGTAAAGAAGTCACAGAGAACTTTTCCACTTGGTACAAATGTTTATCAGAAAACAGGTAGGACCAGAACAGCCAGCGCCTCCCTGCTTGCTAGGACAAGTTGTCCTGCAGACACACAGTGGGATGAAATGCTCTCACTGCCCAGGGAGTTCTTAGAACCTGAGACTGAGGAGCAAAAGTCTGCAAACAGCCTGTTGAACAAAGGATCCAAGCACACACCCCAAGGAGTGAATGCAGACACTGACAAATGCTTTGCAAAGTTGCAGGTGAATCAGCCACAGGTCACATCCCAGCACAGCCACCCACACGCCCTTGGGGTGCAGGAGGAGTGTGGGTGCCCCTGCACAGTGCTGGCATGGAGCTGCCCTGCAGCTGCACTGCAACCGGGCCTTTGCTTGCTGTGCAGTAGACCTGAGACCTTAGGTTCCTTTCTTTAGCACTGAGGGCAAATCTTTCTGACAAACTCACTAAGCTTCCGTGTAGAAATAATTCCGGCTGCCTGCCCTGCTGCTTGCTGCAGCGGAGTGCCGCAGAACCCGGCTCAGCCAGGATTTATTGGTGACAAGACCGTATCCATTCATTTCTGGACCGGCCTCATCCCTTGGCCTAAACGGCCTTCTCACAATGCTTTATTGCACTGATTTACATGCAGAGGCAATGCACTCCCAGGTTTGCTCTGCTCAGCTGCTATTGCTCAAATATTTATACAAGGGCAATTTCCCCGTGCTCTGCTGTCACACGCAGCAGCACAGCCAGGTCCTGCTTCCAAAGACCCGGACAAGCCGGGCTCTGAGAAGAAATGATGAATAACAAGCAGCTTGGTCACCCCTGCAGCAGTGCTGCTCTCCTCAGCTCCTCCCAGCGTGCAGGTGTACCATGCATCCAGTGCAGTCGTGGAATGAATCATAGAATGGCCTGGGTTGAAAAGGACCACAGTGCTCATCCAGTTCCAACCCCAGGGAGGTGCTGGAGCCACCAGCCCTGGGGGTATTCAAGATGTTGTGCTGAGGGACACGGTTCAGTGGGAAAAACTGGTGGCAGGTGGGCAGTTGGAGTGGATGATCCTGCAGGTCTTTTCCAACCTTGGTGAGTCTATGATTCTATGAACCTACTTTTCAAGCTCAGCTCCAGGTAAAGAACAACAGCGTATTTCCTTGAAGCAAAAATCGACGACAACCTGCACACAACTGTCTTCAGCTGTGAAATCATAATTTTAAAATGGGCAGCACTAAAGAAAGCCCCACAGCAGCATCAGGAGAGAGAAGGGACTGGCACCCCATGTACACTTCATTGGCTAAATAAATAAAAGCTAAACATTGTTCACTCAGAGGGCGGTGAGGCACTGTGCACAGGCTGCCCAAGGAGGCTGTGGGTGCCCCATCCCTGCAGGCATCCAAGGCCAGGCTGGATGTGGCTCTGGGCAGCCTGGGCTGCTAGTTGGGGACCTGCACACAGCAGGGGGTTGGGGCTGGGTGAGCGCTGTGGGCCTTTGCAGCTCAGGCCGTTCTGTGATTCTGTGATCATGTCCAATCCGCAGTGTGTTTTACTTTAAGGTGAAATTACTTCACAAGACTTGGAATTTTCTCCTTCACTTTTAGAGGCTTATTGGGACACCTCAGCATTTCATTTCATAGGGGGCAGCCCACAGGAGGCAGCTGTTGTTCATGGTGTGGACTCACCAAAAGGGGTTTAAACCTCAGAATCTGTTGTTAGCTTTCCAGCAGAAAGAAAAAAAAAAAAAAAAAGATATTTCCTTCTGATTTTCTTCATTCCACAAACTGTGTGGATGCCTGGGACTGCATAGCAGCTTACAGGGAAATGTAAATAAATGTGATGGAGATTATCTGTGTCTATTATTTTTAGTAATCTTATTAGAGAACACATGGCATGATAGATGCAAACAATTTTTTTTTCAGATAAACATTGGTTTCAACTAACTGCTGCTGTTCAATAACCCAGAATTTAGTAGGCAAATCATCCCTCTGTCAAACCAAGGCTGCTTCTGTTGCTGTTGACAAGAAGTAACACAAAATGAAGAGAGAAGCTCTCATCAGGTACTACAAGCAGGATTTGGGCTTTCACCCAAAGAGCAGCAAGCACACAGTGCTGACGTCTGGAGTTTAAAATCCATTCTATGATTTTCATGAAAATTCTTGATATTCTTGATTCTTTTTCAAAGCCCCATCCTTTTGGCCTGAGCAACCCGTTACATAAAGTGGCTCTCCATTTAGCAGTATATTTTAATGAAGAAGCGCTCATTTTCATTCTCCTGACATGGGAATTTTTCATCCTTTGTCTCCCACCAGCATTTCACAAACCTCCCCCACCATCCTGAGACCAAGCCTGCAGCCTGCATACCAGATTGAGTCACAAAATGTATTTATGTCAGTATTTATAACACTTCTCATTTTCACCCCATTTGTTACGCATGTTCCACTTTGGATTTTTCACTTTTTCTCATATGTTAATTTACTTCAAGATTTCCTACCCCTTCTGTATCACCAAGAGAAACACCGGTTCAGAAGGAGCCCTGACCTCCTCTGCTCCTCACCCTCACCAGGGCGCGTGTAGGTGACATCCATGGATGACTACGCATGCTTTAATCACCATAATTAGCTGATACACAGAAAGAAAGTTTAGATGTGCTGCTAGACATGCTCGTAGACATGCTTCAGCCTCTCCAGATTATCATACTGCAGCAGAAATATGTATCTAAAACATATGGCTACAACTACACAATTTAAGAATATGAACACAAACTTCACAAAAGCTAACACAAAAGGCAACTGCTGTAAGGAACCATAATAAAGATTAACATAAATTGCTCCCCCCCAGACACAAACATGTTCTTTGGCTTCTAAATGTCGAGGAGAAACATATGTTGCTGATCTTTCTCAGAGCAGCTATTCCCCCCTCGTGCCATCTCAGTCACTTACTGTCATATCACTCAGAATAAAGCTCAACCTGGAGAATGGGTACCTGGAACACTTCTCCTCAGCTCTCAGTAATTGCTACCTGGAGCAGCAGTCAGCATCCTTATGGAAGGATCTCATGCTCAGCGTCTAACGGAATTATTATGACTCACAGAAATGGGAGATTTGGCCATTTATCTTATTCTGTGTGAGTATATGAATTCAAGGTGCCGTGCCTCTAACTCTGCTGAGCTCCCTGTCTCAGTACTGCTTTGTGATACTGGCTCCTCAGGCATATTTGTGATGTAAAGAAAGCACTCAGTTTTACTTACACGCTGTTCAACTGCGTCTCACATTGGTCTTACCCTGTGTGAGAAAGGGGAGAGAAAAGAGGCTTCTACCTTGCCTATAAATAACATGAGATGGTTGGAAGTTCTCAGGTTGTTGTTTTCCATTGGGAATGCAGTCGCTCCATTAATGTGTCCTGGATGAGCACCCCCATCTTTGAGACAGGCACCCAAGGAACTGACGCCCAGACCTGTAACCCCACTCCTCTAACTCCCCAGATTCACACATGCTGGTCAGGAGCTGGCTGGCCATCTCGGGCTCCATCCTTGGTGGGTCACCTCTCCTGTAGCAGCCAGGCTTCTTCGCCCAGCTTCTCCAGACATGGAGGGCAAAGCAAGGGCTTCAGTGAGAAGCCCCATCAGCCAAGACAGAGCATATGGAAGAACTAGAGCAAAATCTCCTTTGGTCTATAACAGGGGAGGTGCAGTACAGACATGTTTCCAGATGGGATAACACACTATGAAAAGGTCTGACTTGTCTTTATAATGGATATACCACAAAACCCTGTGGCCATGGACCTGGATGTTCCTTACAGAGACCACAAGAAAGCATGCTGGCTCAGATATCCCTTTATGTTTTGTTTTATTGCCCCTGAATGCATTTTCCATCTGCTCTCTGTCCATCCACACTCCAGGGAAGTTGGGGCTGTGTGTTCAGCCAGAGCTGGGTGAGTGTTCAGGGCACTGACTGCACTGCAGGGGCAGGACCAGACCCTCCGATGAAAACATTGGTGTATGGCATCAGGTCTGCACTGCGACTTCTACAGGAGACTTTGGGCTTCAGCCAAACATAATTACATCAAGAAACGTCTTCTGATTAACTGCAGCAGTCTTTGAATCAGCTTCTAATGAGTACAGGAGTGTTCACTTACATTCTATAGTTATATGAATATATCTGTATAATTTTATTTGTGTCACCCATCTGGATGAGACAGAACACAGAACAACACTAATTGAATTGTGATTTGTTCTAAGGACCAGAGTTTGAGAGGTAAAATAGCAAAATATTTCTTAGGTAATTGGAGAAAGCTGAAACTATTGACACAAAAGGAATTTCCCTTTCTGAAATGCCAAATTTGGAAGGCCAGCCAAAGCTATTGAGCTGAAACTTAGCAGAGACCCCTTTGTGTGGGCAAATACACAAAATCTCAGTCAACAGAAAGCAATGACTGAGTTTAATGATGACACCAAATGGTGTGAACACAAGTCCCAAGCACAATCTCCAATAGCCACTCAAACAACTGCTGCTGCCAGGACCAGCTCCATCCTCCTGGCAGCAAGAAGAGTCCTTTCAGGAAGGTGACCACTGCTCAGACATCAGACCACATCAAATCCCCATCCCTGCAGGCATTCCAGGCCAGGCTGGATGTGGCTCTGGGCAGCCTGGGCTGCTGGTTGGTGACCTGCACACAGCAGGGGTTGGAGCTGGGTGAGCTGTGGGCCTTTGCAACCCAGGCTGTTCTGTGGTTCTATGAGCTGCCTGCAACACAGTCATGAGCTTTGCAACACAGTCACAGCAAGGTGCTGTCTGTGCAGCGAGCCCTTGGCTAACCTGTCACCACTCACTGCCAACAGTGTTGGTAGTGTTCAGCAGTACATGAAGTCACTAATTTCAGATCATTCCCTTTCTCTTTTCAGGAGAGACTTTTATGCACCTGGAGACAGTTTTGTGACCCAACACTGCCCTTCCCTCCTTCTGCCCCAATTTCACTTCTTGGACCTGAGAGCACCAACCTCTTCCCACAGCAGGAAGGAGAAGACAAGTGGAAATAGGCTTCATCTACAGTAAGAAAATGCTTGGTGTAAATACGAAGGAAAAGTTGCAAATGCAGGAAAGAAGCAGGGCCATATCCTGACTGTGATGGGGGAGGACCCCTCTGTGCAGTGGGAAGCAGGACACACAGCTGCCAGCAGTGGAAAAAGGCATTGTGGCTACAGCCGTGCTCTCAGTGAAACGACTGTGAGAACCCCCAAATCCCATAAATCCCTGCTGTCCCTCATTGTTACGGCTTGGGGCAGCAGGAGAGGGAAGGTTTGCAGATCCATGAGTCAGGCTGCCAGGAAATTACCAGAGAAAATGGTTGTCTGTCTCAATATTAATTTTGTTTAGTGAACGTGGCATAGCAAGACCCCTGTACAGCTCTGCAGATACCCTCAATGCTCGTGGATCTTCAGTGCCCCAGTAGACACATCCAGTGCTACACCAACTGTCCTGAGGAATGCATATGTTGTTACATGCAGTGTGCTGTTTACAAAGAGTTAACTTAAAATTTTGAAAGAATATTAATTTTTTGCACTTCAGACATGAAACTCAATTAAAATGTTGGCACAGCAGCTTGATAAGGAATCTTTCTGTAGGAACCAGCACACAATGCAACGAACGCATGTAAATGGAGGCACGGTCTGGTGCTTCCTGGCATGCAAACTCTTTGAGACAAGATCATAACCATGTTGCACTACCAGTAAGCTCACAGTTGGATGCTTATGCAATAAGGTAGTTCTGTTTAGCTGCAGCAATTACATTAGTACAGAAAATACTGCCACATCCCTCACATGCCTTGCTGTGCTCTCCTTCCTAACGTCACTGCTGACCTTTGCTGCAGCTCTTCATGGCTATTTACATTTTAGAACAACCTCTGACAATACGTCTGATTTCTATATAAGCCACATCCTCCCAAAGCTCAGCAGCACCTGTGGGGCACAAAGGCAGCCACTGAAGGGCATCATTCCAATGACAGCTGCCGGTGATGGGCACGGGTGCTCCTCCTCTATTGGAAGGGAGGGTATCCCTTCCCAGGTGAGCTGTTTACAGCACTCAGAAAAAGCACTCAGGAGTGCCTAGGAGATGTGCTTTTAAAATACAAACAAAATAATGCCTTTACCTGAGAATAAACAGACACCTATCTGCTTGAGACACAGTGATTATTTCCATCTATCTTGTGTGAGGTGATGGCTTGCTTCAATCCAGACTTTCGAGGTGTCTTATCTTGTAGAGACACAGAGATCACACATTGTTGGGAATTTTATGCCCCTGTGAACGGCCTCTTTCTAAGCAGATTTACAGTTCCTACGGATGTATAGATAAAATCTACATTCAGATTGAAAACGCAGGGTTTCAGCAGTGTCCTGTAATACAACAAGTGCTCGGGCAGAGCAGACAACCCCCAGCGTGACACAGCTTTGATGAAGACCAGCACTCCGACCCCACGTACTGGGACATGGAGGGGCTGCACGGGGACAGGGCATGTTTCCTTGGGGGCGTTGCTGCTCCACCGCCACCACCTCACCTCTGGCTGCTTCTCAGAGTGAAGGCTGAACGAGCCCACCTCGCTGCCAGTGGTTAATGATGGCTCACTCCCCTCGTGGTGGCCTTGCAGATTTATCTGCAGGAAATTGCTTTTTGCCTTGAATTAAAATTGCACCAATTTAAAAGCAAGATCTGCTTAATTATTACTCCATTCTCCATTGGTAAATGAAACCTCATACCCTGAGTCCATACCATAATGCGTTTTCTGCAGAAATTGGATTTCATGAATCAGCAGGTCTGTGCCTTACTTACAGGAAAAGAATACATTCTTCTTAAGTACCAAATATTCTGGGAAAAGCCGAGACGGGCAGCACTACGCGTGTGATGAATTAGGCCCATAGATGGCAGGATGGGACCGTCCAACACAGCTGCTGGGGATCCTGCAGTGTGCACAGCCATGGGATAGGAGCAGTGTCAAAGCCCCACACAGCTCGATGGTAGGAAGGACTTGGACATGACTAACTACCAAATTGCCATTCGTTACTTGACTGGAGCCACTACTGCTCTGTGTTTTTCCCACACGGCTCAGTTTGTCCATTTTGCAGCTGCTAGCAAAATAAAATGCAGGCAGCATTTCACGAGAGAAAATCCCCTCTGTGGTATCAGGGAATCCACGTTTAATAGGTTGTTATCCTGAGAGACTTTTTTTCTCTTTTATATTAAAATAGGAGCAACTCTTTCCGGATGATATTAATGCAAACTCTGAAGGAGGATAAATGCCCACTCCCAGGTCCAGTGCTCTTAATTCCCAACTGAAATGCAGATCGCCCTTGGGAACCCCTCCTTGTTTTCATTAGCATCAAAAAGATCGCAGCACAGAACAGATCCCTCCGTCTCAGCCTTTCAGACACACCTCAGCTGCGCCCCCACGTCTCAGTGGAGTGGTCAGAATCAGACCCCCTCTCACTTCCCACACCCCGCCGTTCACCAGAGAATGCCTGCTGTTGTTTCTAACGGTGCACCTGGCGCTTACCTGAGGCGTTCACCCTCTGCACTCAGTGCACTGTAACAGTGGGCACGTTACAAAGGAAAAGCAAAGAAAGCTGATAGAATCCTGGCAGCAACAGAACTGCTTTGTTCAAAATACCCCAAACCTTTGCTTTACTTTCTCTGAACTGCAAACTCACCAGATCCCACTTGCTTCTGGTATAGAATTCCCCTGCTCTCACTTTTTGCATTTTCTGCTTAAAAGATGAGCTGCATTGTGTTCACTTTGTTAATGATTGCTCAAATCTGAAATGGAACAGAAGGAAAGAGCTCACGCTGCCTTCTGCGCCTTACACTTCTGTGGTGCTGGGTTAAATATCCCGATAACACCGACACAGGAGAAGCACAGCAAGAACAAAGCTTAGTGGTTGCAAGGTAATAACCCTGGGATTTAAGGAGAAGAAAATCTGCAGTCTGATTTCCACTAAGGAATATCTTCATGCGTGCCTTTCAGTATTATCGCCATGAAAACAGGACAGATTACCACAGAAGTTCAGCTATGAGCATCTTTGGATGCCACTAACAGATGGCTAGAGAGTCAAAAAATGTGAAATACTATGAAGTCACGGCTATAAATATCTTTCAAGTAGGACATTTGAGGCCCATTTTATGTAAGCTTCATGGAAAGAGTATCTCAGCGCTCTGCTTTGCCTATCCCAGTGGCTGCCGTCTTCATCAATGGCCTCCATGGCACGTCCCTCTGCTCACCCACCGCCCGCTGTGTGCAGCCAGAGCCATGCGGTGCTGGGCTGCACTCAGTGCCCCTTGGAGACCTCCTGAGGAGTTCTGAATGGTGCTCACAGTGCCGCCTTGGCCGGCCAGTACAGAAAGGTTGTGCCGTGCCCAGTGTCCGTGCCACAAGGCAGGCTGAGCCTCACGTGTCTTTTCGTACACCCGTAACTTGTTGCTGCCCCCAAAATGTGGCATTGCTCCCAAAACAGAAGCCCTTCTGCAGCACAGAAGAAACAACCAGGTGTGCTATTCCCCACTGCCGAGGGATGTGACGGCATCTGTGTCCCTCGTGATAGAAACGAGGAAAAGAAAAAGCACGTTGACACCTTTCTGCTTTTGAACCCAGGCATGTGGAAACAAACGAGCACGAACACTTGTCACACATCTACATTACTTACGGTTGAGAGGCAGGCTGGCATTGGTCATCCCAAGCTTGTTGGCAGCAACACAGGTATAGTTGCCAAAGTGCTCTTCTGTCACATTGGTAACAGTAAGAAGTGACCTCGTGCTATAATTTTTAATAGTAATTCCTTGTTGACCACTGATCAGTCTAGAAGGTAAGAAAAAAAAAAGTCTATAACTTATATACCATAAGCAATAGCCTTTTTGATTTCGTTTTTTTTTTTAAATATAGATTTAGCTGATAGCACAGTAATCAGTTTGCATGTGATCCTGCTGAACGAGCTTATCAGTGGGGCTGCTTTGGGAGGCTGCTGGCAGCACTGGAGGTAGTCTGGCCCATGGCTGGACTGGAAGCAGCACCCCCAGTGCCCACCTGCACGTACCCATACTGCCGTGCCCAGCACCCATACTGCCGTGCCCAGCACCCATACAGCTGTGCCCAGCACCCATACTGCCGTGCCCAGCACCCATACTGCCGTGCCCAGAACCCTTACTGCCGTGCCCAGAACCCTTACTGCCGTGCCCAGCACCCATACTGCCATGCCCAGCACCCATACAGCTGTGCCCAGCACCCATACTGCCGTGCCCAGCACCCTTACTGCCGTGCCCAGCACCCTTACTGCCGTGCCCAGCACCCATACTGCCGTGCCCAGCACCCATACAGCCGTGCC